>CAXKWD010000007.1:132019041-132587041 GCA_964059195.1 Ectobius pallidus | reverse complement strand
TGCTGAGAAAAACATACGTTGCTGCAGTGTTGGACTCCTGATATCTTCACAAAAGTAAGTTAATGAATTTCAGAAAGGTGCGTAATAATGGAAAATGCCGCTCTGTGTGAATACCCGTGTTTACACAATTTAAATGAAAAGAGTGTAACGCAGCCAAATTATTATTTTTGCTATATATTTTCTCATACGTGCTACGGGTTCTGTTTTATAACTTCTGCTGGCAGATAAATTACAGCGAATAAAACCATCAACAATAGCATAGCTACCAACCTTGTTTTTGTTCACAAATTATTCCCCTCTTGTCGATCTTATACAGCTTCGCACTGCAACTTTTGGCTTCTGTTTCTACTTTATTCTCTTACCCTTTCCCCTCGAGTGTGGGCAGAATAATTTAAGAGAACATTTTTCTTGATTGATTATTATTTCATCACCAGTGTATTTTCCCTTTTGACAGTTAATCTTGTGATAGATGATGAAGTTGGAACGAAAGAGTTCAAACGTCTCCAATTACCAAGTTATAGAAAGCTATTTGTTACGAACAATTGATTAGTTGGTAGGAGGCGAAGAGGTAATCAATTTTCCGGTTGAAAAAAAGAACGGGGGAAGTCTAATTTATTAGATTGATAAACAACTGAAAGTGTCAAAGTGATAAGTGTGTACCCTGGTGGCAGTAATTAACGAACGTACCTTTGTAAACTGAGTTGAGTTTAAGATTTCGAATGTCATAACTTAATGGATGATTTATGTTATGAAGTTTATAGTACGTTTTAAAAGTCAATAATACTACGAACAAACTTACGGTGAATTTTATAGTGCCTAGAATTTAATGTTAAAAAAGTCAAGTTCTGGACGTCTACAGCGCAGACAATACGGAATACGTTCAGTCCCCTCACGCAGAGGACTCGGATTCGATTCTCTGTCGGGACAAGTTACCTAGATTTTTTTTCTCATCTGTGAGACGAATGTCGGATAACTATAGTCCTTATGGTCCTCGGATATCATCTGGCCGTCATTAATGAACTTGGAATTTTAACTGTGGCATCTTTGTTTGTTTTAGCAAGTTTACTTTTTGTACATGTGAATCATAGAAACGAGGTCTTCTCTTATATATACTCACACTATACACGGCGAAGAAATGATTTTATGCCTCCAAAATTCCGCTTGCAGAAATCTCTGGATTCCTACTTATATGTTGGTGTGAAACTTTATAATAAATTGCCTTTAGATTTAAGACGAATTGACAACTTGAAAAATTTTAAGTACAGAGTTAAGAATGTTATCAATGAACTAAACTTTTATACTGTACAGGAATATTTGGAGACAGATTTTATTTAATGACTTGCTGACGTAACCTATTGCATTGTATGCTTAATGGTTAAAATAAATATTATTATTATTATTATTATTATTATTATTATTATTATTATTATTATTATTATTATTATTACTATTACTATTATCATGTTTATCCCATCCGCTCTGACTCGGCAATGAGCTGATCACCTATCTTGGGAGGCCCTCCATGTCCTTGTTTTGTTAAAAGTATATAATCCAAAGGTATTCCTCTCCCGTCAGGTCGGTTTTTGTAAGGCCAGGGCAGCGTGGGCCGCACAAACGTCCCATAGTTAAATCAAGCCAAAGAAGAACAGTTTCGAACAGTATGGCTTGTGAAATACGATGGTTTCCTACAGATAAACCAATATCAAAAGTTGTCTCTACGTGATCTCAGCCCTTACTCAGGAAGCGTTTTAAATACTGGTATTGAGATATCTTAAAGAAATTGAGTATTTACCAGTTCAAAAAGTAAGGATACTACTTTCAAACGTCGCGTTCCGATTTTCTGAAAATTCGGGCACTTCAGCTTCTAGGAACCCTAAGGTGTCTATCAAAATGTTTTGCTCTTTTTTTTAACTATTAACTTTACTGTGCGTGTTCGGAGTTAGAAATTAACGTTTAATAATTTTCAACAAATTCCATGAGATCAGTGGGCAATAGACATGAAGTGGTCATAGGCGATTATAAATTTCAGGGGTGGGGGATGATGTGTAAAGGTTTCATTTCATCTGAACATACCCTGTATTTTATAATTAGTTTTGGCGTCACATTAAGTTAGTTCCAGTAAACAAACTGCAATTTCTTTAGGATTTGTTGTACTACGCATGTGCGATGAATTAACAGTTAGACCTACCTTTTTAACTCTTGATTTCTGCTGGAACGATACAAGTTCAATTGATAGTTTTTGTCGATATAATTTTTGCTAATATAGATTCATCTTTAAAGTTGAACATTATTTATACGTGTATTAGGCTATTATTTTCACCAGTCAATTAAATAAGCCTAATAATGTTGCTAAAATTTATAGAAACATATAGATCTTAATTCATGGTCACAAAACACTGCTTTTGTGATTATGAACATGTCAAGCTTAATGGAGAATGGCGTCGCGCAGGAAATTTCCACGCTTATTCTTATTCCGCAGGTCTCCGATAAGTAATTCATGTTATAACTCGCTGACTATTCCGGCAGCACACAACTGTCGGGAAACCTTGCAGGAACCTAAGTTCAATAGATAGAATCATAGATTCGCGCTGCTGGATCATCTGTAATCAACGAATTCAGAATGTGCCCATGAGTCCGGCATGTGATGTCTGGTTTCAATGTTACTGGAACAGACTATTATTTGTAGACCTACTGGATACTAGAGACTGTATCTTGTGTGAATAATCAACCTATTATTAGCATGAGTACAAATTTACTGAAGAGGTCCATTGTAAGGGGATTATACACTGCTTTAGGTAATTTTCTTCCTCGATTTTTTTTATTGGATCATTTCAAAGACCATTTTTTCTGAGCATTTCTGCAAAGTTTTATAGCGAAATTAGTTCTTTTCTTGGAGTTACAAACATTTACGTCAGATAATGCGTTGTCATTTTAACTATCTAATTTTTAACTCAGTTTTCTCGATTGATTTTTTTTTTTTTTTTTCAAACTTGAGAGGCTTGTCTCTAAAACTATTAGTCCAGTTTCCGTGAAATTTTGCGTGCTCATTTCTTTTATTATACTCTAGAAGCTAAATCGCAAAGAAAGGAGTTGCATTTTTAATCTGTATATTGGCACTGCATTTTAAAATGTAAGTTCAAAAAATTGTAAAAGTTATCTGATTCTACTTACAACGTTTGAGTGTGATTTACCTTCTAGCCTAAGGTCTTAGATACTAGTGCAAGAAATTGAAACTTCTTGGTTTACTAGTTTTTAGCAAATCGTATCTTTTGTGATATTATTTGATCCGAAAAGAAAAAAAAGCCCTTGGTACTGGATTTTATGCAACACGGATTTAAATTTCTTAAATATCACCTTAAAGAGCATGAACTGAACTATTACTGTACAAAATTTCATGTTAATGAGTTGCATAGTATAGAATGTATCACTGTTTTCAAGAAATACGTCTTAGATATACAATAGTGGTGTTTGATCCCCCTTAACCTTCTTCGTAACGAATGGTGTAAAGGTCAAATATTAGGGGATGTGAAATGACCACGAGGTCTATAAATATTTATATTAAATATATACCGTAACTTCTGAAGGAGTTTTCTATCTCTTAACGCCACATTATTTATATTTCTGGTATTGTGTCGTTACATAATTATATTAGTATTAGTATCAATATACCTTTGGTACTCTTTTACTGAATAGATGCGCCATTTAACCTATTTTTGCAACAAGTGATATAATGTTGAAATATCAAAGGACGTTAACTGACCATGAGGGCTTTTAAATAATGAGGGATATATATTATAAAGCGATTCTTTTACCTGTATATTTTCACCTTTGAAGAGAATTTTTTTCACCGCCTTATTTATATACCTCGCGTTTTATGCTGTCGATCTTTCTCACCTTGATTCTTTTCTAGAGGCAGCTCTGAGAATTCTTCTCGTATGATTGATCATGTTTTCTTTAACAATAGTCACGATCTTCTGCTTCTCGTTCAACTGTCGTTTAAGTGTGAAAAATTGCTTGTATAAACTTCGGGCTTGGATACAGCTGTGTCTCATGATGTAGCTTTTCAATTCAATGCGAATGTAAGTGATGCTTTCTGGAAGATTTTTTTTTTTCTTTTTCACCAGCAATGTCAGCAGCTTCTTTCTTGGAACCTGAAGAGAGAGAACAATAAATAAAAATATTCACACTCTTGCTTTGCTTGTTATAACAAGTATACGCTTGGCTAGTGGCATGTCTTCCGAGATCATGTGCACTGAGTTGAAAAATGGCTGCCATGCTAGAAACGTTACCCTAGCTCGAAGTATAAAAATTCCCTGTATAAAGTGTGTAGTTATGGGAGAAATTTCACTGAAGGTAAATTAGTGCCTGTGAGATGTAAATCATAGTTTAAAAATAAATAAATAAATAGGTAAATAAATAAAGAGCGTTGGTATAAAATTTAAAAGATTTAGCTGTTAAACACTTTTATTATTTATTTAAGGTAGCTTTTTTAATACTAAGGTCACCAGCGACCACAGTAATGTGTATATTAATATTGGATAATTTGTGCTAAAGACTGTTCACAGAAATACATTAATATGTTTACAGTTGTGGAAAAAACTGAACATGAATTAGGTTAGAATTGTATTTTCCTCTAAAATATAAGTTACCCCTTAATTCATGACACATTTGAAAAATGAAATAAATTTATTTCTTTACACGTAGAAACTGACTATTGTATTTACAAAAATTACAAATGATACTTCCTTCATCATTCCTTCAAAAGCGTTACCCAAGCCGGAATTCATGTTAATATAATTTGTGGTGTATTTTGGCGGAAAATACCATTCTAATATATATTTATACCACCTAGGACTGAAATGCATAGATAATATAACATTATATGCGTTTCTAACACTGCGGTAGACCTATTTCTAATGGAATGATAACCTTTCTACTCCTTCACCATTTTTAAAGATATTATAAAGTCGTCTTTGACATTAAACTTTGTTCATAACTACCCCATAGGGTTCGGATGTTCATGGCGTCATATTTTTATCTTGACCGCCATTCTCGCCGCAAACACAAATTAAACACGAATTGCACTGTTGTTACCCTTTTCGGACCGTTTTTATTTTGCATATAAAGTCATATTTTGGTAATTTTTATGGTATTGGTCATATTTGTAATTTAATGTCATATTTCAATTATAAATTTGGTAAAGGACCACATTTATAAAGTACATGCACTAAACGGTCAAGTTAAATTAGAAAGTTATTTCATTTATTTAATGTTTTGCCAAATTAATGGGTAACTTAATTTTAAAAATAATATGATTGTTCATATTTTATAGGGACACGCAAGATCTACAATATATTTGGAGCTAATGAAGCGAGCAAACCAGGAGAAAATCCTTTAAAAGTAGAAGTTCCTTACAAGTAAAACTGTAAATCACCTGTGAAATTGTTAAAAGTGATTATCTGATTGAATTCATGCGATGTAGTAATTTAGTGTACTTAATTTTAAATTGGAACATTTATTTTTAGAAACTATGTCTTTTATTAGGTCATATTTAGGATTTTAAAGTCACATTTAGTCATTTTAAAGGCATATATGCAGTCATATTTTCCACTTTTTTAGGTCATAAACATCCGAACCCTATTCATAACTATCGTAAAAATTATTGGTAATTGAATTGGTATTGTTAACATAGAGTAATATGATAGGCTTACTGAAAGCAAAGGGAAGTTGCATAATGTGTACTGTAGACAAGCAGTGGGAAATCTGACTAAAACACTTGTTTACTGTGTTACATAGAGTTACTGTATTATTCACTCGAAAGTCGGATCGATATCTCATCTCTGAATCGATTGTATATGCAGCGTGTTGTAGACGTAACTTTACAAATTATTCATAAAGTGTGCCATATTATCTGAACCAGCAACAGATAGCTTGTCTTACCAACACTATAACAGTCTGTGAGGAATATTGCTGCTCTGAATGATTTTACTGCACTGGATTTACGTAAAATTTTCAGTTTTAGGTGATAAGCCCTTGTCACAGCAAGGGTTGAGGTACCTCGAATCCAAAACTACTATTTTCTGTGCAGGCTATGTGTATGTGTGTATGTGAACAGCCTTCTCGAGAATGAAAAATCCTATAGTAACAAAATTTTATATTTGGGTTAGGTACCTTTTGGAGATGTGACACGAAAATTGGCGACGACTTTTCTCTTACTTTTAATGCTGCTTTACATGAAAATTTCTGTATATATTTCTGTAATATTTAATAACGTAACTGCAATAGCAACATATTGAAATACAGAAGATACCTGTTTAAATTCATATAATGTAACGACAACACCGAAAACGGAGTGAAAGCAACATTAGCCATGGAGGCCCAGAGGGTTCCAGGATGTTGAGGCTCCCCGATTTTAAACATTCGGAACATGAAGGTGGTAAGGTTGTCAGCCTTACGCACCGGCCGCCTTTACCCACAGGATTGCTCCTGGTACTCATTTCTGTTAGAGGCTGAGTCAACCTTAGAGCCATAGTGCCACCAAAAGGATTAGGCCAACTGGAAAACTCCAACGACCTCATCGGAGATCGAACCCGCCACCTTCCGGTTTATAGCGCAGCGCCTCAACCACTACGCTACGGCGTACCCCTTTTTTTGTATATATCACATGAAAATGGGAATGTTGTCAGCCATATTTAGGCCTACCAATTGTACGATCCGATACTATTTTCCGATGAAGGAGTCTATTGAGTATGTCCGTAATTACAAGAGCTAGGCTTGAATTAAAAAAGGAAAATCGAAAATCAAGTCGGCCATCTTCCTTCTTGTATCTGTGTGAAGTAAATAATATATTGGGAATTACTTCTTCTTCCTTGATGCTTGACACATTTCTGCCTGTTGTAATCAACATAGGCCTATCTTAATCATGCCATTTTTAAAAGGTCTATCTTATTTTCCTCTTGGTTTATAATTCATAAAGTAGTGTGGTAATCTTTCGGTGTCATTCTGTGTATATGGGTTGTCCACTTAATTTTGCATTCTTTTATTCTAACATTCAGGTTATATACCTAATTCTTATCATATTTCTTAATTACTTTTATGGTCGGTTGTTCTATATCCTGCAATTTCTTTTAGGAACTACATTTCACTTGGATTTTTTCCCCAGTCATAATCCAAATTTTACTACCATAAAATAATTTTGACACTTACATCACTTTTTCAATTTTACTACCGTGCCTCTGCTTGGTTTATTTTTAGTGAATTCTTTATTATACCATTCAGATAACTGGGCCCTAACACAATTAATAAACATAATATATGCGATACAAAGGGGTCGTGAAAGGATAAGTACCTTACTGAAAAACGGAGTTAAAAATATCGTCTTCCTAGTTAACATTTAGATTAGAAACCCGTATACAGCAGTGTATTTCCTCTTGTAATTAAATTCAGGATTGCAGCATTGTTCATTATTAGTTTATCACTCCATGCATCTCTGGAATAGTTTTACTGACACTATTCTGCAGAAATTAAGGAAACTTCCCGTTTAGAGTAGCAAAGAGCTGGAAGATTGTTATGCTAACCTGAAAACAAGATTAGTGATATTAGTTTACGTAATGCACAAACATGTACAGTACTCACCTTTGTGCTACAAAGAGCGCATAACCTCTCTCCAGTAATCTGGTTGGCATGCATGCGCAATGATATGTTTCTCTGTTGGAGTATTTAAACGTGTTAGAGGAAATTCCTGGTAAAGAGGAAACACTCGACGAATGTAATTTGAATCTCTCTTGAATGAAAATCGTACTTTAATGGAAGATAAATGCATTAGTCTACTGTTTGAAAAAAAAATAGTATACTGCCATACAAGTGCCGTAAGCGATGCATACGGATCGAGGAAAGAGTTTGAAAAAACAAGGCGCTCGCGCCGAGTTTTTTCAATTTTCCGAGATCCGTTATGCGCTTTCGCATAACAACAAACACATGCGAATCACTTTCTGAAATAAACATCTATCTTCAAGAATGTATATACATAATATTTTCAGGTAATATCACAATTAATATAATTAAAGTGATATAAATAATCATCGTGCAAAAAATAGCATGCAATACTCGTGCCGTAAGCGCATAACGGATCTCGGAAATTGAAAAAACTCTTTCCTCGATCCGTATGCATAGCTTACGGCACTTGTATCGCAATATACTATATTGAAGATAGATGTTTATTTCAGAAAGTGATTCGCATGTGTTTGTTGTTATGGTAACCGAATATTTGTCCTGGGGGGGCCTTGTCCATAAAGGCTTGTATTATGATGTGCCGTAAGTAATTTTTTTCCGCACGGAAACTCTTACCGCACATAGCAACAAGATTGCGTGTGGGAATGTCAACTTACGATCCACGGCAACAACATTCGTAAGTACCACTAATTAGTTAAGTCGTGCAAAAATTAATTAGGCTGTCAACAGTGTATATGGCGTTTTAGTGGGTACAAAAGCCAGTCTGGACCGAGTGAGGTACCCAAAGCGATAACGTAGCGGACTCGTATTCGGGAGGTCACGGTTTCGAATCTGAGTAAATCCGAGTGTGGTTTTTCGAACCAAAACCTGATTGAACTTAATGCCTACTCGAAGTTCCCTATCCATTGTATTTGCATGCTTTTGTTGTCCTGAGGGGAGGAGGATCTGCATCTTGCTGTTCACACAAGGGGGTCCCCCTATGCCCTATCTGTATTGTGTGTGATCCAAAGATATTTCCCCTCCCCTATGGGCACTGGAGTGTGATAACCCTTGAAAAGGAAGGTAAATTGGTTAAATAAAGTATACTGTCTTTACCTGATGAATTACACATTTCAGAACAGTTTATTCATAACAATTCACCCCTAACAACCGACAACAATATAAAACACACACTGATTATAAATTAGAGAAAGAAAATTAATAAACCCGAAAAATGCAGACCTTCTGGTGTGTAAGCTTAAAATGTAAGATTTTCACGTACAAACCCACCCCAATATTTTAAAAGACAGAATTGTTATGCCATCACAAACCGTTTTAGTAAAATCAGCAATAAACTAGATAGTATTCGTTTTCATTTTCCTTGGCCCTCTGTAAATCATTCATCCTTTAAACACTACAAATTACATATGCTAAAATCTTTTTTGGGTGTACAAATTCAATGTACGAACTTATGTCAAGTTACATGCGGCGGTTTTGGTGTGCTTGGGACTACTGTGACATACAGTCAGATACGAGAACAAAAATCCCATATAGATGTAATTTACCAGTTTACCAAAAGTGTGAAAAACTAACATGTGATCTGTTTTAGTTTGACATAAAATATATTTTGTTTACGTAAATCAAATCAGTTAAATTAGAATAACCCATTAATCGTTTGATAGAACATTATAATGCAAGATACATTTTATGCCTTGCACAGTAAACTGTAGAATTGAATTCCTTAAATAAGTCCCCAAAGTGGCCTGCAAGAAACGGTATTACCTGTACGTCGTCATAGCACATGCATCAAACGACATAAATTTACTTTGAATAAACTTCAATTTTTTCCTATACAACCAGACAGTTCTTTCCACGGTATAGCACATAGAGCCCACATTAAGTTCCCTCTCTAGCACTTAAGCTGATTTATATAGTCTCTGGTTTCTCTAATGTAGTGGTTTTCAGTTTTTTCTCTCTTTTTCAATTTCATCATACGCGTAATTCCATTCAAGAGGGATATGAAGCGCTGTACTAAATTGGGCACGTTTTACTCGGCTGGGACCTAGGCTACTTAGCGGCTGGAGAGTAGTGGGGGAGAAATTATTTTCAGTGCCTACTTAAGTAACTCCCATGCAAGGATACTTGTCGCAGTGTGCGCTGGAACTTTAATAAATCCTCGCGAAACTGAAATTACAGTTTTGTTGATATTTTAAACTTTAATGCGAAAAGCTGGGGGATTAAATTAATTCGGGTTTTAATTACTTTCAAGTGACCTACATTCACTTTAAATTTTATTCGCATATCGCTTTCTGCAGATGCGGAAAATAAACCGAGCAAAGTGTGAACCCTGAGGTAGATTATTTCTAAATCAACACCAAAATTCATTACTGATTTTTCATTAACTCGTAAAGTTTGTGTCTGAAGGAAAAGAAGGCTATACTCTCCAACACTAAGTTATGATAACATTGAAAGGAAAGCAGTTTCAATCTCTCTCTCTCTCTCTTTCTCTCGTTAAATTCACTTTTATAAACAACCAAAAATAAATTCCCGTTCTGTGCCTAGTTGACCGAACGAAGCGAGATACTGTTTTAACTCGAACGTTCATAATTTCGTCTGTTTTTAAATTTATAGCCTATGTTACGAAATGATGACCAAGCGCGTTGTATTTTCTTCCAATTTGGCATTAATATTCCTTGAAGTAATTAAAAAGACTTTGTATAAGGATTTTTATTTTTTCGTACAGTTTCAGTTTGCATCGTAACTTAAAATATCACATAGTATAACAGAATAAACTAACTCCATGGCGTCACATCTCTTGTAGGGACAAGGCCTACCATCCAACTGCTGAGATAGGTCTATATATTATTTCATCTTTCAACTTTATTGATAGTTGACTGGATTGGAGGGCAAGCCGTTAGCGCGCAGAGTTGCTGATGAGTTTCTCTACTGGTTAATTCTTTGTCAAATGGTTCGTTTCTAAGTCCTCACAAGTCTAAGAAAACCTCGTTCTAGATCTCACCATAATCCAAGAAAGTGCCGGGGATTGAACCCAGATAATGGTAAACTCTGTACTCCGTACACTTGTTATTAAGTGCCAGTATGGTACTTTATGAGATTGTGTGGGAGACGAAAAAATGTCTGTCTGTCTGTCCGTCTATCCGTGCGTCTGTACGCACTATAACTCAAGTACGCTTTTTCGGATTTTCATGAAACTTGGTATAAACATTCATAATGTCGATGGGAAGAACCCTATTGATATTGAACCAAATCGGTTCACCGGTACCGGAGTAATGCCCAATTTAGTGCCTATTTTAATAGATTATGGCGCCTTTCTCATAGAAAGGCGCCATCACTCAAATACGCTGTAATGGATTTCCATGAATCTTGGTATACCCATTTATGACGTCCATGAGAAGTGCCCTATTGAATTTGAACCTAATCTGTTGACCGGTACCGGAGTAAACCCCAATTTAGTGTATATTTTAAAGACGCGGTAACTCAAATACGCTTTACCGGATTTTTATGAAACTTGGTATACACATTTACAATGTCCATGGGAAGACGTCTATTCATAATGGATAAAATCGGTTGATCTGTTTCGGAGTAATGCTCAATTTAGTGACTATTTTATGGCAATATACGTATTCGAAAGAATTTATAAAAAAATGAAAATCAGTTATCTTGACAACATAGCCTATTGTTTTACTGTGATCTTATAAGGCCTTGGAAATTAAAATACAGGTAGCTATAACAAAAAACACTATTGTTTTACATGCGCTTATCCAACTAGACCGTTAAAATGACCCAGGTGGCCGAGATGGTAGACCTTTCTTCTTCCGTAAGCCCTGCTTAATGAATAAATCTGGAGCTTAACTTGGAAATCAATTTAAAAAAAAAAAATATTCTGCATGTCATAATTGCAGTCATAACTGATTAAACAAAAACATACTGGCACTTTTTTACATCAGTTTACCTGATTTTTTTATAGTAAGAAAATAAAGGGAACCAAAAATGGAGAATAAATTTCATAAAAGACCATTTTATTGAGCCATAGATATTTGCTATATCTTTGAACAATTATTTCGTTTTTATTAAGTGCCATTATGGTACTTTATGAGATTGTGTGTGGGACGAAAAATGTCTGTCCGTCCGTCCGTGTGTCTGTACGCGCCATAACTCAAACACGCTGTTTCGGATTTCCATGAAACTTGGTATACGCATTTATGACGTCCATGAAAAGTACCCTATTGAATTTGAACCTAATCTGTTTACTGGTACCGGAGTAAAACCCAATTTAGTGTCTGTCTTAAAGGCGCAATAACTCAGATACACTTTATCGGATTTTTATGGAACTTGGTATACGCATTGTTAATGTCCATGGGAAGACGTGTATTGGTATTCGACTAAATCGGTTGGCCAGTAGGGGAATAATGCCCAATTTAGTGCTGTTTATGTTAATATATAAGAAGTCGCGATAACTCAAATATGCTTTATTGGATTTTCCTGAAACTTTGTGTACCCATTTTATTAAGAAGGCGTCATATGAGAACATGTACATGATTTACAGATTTTTTTGCATGAGCACTTTGTTCTCATATGACGCCTTCTTAATAAAATCAAAACGGGATATTTCATTGTTTATATATTGTTCTCCCCATTTGAGTAGACGAGAATACTTGTCATTTATTTTAGCTATTCTTCTTACAGGTATCCCTTGTTCAATACTTCTCAGTTTTATGTAGGCACTTGTTTGGAACTGGAGAAATGCATCTACATATCTCCATGGCGCAGTTTACATATCTATGTGCCGCAGTTTACATATCTGTGTGCCGCAGTTTAGATATCTCATTTTTATTCCATTTCAAATTCGGTGTCAACCGTGGCGCATACACCCGAAAAATGCAGTTCTGAATGAGGTTTAAACAATGGAATGCACACTTCCACGATAGCGGTCGCGGTCGTATTGGAGTGCCTGATCTGCTAACTGTATTTTGCATATCACATTGGCCTATAACTATTTTAAAATTTATACACATCACTGCTCTAGACTCCAGATTTGACAATCATCTGCAACAAAAATATTCCAAACAATAAAACAAGAGGAAGATTATAACAGTGATGATGATAATGAAGATGCTTATGATGTTACTAATTACGTTTGACAAACAGTAGGCCTACTTGTATTTAATTACTTGAAAATGTTCTATTTTTCTTTTATAAACAGGAGTAAATAGAAATATTGAGACCCTCCTCCTTTATCCGGGCTTGGGACCGGCAACTTGAGGCGCACGATAAAAATAGTCTGCTTTTAATGGAAGTTTCATCGTCTAAAGCCGATGTGCCACGATGCATTTTTTGATCCGAATTTCTATAAACCATCAGATTGGATCATGTGACATGGACGACTGTCATTGCATCTTTCATCCTATATTTTTCATCCAATTGCATTTTACTCAACGGAATAGAGACGCTTCTAATTTTATATTAAAAAAAAATATATGAAATCAACCAATGAACGTCATTCTCTCCCCGCGTGATTTGTATGACGCAGACACATGGCAGCTTCCTCCGAACAGCCGACTCTCTGTCCTGCCAGCACTCGATCAAAAAAGCATTAACCAGAAGTTAAAATTATATTGCATCTGTCTTATAAGTTGCACCTCAAGCAGGCGGAGTTATCCCCCAGCTTGTATCTTACAGTCAGATATACCCTTTTGTTTTAAGTATAACTCTAATAAAACTATTGCATGAAACTAAAACTAAATAACATTATAAATACCGGTATGCAAAAACACAAAAAATTCAGAATTAATTCTGTAGAGTAAGATTTGTTCTTGGAGGGGAGTTGAACCTGAGTTTTCAGCATGGTACGCAGGCCGTGAGACAGCTGGACTCCCCTAGGACATATCCCAGTTTCATTCCAAATATTTCTCTATACTCCTAGCAAACTCACTACAGATGTTCGAACATCTACAATTTAGTGACGTTCCATCGAACTGTGATGCCTATTCATAAGGTTTCCTGTTAAAAATAATTTTACTGATATTGGACACTGACGGGTTTTCAGTCTTATCTCACTGAAGAGATACAAAAACCTGTCATAAATCAAGACTGAAACCCTGGTTGGAGCTTAACCCACTAGCACCACACTAAACTGATCAACAGTAGGCCTCCTGCTCTGTGTTTTCTTTTCGAAGTGAAACTTCTTTAGCCGCGGTAGGGGTAAATCGGGAGCTTATGTAACGTTCAAAATCGTCACGAAATTAGTGTCACGCTCAAAATCGTCACGAAATTAGTGAGGTGTGACGGAACGAACTGCACAGAAAACAATCAACTCAGTGATTAGGCTTATCCAAAATTTTAAAAATCCAAAAATTCAAAATTAAAAAATCCAAAACTAAAAATCCAAAATTAAAAAATCCAAAATTTAAAAAAATCCAAAATTCCAAAATAAAAAAATTCAAAGATCCAAAATTAAAAATCCAAAACTCCAAAATTGAAAACAAAAAATCTAAAATTAAAAAAAACAAATATCCAAAATTTAAAAAATCCAAAAATTAAAACTTAATAAATAAAAAATTTAAAAATAAAAGAATCCAAAATTTCAAAATAAAAAACAAAATTAAAAAATCGGAAATCCAAAATTCAAAAAATAAAAATTCAAAGATCTAAAATTTAAAAATCCAAAATTAAAAGAACAAAAATAAAAAATCCAAAATTAAAAAAGTCCAAAAACCCTATATTAAAAAGTCCAACAATCAAAAATTGATAATAATCCAGAAATTAAAACAAGTTTCACTTCTGTCGCGTGACGTTCCACGCACACTTTTTTTATTATTATTTATATTTCTGAAGTCTCCCACAGGATAATGCAACAACACATGCAGTCATTACTTTGTTAAAGTGTGTCAAGGTCGATTCGTGAAGAGTAGGTCTACTGGTATCTTTAATGTCTATAGTAGCAAATTTAAAAAGATATATACAAATATACCAATTCAAAATAACTTATTAATAATATATCATAAGAATAAAGTAGCCCGGGCGCCTTGGGTCGCTTAAATCCTAAAAAGGGAGAGGTGAAACCAAGGTAATGAAAGAAAGAAAGAAAGAAAGAATAAAGTATATAGCTAATGTTGGATTAGATCTGACTCATAAGATATAAGCTGCATTAAGCCCCTCTGATCTTGCACAGAGGGTGCGGGTGTCACATGGACCACTTGTCTTAATGCAAGTGGTTCATGATGATTATTGTGTCCAGAAATATTGGTTATTTCATATTCAAATTTTGATTTATACTCTAGCACAACGCGTATAGAAAATCAAAACAATTGAAAAAGTATCTACATACGTTACTGCAGAACGAAGTTCGTTTAGAATTTTCATCTTAACCTTGCAGTCTTATGTCTTATTACTTTACTTTAACTAAATTATTCGTGAAATGTTTTTTGACCACACATGAAGGCTATAAGAGTAGTTTATGTATTTATTGATTTACTTTCTAGTGATTTAATCAAGGCCTTCTCTTCCACTAACCAGGTACAACACATGGTGAAACATGTAAGTACATATTGTTGTTAGTTAATTAAGTACTAAAGTTAATAACTTACATTAAATTATATTGAAACAATACAGTATTGATACGATAATTAATCAGTAATAAATAAGATAAGTAATATGTAGACAGAATGGAAAAGGACAAAAAAATAACTGCAATAATCCAAAAAGATAAATAATAGTTATAAAATGTACACGGTATAGAATATGAATTAATGGTTGGTAGTCAGTTGGTTAACGGAGCAATACTTTATCGTTTGCGAAAATTTCCATCAATGGTTGTGCCACCGCCATTGGCGGTAGCAACGACCGAAACACTTTTTGTAGTTGGTCCTCGTTGGTAAGGGCGGGATCGACAAATTATTTTCATTTCACTAACATACCAAATTTCAATTAGCTCTACTACTCGTGTTTTGCTAAGAAACTTCATGAAGAGCGTTTTCTTGTGAACGCAAATTTATTTTATGGAAATAGGCCTATCTGATGTAGTTAAAGTTAATATACTATTTTATCTTTAATAAATTATCCTAGTACCATTTCATATGTACACAGCTAATTGAAGTCTTAAATTAATAAATGTAATAAGAATGAATTGTATATGAATCTTCGGTTTTCAATGTTAATCTTGAACATTATGAGAGTTCGATAGACTTTTTTATCTTCAGGTAGGCCTTAGGAATTTCACAGACGAGCTTTAGTAAAGGACGAAGAATAATGAATTGTACAAAATTATGTGGGGCAATAGATAGGATATTTTGATATCTTGTACGAAGGTCGTGATATTCTGATCGGTAGTGAAATCGGCAGGTCATGTACGAAGAGGTCATAAGATCAATGTATACAGAGAGATGTTGTTAGGGGCGATAGTGTTAAAAAAATAAGAAGAAATGACTGATAAACATTAAGACCCATGTAAGACATATATACATATGTAGGCTATGCTATTTTTCTTATTTTTCGCCTGAGATTTGCCTCCCCCTTGTAGGGATGTTCATGCGGTCTATGCCGCCCGGGCCATACAGGACCGCGAACTGTTGAGGGAGCGGATCTCTGTGGATCATTTTTAATCAAAGAAGGACAAGGAGGGCCTCTCCGGACAAATGATCAGCCTAATGCAGAGGCCACCTCCAAGACACACCAGTCGCTCACTCACAACTGGGTGTGGATGGGATGAAGGTGATAATGACGGTCAGATGATGGCTGGGGACCAGAAAGGGCTACAGATTCCCGATATTCGTCTCATAGGTGAGGAAAAACCTATCTCTGCCGGGAATCTAACCATGGCTGGCTGCATGGGGAGAGCGAGCGCATCCCCTACCTCACAGCGGTGAACCCATTTCTGTATTCAAAGTAATTGTTGTTACTACACCGTTACTATTGATGGTGGTTACTTTTTCTCCGACTGAGAAGAAATTGTAGAAGCTGAAGCAAAGCTGTCTGTATGAGTTTTAATAGGCCTACTTTTAGTGTTGGAATTCGTCGCTGAACTTTTTTTTATGGTATCCTTAGGTTCAGTAGAAGAACATATTTGGTGTGATACCGTTATTCTTTGCTATCTGATTATGCCTAGTATGATGTCTTCACAGGCTTTATAGGAAAATAAAAGTCATCTTTGGCGTTACTGTTTACCGTTTGTTTCATTGTTGCTTCAGGAACACCAATTAAAGCATTTATAAAGCTTACATAAATTGAAAGATTCATGATTGTATTGATATGTACTTACACATGATAAGTCCATTTCAGAATTACTGTTAGTAGACTAGAGAAGCCCTGATTATAATCCATTATAACGCCATGACGTTGAATGACAAAACTATTTTGATGATCATTTGAAATGTCCTTTGGTACGATCGGGAGTTTGGAGAGAAGGAACGATCGGGAGTGCCGAGATAAGAAGCGAATAGCAACGCATTGTTCGGAGCGTAAGGGGCGACTTAATCTTGTCTTTCGCCGATACTAGATTATACAGGTCGCCATTAAACCAATACCACATAGAGCAAACCATACCGAAATGTTTATTTTATGTAGCGCACAACAACATTATTCGGCATCGCCTGCATTGTCCGCCATTTTGGTTTAATCTCGAACCCATCTAGGTGGTATTCATTAAACCGACCATACCAACTGTTCTCGTTAATTCAATTTCCACCGAGAGATGGCAATAAAAGCCATATTTACTTTTAGTTCGAATATTCTAATTTTCTTAAAAAACCTGCATTCAAACAATTTCTTATAGTTATAAGAACAATCTAAAAATTATATTATAAACTTAGAGTAAATGTATTTACGTTTCATAACGAAATAAATTTGCTAAGTTCCAATTCATATATACATAGCTAGATGAAGTTTCTCATTCAACCATATGTAAAGTAAGAGGAGGAGCAATACTTTATCGTTTGTGCAAATTTCCATGGTTGTGCCACCGCCATTGGCGGTAGCAACGACCGAAACAATTTTTGTAGTTGGTCATCGTTAGCCCGAGGCCGACTCATCATTTTCATTTCACTTAGCTCTTTTACTCGTGTTTTGCTAAGAAACTCTTCATGAAGAGCGTTTTCTTGTGAATTATATTATAAACTTAGAGTAAATGTATTTGCGTTTCATTATGAAATAAATTTGGCAAGTTCCAATTCATATATACATAGCTAGATGAAGTTTCTAATTTAACCATATGTAAATTAAGAGGAGGAGCAATACTTTATCGTTTCTAAAAATTTCCAAAGAATGGTTGTGCCACCGCGGTGGCGACGACCTAAACAATTTTTGTAGTTGGTCATCGTTGGTAAGTGCGAGGCCGACTCATCATTTTCATTTCACTTAGCTCTATTACTCGTGTTTTGCTAGGAAACTCTTCATGAAGAGCGTTTCCTTGTGAATTATATTATAAACTTAGATTAAATGTAGTTACGTTTCATAACGAAATAAATTTGCTAAGTTCCAATTCATATATACATAGCTAGATGAAGTTTCTCATTCAACCATATGTAAAGTAAGAGGAGGAGCAATACTTTATCGTTTTCGCAAATTTCCATGGTTGTGCCACCGCCATTGGCGGTAGTAACGACCGAAACAATTTTTGTAGTTGGTCATCGTTAGCCCGAGGCCGACTCATCATTTTCATTTCACTTAGCTCTATTACTCGTGTTTTGCTAAGAAACTCTTCATGAAGAGCGTTTTCTTGTGAATTATATTATAAACTTAGAGTAAATGTATTTACGTTTCATAACGAAATAAATTTGCTAAGTTCCAATTCATATATACATAGCTAGATGAAGTTTCTAATTCAACCTTATGTAAAGTAAGAGGAGGAGCAATACTTTATCGTTTGCGCAAATTTCCATGGTTGTGCCACAGTTCTAACCTGAACTGTAATACACTATGTTTTCCAAAACAAAGATGACAGTCATAATTAACTTAGTGAGAATAAATCAAGCTAACAGAATCATGTTTCCATAGCTTTGTTTGTTTTTATGCACAGTAAAACTAATAATCAGGGTTAGGACTTTAGGTGCAATTTTCGTATGGAAAAAGGATAGGAAAAGTTGCTAAAAATAGCCAAAATAGGGGACAAAAAGGTGCTACTAAACTCGTTACATAACAAACTTACATTGACTACTGACTAATTCCAGTGGAAATAAAAAGAATAGTGAATCTAGTGAAATGCAAAAGTCTTTTCAATGCATGAAGGAATCTTGGATTGGACATTTATACAGAAAAAACTAAGTATGTAGTGATGAAACGTCAAAATAATGCGCTACAAAATATCAGAATAGCCGGAAAATCGTTCGAACGAGTGGATAAATTAAAATATCTGGGTGCAATAATCACAGACACAAATAATATTTTGTCAGAAGTTAAGTGTAGACTGAAATCAGGAAATGCTTGTTTTTATGCATTTCAGAAACCTTTAAATACTCATCTTCTGTCCAGAAAACTAAAAATAAAATTTTATAAGACAATTATCCTGCCGGTTGTTTTATATGGATGTGAAACATGATCGCATACTCTTCGGGAAGAACATAATCTGAGTGTGTTCGAAAACAGGGTGCTTAGAAAAATATTCAGAAGTTAAGTGTAGACTGAAATCAGGAAATTCTTGTTTTTATGCATTTCAGAAACCTTTAAATACTCATCTTCTGTCCAGAAAACTAAAAATAAAATTTTATAAGACAATTATCCTGCCAGTTGTATTATATGGATGTGAAACATGATCGCATACTCTTCGGGAAGAACATAATCTGAGTGTGTTCGAAAACAGGGTGCTTAGAAAAATATTTGGTACTAAGAGAGATGAAAATGGGGACTGGAGAAAACTACATAACGACGACTTTCATAACCTGTACTCTTCACCGGATATAGTAAGGGTATTTAAATTACAAAGGATGAAATGGGCTGTACTTGTTGTGCGCATGGGGGAGGAAAGACATATCTAAAAAAATATTGACTGGGAGATCCGAAGGGAAAATACCACTTGGAAGACCTTGGCGTAGCTGGGAGGTCAATATTAGGATAGATTTAAGGGAAGTAGCATTTGCGAGGGATGGTTGAATGGTTGAATGGCGGGCCCAGGAAAGCACGGCAATGAACCTCAGGGTTCCATAAAATAAATAATATTCCTTTAGCTTGCTTAGGAATTGTCTATTGCCGTTGATTAAGTATGTTAGCAGGTACGCCTTCAGTCCTGCGTATATGAAAAGCCTTGCACTACTTCCACATTCACTGAAAGCTGTTGAAAAGTTCATTAAAAGTTCCTTCAGGTATTAAATATTGTAGCAGAACCATTTGTACGATTAAATGCGCTTTAGAATTTCTTAAAACCCTGCATTAAAGTACAAAAAAGTGGGATTTATGGGCAAGGTAGAGAGGAAAGGGTTAACGGCCCTAAAAAGGGGGAAAATGCGATAGAAAATTGCATCCATTCTCAACTAGAGACACTGCGGTTTCTTTCACTGGAGCTCTAATTTGACCAATAGAAAAGGTGTGCACCAAAAAATCCTACCCCTGCTAATAATACCCATTGTCAGTCATTATAAAAATGGAAAATACACACACTTGAATTGGGAATAGGAAAATTTGACTGGACATGATACCTTTTCGTATAAAACTCAATTTTTTAAGCCGTCTATTAACGGAATTTCGTTCTTTTGGAGTTTTTAACCTCTTTTAGAATATTATTTAGCTGTCTAGGACTATGCTACCAGCTGTATATCATTTTTCAATTTTTTTAATTCGGTAGCTTCTGGAAACAAGTTCCGCAAGTACAGCCTGTGCATTTAGACGTGAGCACTTGCATGCGCCGCAGAGATAGGGCGGGACGGAAGGGGAGTGTGTTGCTGTATGAATCAGATGATGACTGATTCCACTGCGCATTGTGTTTACAGTGCTCTCGTCTAAATGCACGGACAGTACGTGTAAGACACAATTATCGACTGAGTCATCAAAAATAATAGGTACCAATGCTGAGAATAATAATATACTCATCTACTGAATAAAATGAGTTCATAGTGCATACAGATATTTATTAAGAGCAGTATGAATGATAATTTTTTATGATAGCCTAATGTTTTCTTGTCATTAGGAAGAATCCAAAACAGTTTAATGCATTTATAAAAAACACTTTCTTTGTAAAATAGTAATGTAGCTGAAGGCAAATACAGATCAACTTTGTATCTGGTATTTCATTATTCTTGGTAAATTTACTTTGATTATTCATATTTAAAATATATTCATGTATGGCATAATTGGATGGGGAAGAGCTTCAGAAATTATTATCAAAATTTGACTTTTTGACAATCCGTCTAAATTAAAATTTTTCGAATTTAACGTAGGCCTACATAGTGCCTATAAAATTTATAAATACATCTTTTTAGGTTACATTAGTATAATTTCGAGCTTTCAATTCCATTGTTAAAAATAACTCTGATTTAATTATTGAGAACAATAAGGGAATAATTAAGTTAATATAATACATATTTATTTGTTATTAATTCTTTTTAAAAAATCCTTCCTATTATTACAGTAAATGGATATAATTATTTGTATTTTGATTTAAAATAGTTTTTTTCTAATTATTGTATTTATAATTCATTTGTGAACTACCCCGACCACAAGCATGTTTTCATTCGGGTAGCGTCTTAATGAAAAAATAAGAATGAAACATATTCGTCTCTTAATAAATACCATTACAGGCTTCTTGCATAATGTACTATGATTTTGTTAACACCGTTTCTGGTGCAGAATTATTTTCAGATTAAAAAAAGTGACGTAATTATAAATAATTAAATTATTATTAAGTGTTAGGAGTTTAATATTGTACAATACACTGTTTTAACGTTATGAATATAAGTAGGCCTATTTTCACTGAATTAGAAATTGTGAATGTTGTGTTCCTCTTTAATCATAAACAAGCATGTGCGGAAAACCTTTTAGCCAGCAAATTAAGAAGGCACTTGCTCTTTCCAAGGACGAGTTAAATAACTAAAATATGATATATTTTAAGCCGAAAACAAAATATGCCTCCTCATCCAGATAATCCATTATTTTACTGAGGTCCGTAGTAATGAGTTGAATTTCCATTATTTATTGCAGAATGGACGACCATGAACAAATCCCCTTGACAAAATGCTGATCAGGAAAGGAGAAAGGTGGAACTAAGTTATTCCAAGATACGTCCTCAACCGCTCATTTTTCATTAACAATTTACAAATCTGAGAAAAAAGGTTCAGTGTAGTATATAACATTTTATTTTTCATGTATCTTTCTTATTTTTAAAACTCCCTTCCAACTATTACAGTATTTTATCTAATATATTTATATAAATTTCTGAACTTCACCCGACTACAAGCAAGTGCTCATTCGGGTGGCGTAATAGTGTAAAAATAATTTGGAAAATGTGTAAACAAATCTTTTATAATATGTAAATAAATATTTTATACGGAAATTTATTTCAAAACAATAAGCCAACTTTCAAATATGAAAATGGATTTGCATAGGTTCGAAGTCAATTTAGCATAAGCAAATTAAGCTTTTCAGAATGTGAATCCACGTTCATTTCAGCAATTTATTTCGTATGCAGAAATGGGATGGAGTCTTGGTCGTCATACTGCGGGCGTAGTATAGTACTGATCATTTCTAAATTACTATGAAGAGGGTGATTAATGATTTCTGAATGAAAGAAAAGCATAATAGCAAACGCTTACCTTTTACTAACCATGCTGCAGTCATAGGTCCATTCGTGTAGATCACATCCAGAATTCCCATGCTCGTTGCTAGGTAATGAGTCTTTGTTTAAGTTTATGCGAAGAGGGTCTACGGAACAGTATAGATGCTCTTTGTTGTGTGATTTGCCAAGCATTATTAGTTTATTATGATACTTTATGAGACTGGGGACAGGAAAATGTCTGCCGTCCGTCCGTGTGTCTGTACTCGTGATAACTCAAATACGCTTTATCGGATTTTAATGAAACTTGATATATATGCTTATAATGTCCATGGGAAAAAGACTATTGATATTGGACAAAATCGGTTGACCGGTACCGGAATAAAACCCAATTTAGTGTCTATTTAAGGGCGCTATAACTCAAATAAGCTTTATCGGATTTTCATGAAACTTAGTAACTTATACGCATTTATAACGTCCATGGTAAGAAGCTTATTTATTTTGGACCAAATCGGTTGACCGGTGCCAGAGTAACAACTAATTAAAGGTTACATGTCTTTTTAAATCATGTCTATACTACAATGCTGCATTTCTAATTAGGACTTTGTCTGCAATGCAGTCAGATGTTTGTTTCTGTCGTTAATCTAGTTGTAATTGAGTACCACATGAATACTATTATATACAGAAGGTATATTGCTGTGAAATAATTAGCGGAGTTTTTTGCTACTGAATTTTGTGAAATGTTGACATATTTTAAGAATTTCAAGTTGCAATACAAATTCCTTCACATATGGTTATGAAACTAGAACGTTGAACTGAGGCAGATTGCCGAAATTGTACCGTCTTGGACTCGTATTCTGGAGATCCCTGGCTCAATCCCCGGCCAATTGGAAATGCATTTTTTAAATATTTTTTATTTTATTTTCATGCCAGTGTGTCAAGATATCACAAATCTATAGTTCTGTTGATGCTGGACGATTTTAATCTGATTAAAAAAAAAGTTATTTTCTGCATATCATAATTGCAATTATAATTGATTCAACAAAAGCTTTCTGGCACTTTGTTACATCAGTTTACCTGATTTTATATTAATTCGTAATAAATATTACTATTTTGTTCGATACATGTTGGCTAAAAATTCAGAAAATATGTCCTAAGATTAAAAAAATAAATAAATGGTGTGCAAGATAATAAAAAAAATTCTGTATGTTATCAGCCTTGGAAGTAAAGATTTATTGCTTAAACATGAAAGCCACTAAAAGAATAGAATACGTGCCACTTAACATTTTTAAAGGCGAGTCATAGAAGTTTAACCTCTTACATACATAACTGGGATTTTTTAGATAGTTCTACAATTTTTTGGAGGGAGAGTGCATATCTTATTCTTTTAATGAGAATTGCCGTTTTCCGAAGCAGTTGATACAAAACTCTTTTTTTTAATTTTCAAAAATTGAAACTGCATCTATTGTCTCTTAAAATCGCTTTTTACTCACCAAACTCCGCGCAACATCACAAGAAGTAATAGAGACCATTCTAAACCTTGCAACATCTTCAGGTGCTAAATCCAGATCTAGTTCTAGATCTTGGTTTCAACATTCCACAGAAATTCAGTAATCCAGCTTTGAAATACAGATATTTGAAGAATAAATTTTAAACGACTTTCTAACAAAAATAAATTTAAAACCGTAAAATATGTAACATATTTTTTAAAAATCCAATTAAATAAATACGTGAGGAATTAATATATAACTTATATATATATATATTAATATATTAATTATAGGCCTACCCTGAAATGTGGATTAGCATGGAAAATCCAATGTGTGATCAACCACTCCAAATATCCTGATTCGTAACCATATGAGGGTGTTAAAGCCAAAGTGGTGTAAGTCATGTTTTAAAAAATTTTTGACCTAAGTATTGCAATGCAATGTTGCGGTATAGATCTGTTAGCAGGAAGAGTCGTGTAAGTCCTATTATGTTCATACCTATGTATGTACTGTCTGACTGCAAGCTGAAGGCCGAGCTAGCGTTCCCCCACTACCTTACCATGCGCTTGCATTTACTGTCTATGTCTTTCCCCCACTATGCCACCAGCTCGGCCTTCAGCTCACAGTCAGACTGTACATAGGTCTACATAGGTGGGAGGACAATATTAGGAGAGATTATTATAATGGATCTAACAAAACCTTCTGTTTCTCTAAATGCATAAAACGTGACTTACACCACTTTGGCTTTAACCCCCTCATATATACAGTAAGGAAATTTTAGCTTTAACAATTGTAGAAACAGATGTGTATTTACATAGAAATCGTAGCCCTGGGCATGAGTTTGCTCATATAATGTGCTGTAATGTTATCAAATAAACCACGGCAAATTTATTCTAACAGACAATAATGTTTCTGGGAAAACTAGCTGAATTGGATTTGTTTCGCGCTGTAATATTTCATCTGTATTATACGCAGAGGGAACTGATGTTTGTAAACACACTTTAATGTGCATGCAATTACATTTTATAACCATCCAGGTATGTTACTGTGCTATTGCAATACTTTTTCTCCCTTCTATTGCACTTTTCACAAATCGAATGAAAATACGTTTTTAACTAGTAAGCTTGAATGAAAATTTCGCACTAGCAAAATTTGCCTGCTTTCGACCTTTCCTTCCCCCAAAAGAAAATAGTCCTTTTTTTTTTCTTTCTTTTTTTTGACATTCACCAAAGTATAGCCTATACACGAAATGGAAAAACCGAGCGATGTAATGTCTTGGACTTGCATTCGAGAGGTTCCAGGTTCAAATTCCGTGGCCGACCTGTTTGACTTTTGTTTTAGATGGTTTCCCCAGTCGTAAAGACAAATGCCGATTACATATCACTTACCGTACGTAACTCATCGCCACTATTCCATCCTGTAGCGTAATCTATAAAATTAAAAATATAAGTTGAAATAATAGCAGAAGCCATCGCACATCAACAGTAGAAAACAGGTGCACATCTATAATTACATGGCCTACTGATATACACCCAGAACTAGACTCGTGATATGACTTGGTTGTCCAAACCTAAGCCGTGTACAATACAAAGAATAGTGGTGTCATGGGGACTTCACATGTAGTGTGATTTCTACGTGTTAGGTCTAGTGTGAGATAATAAATTATATAATTATACAGGGTGTTAATGAATAACACCGACATATCTTACCTGTAGGGGGCATAGACAAGCAACTTTTATTAGGAGATTTTTGCTCTATGACGTAAAATGTGTGTGCTGCAGGGCATTAAAGTCATTATAATTTTGTGCTCATAAGTCACCCTGTATAAAAATTCTAAACTAACAAAGTGTTTTAACGTAAATTGATTATGCTGTGCCAGTAATCGAAGTACAGAGCACACTTTTAAAATCATATTAACCGTCTACAATTTATTGACCAGAATTGTTTTAAAAAACTGTTTTGGAACAATATCTTACACCAGTGGTCTTCAACTCGCGGCCCGTGACTTTGGCGGCACGCAAACAAATATAATTTTAACTAAAAGTAATGGTAGTATTCTTCGACGACATTTCTGAAGCCATTCTTCAGTATGTTAGGGTTGGCGTAAGGGGTCATAATGTTAAGTAATCCCTACAGTTATTGTAATATAATCATGATATACGGTATTTGTGTTTTGTAAGTATCATGTTACAGTAGAGCCTCGATTATCCGAGTAATGTGGACCGAGGGTACCTCGGACAAGCGAAAACTCGGATAACAAGGACTCTGTCAAAAATTGAGAGGGAAACGTTTGGTAAACTGGTGAAATGAATGAAAACGTGATCGAAGATGTGAAAAAAGGCTTCTACTGTATTATCAAATGAAAAACTAACGTAAAAATAAAATTAAAATACAAATACAAAATAGTAAAAAGACATACGGTTTAACTCATCTATCGCAAACCGAACTTCCGAACTTTTTTTTTACTACCTCGGTTAACCCGGAACTCGGTTAGTCGGGGCTCGGATAACCGAGGCTCTACTGTATTAATAAATCAGTGCGGCCCGCTAGCCTAATCTTTCACCAAAAAGAAAATGACCCTTTTGTTAAAAAATATTGAAGACCACTGCCTTTGGCAAGCCGTACTTTTCATTGAGATGCGGTGAAGTATAATACCTAAGAGGAAATTTTATTATTACGCGAAAACGTTAGGTTTGAAACGGTATAATACCTGGTGTTATTGGTATAAATTGTGTCAGTGGTATCCCATTAATTACTTTCAACTGCAAAGGCCATTTTGCTTATTTTACAAAATTAGACATAAAAGACAAATAAAGTAAAATTTTATGTAAAATGTGAGGAATTTTATACAGGTGTTAGGATCGTCATTCACAAAAACCAGCTATTTGACTGAAAATTTTCTCGTCGATTTCAAAATTAGTGCCCCATGATGACTTCGCTTGATGATTGTTTATATAAAAATATAAATTCAGCTTTAAATAGATTATGTAACTTATGAAAGTTTTTAAGCGAACCTCGCCTGAATAACAGTTTACTTCTTAGTATATTGTATGACATTCTCTTCATGTAAATTAGTTTTTAAAAATGAATTTAAAAAATATCGTACCGCATCCCCGAAGGATACATAACCCAAATGTAATCTGATTAATGCATTCACGTAACTTTCTTTACTCTAAGCATGGCTAATGGCTACATCTTCACACTTCACATTCTGAGGTCATATTGCAAAGAACACGTTTTCAAATGTTTGAACCTGATGCAAAGATCTATTGTTCACCAGCCAACTCTGAGTTTCTACGAACAGTGGGTGGGTTATAACTACCCTTCATAGAATTTTGTTGAAAAATGTTTCAGATAAAAGTTTTAGCTCTTAGTGTAAGCACCCCAGAAATTCGTTACAGCCGTTTTCGAGAAAATAGCGAAAAACGAAATTTTCTTCATTAAGGTCCCTTAAGGATAAGGGAAGGTCGTCGCCATCTTCGTGTCACTTCCTCAGAAGTTACCTAATCCAAATACAACATTTTATTTACATTCGATTTTCATTCTGGAGCTAGGCTGTTCATAGACACACATAGACATGTTTCTGATTCTGCTCTTGATTCATGGGACCTCAAAACTTGTATTTATGTTAAAAACTCAACTTCGAATTTGAGGGTCGAACACAATACTTCCGCTCTACCTGTACCTATGCCTACCTATGGTACGGGCAGAGGAAGTAATAATTATAATATTATAGTGGCATCTTCACACTAGGAAAGAAGTAATTTGGCATGTTTCACACGCGACATTTAACAACGTTTGTAAGTGACATTCTCACTTCGCGTGACTGGCTACTTCGAATATTTTCCAAGCCAGAACAAAAATGTCACTCTATTAAACAAGCGTGCTGTGTACAAAGTGTTTTAGAAATAACAAGAAACTTCAAGAAAAACCCGTCTATTAAATAAGCATGTTTTATGCATGAGAGTTTTAAAAATAACAGATTTTTTCTGACTTCCTTGCTTAACTAGGTCATGAGTATTTTAGTGAAGTTGTTTCCCTTGAATAAATGAACAGCAGGATACATGTTTATTACATTAGGGGCTGCGATGTGGTACAGATGTTGACAGATTTTATAAAAATGCACGAAACTTTTTTATTAAAAGGTCAACAACAGTTGAAAAGAATTTGTACAGTATATTTTCATATGGTGAGAATAGTTTATCATTAACCTAGAACAGGCCTGTCCAACTTTAGATGAACTGGGGGGGGGGGATTTAGACAAGTCGTCTTAGGGGCCGCACTAAAATTAAGTAAGTTTCATTCGTTTAGAAAGAGCATACATGAAAAGTATTACTGTTGTGATTGCTTCATTGGCAGATGTTATATAGGCTACAATTTTAAAAGATGTTTGTTTTTACAAAATATAGTTTTTTGTCACTCTTGTTCATCATTTCAATGAAAATAACCGTATAGCATTTTATTGAGAGAGAAGACAGCTGACCAGCAAGATTAGTAGTTTATATTCAGACAGTCAAAGAGGCAACTCCCATACCTATTTTTCATAAATTTTACATTCGAAAACGCACTTTCACGTAGGTAGGCCTGTGTGTTTCCATACATAACTGTGAGCTAAAATTGTGTACCTTGATAGAAGTTCAAAAAGCTGTTCCTTTTTCTGTTCTGTTTTGAAGAAATGAATCAGTTTGAAATTCACATATCTTAGTTCAAGTTGAAACTTATAGTCGATCCACAATATTTACTTTCAAGCTATCATTAAAAAGAGACGGTGTATTCTTTATGACCTAAAAGACCAGGAAACCTTGAAAAGAATTCTTGAATAATCAATTCAATAACCTCACAAAATTAATTGAAAAAAAAACTATTTTCTCTTTCATTTGACAACTCTTACTTTTAAAAAATGGGAAATAGGCTATGCAAATTTTGTTCATCTAAATTTGACTTATCACCTATGGTTACGCAAGCTGTTGCAAGTCGATGCAATAATATTTATGTCATTTCTTTTTTGTTGTTGCGCGGGACGCAATAACAACTTCCAGAGCCGCCAGTTGGACAGGCATGATCCAGAAGAATTTTTTTAAATCACGTGTCCGTTTAAGTCTACGTGCCTTTTAATGATATGACAATTAAAAACCCTTAAGCAGAAAATTATTGTTGATGAAAGTTCATA
Source organism: Ectobius pallidus (assembly GCA_964059195.1). NCBI lineage: Eukaryota > Metazoa > Arthropoda > Insecta > Blattodea > Ectobiidae > Ectobius > Ectobius pallidus. The sequence goes on along the minus strand of CAXKWD010000007.1, from coordinate 132,557,958 downwards.
GCAATTGAATTTAATATTAAGAACATTAACATCCTTACTAAAAAAAATTTGCTTATTTCATCGCGTTGATCATCGTGTAAGTTCCCTATATAAGTGCTAAGAGTTAATCCGGGTTTGAACGTGAAACGTCAACAAACAGTCATGCTGGGTATGCCGTTTCTCGCTCATTGCAGTGAAGGAAGCACTCCGCGCACTCTATGAGCGAGGCATATGCAAAAAAAGATATTTGTAATTTTTATGAATATACATTTGGAAAACAATTGTTTTCGTTAAAGATATCTTTTTTTGCATGTTTCAAACAGTAGACATGAAAGCCTCTGCTAAAGAGACGTCCGCGTTTAAACAATTATTAATTAGCGGCTAAAGGGAGCGTGATGATTTGGTGCTATTTAAAATGGCCGTTTGAGGATAGTGATCAAAACAGAGTGGATAATAAATAGATAATGAATAAAGAGAAAACTATGTGTGTTAGGAAAAAATGGAAATAGATTATTTCAAATTGGCACATCAATGGCTACCTCACTGCGCATTTAGTTCCATTGGCGAAAATTTATTGTTGAACATTGTTATTAGTAACGCTGTAAGTGTATATTTCAGTCTTGTAATATGTATGGATATATTATTATGTATAAACTTAACCTTTTCCCTGCTATTTATGTATATCTGCGTCACTGAAAGAAATTGCATAAAAACAGAGATATAGGCCTAACATTAATGAAGTAATGCTTTATGTTATAAAATTAGGAATTTTTTCCACGAATTAGAATAGAAATTCAGGAAAATCAGCTATTTTATTAAAATTTTCTTCTTTTATAAATTTAAAAATTTATAAATGTACTGATTTCACTTGAAGAATATTTACATTAATACAATTTCAGATCTGAAAGGGTTCAGAGTGAAGGCCAAGACTACGTGTAGGATAGGTTAGTCTTAACAAAAGAAGCGAAATTGTGGACGAATGCAGAAATAAATACTGGAATCTGCGTGGGGGAAAGGGAATGTGAATCTATAAAGTAGCACACTGGACAACATATATCCCCAGGCTCATGCATGTGCGGTTTTCCCGAAACAGTACTCCGTCATCATCAACGTTTGCTCGTAGCACGACATACAGGTTCCTTCTTCCATGCGTACCTAATATTCAGTCACATGAGTTTTGCTTGCACTGTTTACTTTGCAGTCAGAATTTTCTCTGTCTGATTTTACTTTCTCCACCCATAGAGGCAACGTAGAAAGCATATGTAGATGATTGTGTTCCACGAGGGTTGAAACATTAACAGTGGCTATACATAGATAAAATCCTGGCTAATTGCAGGAAGTAGAAATCCCTTTTGTGAGACGGTTGGATATCCAGCATACTTTATAGAAAATTGGAGCCCTTTATCAATGTGAATGCCTTCACAGTAACCAGAAGAAAATGAGTTGACTCCATCAACTGCCCTAAAATGATTTATAGAAGTTGTTACAGAGGAATTAAATACAGTTCTATCAGCTGAGAGGATTCTTGACTTGCAGATGCTTTTAAGGAATTGAAGAGGAATTAAGGAAGACGTTTTAAGGAATTTAAGGAATTAAGATGGGTCAAAGCCTGTCACTTGTTCTTCACTTTTGTGTAGCAAAGGTTATGGAAATTTGATTAGGGCAGCTCATCATTTCTGGATCCTATGAAGGTATTCATAATAATACAGGGCTCCAATTTGCTCTGAAGTATGTGGGATTTCCAACCAACATCTGTCAAAAGCGATTTGAGCTTCCTGTAATTTACTGTGACTTTATAAGTTAGATGTGTCGCCATTATTAAAGTTCCAGCCCTTGTATCTTCTTGTTCGCTGTCTAGGTTTTATTAGATATAGGTTACGCGTATTAAAGTCCCCGAGCCCAAAGATCGGCTTCTATAATATTGTTTGCGTGGATATCCGTGTGTGCTGGAACACAGTATAACACGATAAATAAAAATTATACAAAAATCTGAGAGGAATTCCGAGAATATTTCGTGTTTGGATGCAAAAAAGTGTCCTCATAAAAAATTTTATATGGCATCTTTCCTGTTGAAAAAATATGATGTGAAATACTTAATTTCCTCTGCCAAAATAAAAGTTTTACCTCTTAGTATAATCCCTATAATGTAAAGCCACATGGCTGACTCACTCACTGACATTAATGTTTGTCCACTTCCAGATGAGCTAGGGCAAAACTAATGGCACATTTGGCATCAGCGACCTATAGGCCTATATACCCAAGAATAAGTATAAATTCTAAGTCACCAAAATGGTTGTTGGTCTGTGTTATATACAAATACCATTAATTGCCAGTGCATTCTGTGAAATCGGTATATATTTTTAAGCATGCGTCATGTGATAATAAAGACTGTATAATAGCGAACTTAATTACTTACTGACTTTTGTTAAAATGGGGAAGAGGGAAATTTATACAGGTTTACTATTTTTTAAAAAATCAGATGCAATGATATATTTTAAAAAGAACAATCAGTACAAGATCCACGGATTGGAACATGCTGCCTTTATTTCATTACAGTAATTTTTTTGTTTTTATGTAATATATTGTTTAAATCAAAAGGGGCTGTAGAGTTACAAAAAAAAGTCAGATGTATTCCGTTGGATACGCTATGTAATTTGAACGACTTTCTGTAAAATGGACCGTACACTGTACTCAAATCTCACCCCTTTTATTCTATGTCAGTAACCAAAGTTCACGTGATTATTCCATTTCGCAAAAAGGCAAAACTGTCCTTTAAACAAATAAGATCAGTGCAAGTTGTAGGCCATCTGTCTGCATTTCGCATCTGCCCCTGCTGCATCCTGCAGATATTTTGTGATTGCTCTTCACAGATTAAAGAGGGATGAGGAATATTGACAATGTGGCAAATAAGGGGTTGCTATTGCTCATCCTCTGCATCTTCTATTATCTCACCCTACGACCGACCCCTCTAATAGAACAGTTGCATAATATTAAAAGTGCTTCAACTGCAAGCAATTTTGTGGGTGATTTTCTTCAGGGTAACTGAAGCGGATAATTCAACAATTTGCCGGAGGCTTGAATTATTTTCGGAAAGGGGTCGATAGAATGATCCATCACCCATAACTTATATGTTTGATTTAATTAATTATTCTTGTTGATGTATTATTATCGCCATTAACACTATTATTATTATGTTGTCGGAATTATCCCTCCTTGCTCATAGGTCTATCTTTTGCTTCTTCTAACTTTAATTCATACAAAATATTTATTATATGTATTATCTTATTAATACCTTCTTACGGTCTATTGGTTTATGATATACCTACGAAGATTTGTGTCAAGTGATTTATTATAAATAAGAGTACAGTATTTTTTAACCTAATTTACATGGTATCATAGTAGGCCTATCACTCCACATGTAAAGTCTCATCATTTGTACCACGATTATTGTGATTTTATATGTAATTATTAAAAAGGACTCTAGTAGAAAACATTCCATATTTATACATTCCAATATTTAGGTAGTCCACACTTATATGTAGCTGTAGGCCTACATTCTCGGCTAATTAGCTGTCTTAGATTTTGAGGGTATAGGCCTAAGGCTAAAATACGCTGACCACTTTACTTTTTATTAGATTTCTCAAATATAAACATAAAATTTATTAATAGTCACAAAAGTGTATTCATTAATACTTTTTCGCATCGGTACTACGTATAAATTCAAATAATCGAGGAAAATTTGAGCACTGAAAGGAGTATAATGTACAGACTCCTGCCTAAGTTGCATGGCTGTAGCAACATAGATCTAGTATCATGGAGAACAGATCCACAAGTGGGTGAACCGACACAAAGTTCTCAACTACATACAAGGGAACAGCACATTCCACATGGAATTGTCTCAAAGTAGCTTCATTGCAGTAACGTCCGTGTTTATCGTGCCAAATTTAATCGAAATCCATCTGCAGACAAAGTTCCCAACTGCGCGGACATAGAGGAAAACAAAAGGCATCTAGGACAGCACAGAGAAGAGAAGTTAATAGTATCAAAGTAGTGGTTTTATAGTTACGCCTTGTCATTGTGGAATGGCATGCTGTCGTCTGCATACACCCCATACTAACATACATTTCAGTCCGTTTCGTCATTAAATGTTAGCACGCTACCTTAGCTTTTACAGCTCTTTTCCGTTATAAATTTTTACTTCCCGACTTTTTTCCCCTATTGTCTAACGTTTTATACTGTCGTGAAAAGTTTGAGCTAATATTTTACACAATTTTATATTATTACAAGGAATATGAAACGTGTTATGAGCGAATAAGTTAGTTGATTTCCTTTGGGAGCGCTATATGTGTGATGAAAACCCAGTTTTACGTTGTGATATTTCATCTTTTGCGGGTGAAAAAAATCTATAACATTTGTTTTAAAGTTTGCTTCCTTTTTGTACGGCAATAATACCGTATTAGCATTATTGTTTTACAGATTGTGTATTGAGATACGAGAGAGGAACTGTTTGAATAGACGATCCAAAGGAGAAATAAGAAATGTTAAAACATATTAAAATAAAATAAAATAGAATATAGTAATAATAATAAATAAATGATAATACATTTCTTAGCGTGGTAGTGATGTGGTAGTTAGGATTTCTCTTCTTCTATACAAGGATTCCAAAAACTACAATTAAAATTGCAAAAATTACAAGAATACTACAACAAGAAAAAATGCATTGAAATTACAATCAAGGTTAATGTTAATAATAATTAAAATTACAATATAAACGCTATTCAATTAAAAATTTTAAGCTCATATTTTGTAAACATAATATTTACATCGTTCACCAGTTTAAACTAACGCAATTTTTATGCAAGAGATGTTAGATACGGTTTTTGTTCGGATTTTCTGAAATTTTGATAGTACCTTGTATATTGATTTTAATGCTAGTATTCATTAAATCACGCTAATTAGCACTGGAGGTTGATATGTTTAGTTTCTACACCCATAGGTAGGCAGGCCTACCGGTACTGTTAGTATAGGAAGTGGTTCTGATATCCGATGTCGATTTTTATACACTCATAGTCTACACGTTTTGAAATCCCTTTAGTCCGAAAATGCTTTCAGAATCATGTCTATGTCCATCTATTTGTCTGTGGAGAGTAGGCTACAACGAACAAAATTTTATATTCAAGTATCTTGTCCGTAACTTTTTCCTTTTTTTCCCCTTTTTTTAAATTATTTATTTATTTTTTATTTTTATTTATTTATTTTTATTTTTTTGCTACCACTTTGAACGAGGAATTTCAGTTTTTAACGAAATTTTTTTATAACGATTTGTTTAAATGTTGTACACTATAACTGTTTCTATGAGATTGGTTCGTAGAAATTCTTCCACAAACCCATGGTTTTAAGCTGTACCTCACAATGTAGCCACTTAACATGCACCGGGATGTTTCGTGAGAAAATTAGTGTATTATATCAGATTTTCATTTCTCTGTATTCCATGTTCATTTTGTTTTTGTTCTAACTCAATAAGCCAGTTATGTCTATACGGTTGTTTTATTTATTTTAGGGACTCGAGAGATTTACTTTTCCCTCTGTTATAGTTAATAACGTAACATTGCATTAGTGCAATATGTGTTGAACTAATAAAATTAGGTTTATGGCTTGTTGATTAATGTCCGTAAACAATAGTATATTTGCTACCTCTTCAATAATTTGTAGACAGGGATTTCAGTTATATAGTTGGAAAATGCTTATCATTGGGTAGTAAGGTCACGAGTTTGAACCCGTCTGAAGGCGAGGGTTTTGTTAGCGTCAATCGGAAAAGAAGTAAAGTCTTTGATCCTGATTTGTAGAGATAGTGCAGGATTTCGTTTTGAATTACACTAAAGAACAATACCTGTAATGTTAAAAATAACAATCAATGCTCCTCTGCGATGGTATTTTCTTGTTGATGAACCGATACATTTTCACCACAAACCTTGAAAGAATGTGGAAGGTGTAGAATCGATGTCTGCGGATAGTCTTATGGGAAATGGTGTCTTCTGTAAACCGTGTAACAAAAAGCCGTAGTCTCTCAGGCCTGCAATTTCATTTGAATGCGCTGTAAATGTACGAGGGAGAATCAAAAGAAAAACTGCAATTAATTTTTTTCCCCACTATTTTACTCCAGGAAGAATGCTTGGTTGCACTAATTTTTTTACATAGTCCTCTCCCAGTTCAATGCATTTACGCCATCGGATAGGAAGTACTTCGATACCGCGTGAGAAAAATTATTTTGGTTGACGCTGTAGCCACTCGTGCACCTCCTGTTGGACGTCTCAATCAGACTTGAACTTCTGCCTTCCAAGGTTCTCCTGTAATGGACCAAAGATGTGGAAATTTGATGGTGTCAAAGCGCAGGGGATTGCTGAGTGCAGATGTTTTGCTTCTACATGATAATGCCCGTCCTAATGCTGCTAGTGCAACCATCAAAACCATCGATGACATTCGCTTCAAGTGCCTCCCACATCCGGATTTTTCACCATCAGATTTCCACATCTTTGGTCCATTCAAGGAGCACCTTGGAGGGCAGAAGTTCAAGTCTGATAAAGACGTCCAGTAGGCGGTGCACGAGTGGCTACAGCGTCAACAAAAAATAATGTTTCTCACGCGGTATCAAAGCACTTCCTATCTGATGGCACAAGTGCATTGAACTGGGAGGGGACTATGTGGAAAAATAATGTGCAAGCAAGCATTCTTCCTGCAGCAAAATAATGGAAAAAAATTAATTGCTGTTTTCTTTTGATTCTCTTTCATATTATATAACTAATAATTTAGTAAACTAAAACTAGCAGTAGTAGTAGTAATATTTGTAAGTAGTATTTGTGTCGTACTGCGTCGGATTCCATTTCTTAACCGTTTTCAGAACTTTCCAGGAAATGTAACTTTACGTTATTTATTACTTTCCGGACTTTTAGCATCATCTGAACGGAGCATGAAAAGCCTAGTCGTACAAAACTATTGGATATTAAACATAAAATGTCAGTGTCCCATACTTGATTACGTGGGAATTGCGCCATGCAATGAAATGATATTGGGCATAGTACCGATATCATTACAAAATTGAATCTACATAAGAGTAAACTGAAGGTAATTAAACGAATTTGTTATTTAAATACCGTACTCTTTAAAACTTATATGCGGACCATATCGAATTCAGTTGAATTTAACAACAGGCGACCGTGGTAATATCATCATAGCACGTGCCGAAGGTAATTTTATCAAACTTCTGGAATTTTCTAGGAAGGGGGGAGGTAGATACGGTTCCTTATTAGAACAGCATGCTTGCAGAATCGTAAAAGTCACCCTTATGCTCGTTACATGCGAGTTGTAGTCTTCCATATACTATGAGGAGTAAAACGGAGACTTAGAAGAGGAATATCTCACTGAAAACGTCCATCAGTATCACGTTTTATTGCACGGATCCACACGCGTAACTAATGCATAAAGTTGCCAACCCTTGGGAAATTTCCATACATCTGAAGAAATAGTGACATTATTTTCGATTCTAGACAAATATTTTGAATTCATTTCATATTTCGTTTGTTCACTCCACTATATTATAAAAATATACAGAGTGTTAATAAATAACACCGAAATATTCCCAAATATTCTACCTGTATATAGAGCAACCTTTATTAGGACATTTTTGCTCTATGACGTAAAATGTGTATGCCACAGGGCATTAAAGTAATTATAATTTGGTGCTCATAAATCAATAATTACGCGAAATAGGGTTAAAATGTTCATGAAATTGACTTCATGCCTTCCTAGTAATCGATAAAAACCTGACTCTTAATCAATCGTCAACAACTATATCATAATTTAGTATTTACATAATCTGCAAAATTTACAGACTAATCACATGACTGGTCGCCGCTGCATTAGTCTTTTTTTTATTCACAACTATTCACTACAGTGTTAACAACGAAGTTCCTTTGTTTTGCATTTTTTCTAATGTTATAAGTCAGTGGCGGCCATACCCTGGGAGATTTCATGCTGTAACAGGAAAAATTGAATCCATAGAGCAAAAATCTCCTGATAAAAGTTGATTGTCTATGTCCCCTCTATACACTGGTAAAATATTTCGGTGTTATTCATTAACAATCTGTATGTCTAATAAAAAGTCTGTTAAACTCTGTCGGGGATGCAACCGCAATTTAGCCTACATAAATGTCTTATGCGTACTACCTAAATCGTACGGACTCCATATGTTACGATTTTTTGCAGCAAAATCCACTTTTATCGCAAATTCAGTTATAAGCACTGAATTAACCTCGGCATTGAATGCCATGTCTAATAAATCACTTCCCTTCAAACATTGCAAAATTCATGTTATTTGTGTTAATAAAAATTAGTATCATTATCAAACCTCGAAGTCTCCAATACTTCATTGTTTAGAACTTGGCAATCTCCGAACCGAACAATCACGGTTGAGAAATGTCGGCCACCCAGCATGTACTGTAAGGCCTACCTTGTTCGTTTGCATTACAGTTAACCCTTGATCTGGAGATTAACTCTGAAATGGATTTTAACAAATATTTTCTGCATAGGCCTATCATACTAGCAATTATTACTGATTAAACAAAAACATTCTGGCACTTTGTTACATCAGCTTACCTGATTTTTATTTAATATTCTATTTTTAAGCCGCCCCTTTCCAGACCGTTGGAATTATGGGATTTTGAAATTTATCTATATGCTACACCAGCGTTTCTCAACCTTTTTGAACCCGAGGACCTCTAAGATGTCTAAAAAAATTACGGACCCCTAATTTACATCCCATTATTAAAAGCAGGCCTATTTTCTTAATATTTCGGGTGTGTATTATAGGTCATTATAACGAAATATGTGAAAAAACTTTACTTCTTTACTTTCCACTTGCTTTATGATATTTTTTTAATTATGTCTGAGGACTATCTGCACCATCTTCGCGGACCATAGGTTGAGAAACGCTGTAGCTACACCATTTTCGATTAAGATATTTCCATAATGTGCATCTTGATGTATGTATGTAGTTGAAAGTATGGTGTGGTGAGGGACGTTTCATTGTGTAGAAATGAGAATGCTGTTAGTGGGCAGTAAACTTGAAATTGCCCCTAAATTACAACACTGCATCTGCTCAAATATGCAAGAACATTATGTGGGATAAATACGCAAGTCAAGTATTTAATACATTTTACAAGCCGCCTGTTACTATCTACAAATTAGATAGCTGCTTAATCCCTGCATCTCCTTACTTCGCAGGGTTTAAAGCAGCATCACTCAATTTAACTGCCTGGTATATCTCATAGCGTTATTGTGGGAATTGAATTTCTGAGAAGATTTACTTGTGCGATTACAAGCATAAAACATCGGTGTTCGAAATTGAAGTCAAAGCAGTTACGAGGAAGTCGGGATTATCCTTCCGAGTTCTAAACTGCTTCCCAAAATTTAAGTTACGCCAGACACAAAACTTTACGTGATGCTCTGTACGAATCAGACCAGCAAATATAGGCCATGCGATTAAGAAGATAATGTTTTGGATATAAGATAATGTTTGGGACCTTGGAGCTCTTTAGAGTTCCAGGAGGTTGAGGCTCCCAAATGTTTTGACTTTCAGCATTTGGTGGTGGTAACACCTTACCAGTTTGTACTGCAGTGCGTACTCCCTTACAGTTACTTAGTACACGAAAATGCTATGCCAGAGCCAAAGAAATGAAAGAAAAAGACAAAGGATTAGACGAACAATAAACGTACCTTAGAAACATTCATACTTGGTAGGATTTTCCTTCAAGTTCCCTTCTTTGTTATTCATATCTGTACCCACAAAACCATCACGAACAACTTGAGATGTATTATAGATGTAATATCTTTTTTTTATACTTGGTGTTTTCTGAGGGAGGCCTCTCGGGTTTGCAGCTAGACGAGAAGTATGGCGCGCGTTTCAGAGGCCGATGCTGCATCCATCTTCAGGTATTCTCAAGTGTCGAATATCACATCATTGGGACACACACACACACACACACATGCCCTGCGTTTGGCAGAGCCGACCATTCAGCGAACATTTGTTCTTTTTCCAGTCTTTTTTTTAGGGCCAACTCCTCTACAGTAATTTTCAAATGGGAAGCGTTTTCCTTCACCGCCAATCACGTGTACGAGCTAAAGTAGTACCGCTTTCAGGAAGGGTCTTCCTTCCGTCTCGACGTCTCTGATTGGACCGCGTATCTAAGCAAGGAGAAGAGCAAAACGCTTCCCATTTGAAAATTACTGTAGCTATATTTCTATGTCTTGACGAGAACTGTATGTGTCCTTGAAGTTTATCCTGTGACCAGGTCCCTGAGTATGAGAGCAGCATAACTTGAAAACGACAATGAAACAAAATGTTACATTTTTGTTACAAATATTTACGACATTCTTTGACTATCTCTTTACGTGAAGAAAATTCAAATTTCTCGATTTACTCTAAAACTCCTCTAATATATTAAAACGAGAGAGCTTTCCAAGAATTCATTTTCCGGCTATGTTGAATATTCTGTGATCTAAAATTGTTTTAACATTAATAAACATTGCGCGCCCTCAGGTTCAAAATAACATGTAATGAGTAGTGCTCTGGAGTAGATAGAATTGCCCTTAATTAGTGTCACTTGTGCTTCTGGAGTATTGTGTGTAGTATTACACAGGTCTCCAATAATGTATCCCTCCTACTCTCTTCTTTTACTATTCATTAAGGCATTACGGCAATCAGGTAACGCCTGCGTGACTTGATTAGAGTGACCAGCACGACGCCCGCACCAGAGAAGTGGTCGCATGAGCAGGCGAATCAACCTGTGCCACTACGCCCAAACAAATTAATGAAGATACATTGTTCCTGTTAACGCAGATAAGTTATTATACATCCAACAGCAAAAAAGAACACAATGGGTTCCTGGATTTAAAAAAAAAAGTACTGTTCTCTGACTGCACCACATCTCATTCCATCCGAGTTTTCACACGAATGTGCCACGTGCCCGACATCTTATGCAACTTAATTATTTTCTCTTCCTCTTTTTTTTTTACAAATGGCGCATTAAGCACAAAATGCACATTAACATATAAAAGGCAGAAATGATGGTTTTCCGAAACGGAGGCAAAGCGCCTGCAAAGGCCGAAACCAACATCAGAGGACAAAAAATCAAAATAGTACCAGAATTTAAATACTTAGGGTTAACATTACAGCCTACGGACAGATGCTTCACCAAACGTGTATCAGAGCGAGCAAGCAATAAGGGCTATTCATGACATAAAAAACATCAGACTGCTCAGCCTAGAAACGGCTCTAAAATTATTCAAAGCCAAAATCATACCAATACTAGAGTATGGGATATGGGGCTATATGGTATCAACTCTCAGAACAAAACCTAAAAACATTAGAACAGGTGAAAGCAACATTTCTAAAAAGAGCGTTCGGAGTATCGAAAACGATTTCAAGACTGGTGCACCTATTAGGAGAGAGCCTTTCCTGATTGAAGATATCAGATACAGATATCTGCTTCAGCACACCGAGGACTTTGGAAAGTTACTGCAAAAACTCGAGAGAGAAGAGAGAAGTGAGAAGTTTGGCCGGAATTCTTGGACACCGAAGCCATGACGAACAGAATATGGACGACAGCGAATTTCGAACTGCGACATGTAGTGACGAGACTATCCATGGTTTCCATCACATGATATGTGTCAAGAAGCTATATCATCCAGAGAAGGTGTATGCGAATTATGTGGTAAAATGTGCGAACGCTACCGTATAGAATGGTGCACAAAAAGATTGCGTTCAATAAGTGAATACGTAAAGGAAAAGAACTAAGTGGAAAGCAATGCACATTCTTGCGCTTTTCAATGTATTGTTATTTTGTCTCTATTATTTTAGGGTTAGGACTTTTATGTGCAATCTCCATAACGAAAAAGGAAGGTAACAGGCACTAAATAAAATAAGGCAAAATAGGTGCTACTAAAAATAGGACAAAAAGGTGACCGCCGACTTGGTCTTGTGGTTAGCGTCGCTGACTACAGATCCGTCGGCCCGGGTTCGATCCCCTGTATCTCCTCGGATTTTTCTGAGGTAGGGAGGTCTGGTAGGGTGCACTCAGCCTCTTGATTCAAATTGAGAAGTTACTTGATAGAGAAGTAGCGGCTCCGGTCATGGAAACCACCATTATCGGCCGTAGGTGTCGGCATGCTGACCACATGCCCACCAATCCTGCCATCTGCCTATGATAGGTGATGCAGCGGTCGGGTGGTAGGCATTGTCCCTTCAGGGATGTAGCGCCACGGAGTTAGTTAGGACTGAAAGGTGCTACTAAAACTCTTATGTAAGAAACTTACATTCACGAACTGAGTAATTTCATTGAAATTAAAAAGAAAAATAGAAAACTCAGTAATTATTTTTCAGTGGAAGGAAAGGAAATAGACATTAAATCCATGTCTGGGACATTAATAATGTAAGACTGGCATGTTGTCATGGTAGCTCAATGGTAGAGCATCGGCGCGTTAAGCCGAAGATCCGTGTTCAAATCCCGGTTATGACATAAAATTTTTCAAGCTGATTCTTACTTGTAATTATTTTTCCTTGTGGCAGGTGTGCCTTTAGTCCGGCGTTTGCTGAAAGTAGACAGGTCCACTAAACCCATGTTCACTGCAAGCTGGTATAAAGTTAATTGAAAGTTAGGCCTACTTAAAAATGTTAGATATTGAACGAAACCAAGATAATTATAAAAAAAAGTAGTTAAACAATGAAAAGCGCCTTAGAAGCTTATTAAAAAGCTGCAGTATAATACAAAACAGTGGGGAAAGAAGGGATTGTGGGCATGGTGGAGAAATAAGAAATAATTACCCCAAAAAGGGTAAAAACGTGCTTGAAAACAGCCTCCGTTCCTAACTAAAATAACGTTTCATACTCTGGTTTCTTTTACAGGAGCTCTTATTTGCCCTACGAAAAAATGTGTAGCCTATAGACTATGTAAAAATGCCTACCCTTATTATGTGCTAGAATGGTAGTTTATAAGATTGTGTGGGGGACGGGAAAATGTCTGTCTGTCCTTGTATCTGTACGCGCGATAACTCAAATAAGCTCTATCGAATTTTCATGAAACTTGGTATACGCATATATAACGTCCATTGATATTGGACCACATGGGTTGACCGGTACCGGAGTAATGCCCAATTTAGTGCCTATTTTATGGTAATATATTAGAAAGAATTTATCAAATACAAATCAGTTCTCATGGCAACATATTGTTTTACGGTGTTCCTATACGGCTTTGGAAGTTGCAATACAGGTAGCTTTGACAAATAGCACCCACATATTCCTTCACATATGGTTATCAAAGTAGACCTTTGTTTTTCAGTAAGCCCTGCTTAATGAATCGATCTGCAGCTTAACTTTGAAATCGATTAAAAAAATAACTTATTTTCTGCACATCATAATTGCAAGTATCACTGATTAAACAAAAGCATACAGACACTTTGTTACATCAGTTTACCTGATTTCTATTAATAATAATAATAATATTATTATTATTATTATTATTATTATTATTTCCGCTTGATATATTGGTGTACTATTATTATTAAACCAGTTTTGAACAATCCTTGGCTGAATTCGCGAAAAAAATAATAAATTGTGTCGTAAAGAATAGCTGAGGTGTTTATTTTGCTGAATATACTTATTTATCTCATTCATCACTCTTCAGATTTGGACCAATAACGTGTGGATATAAATGAAACCAGACGATCATAGCCTTCTATTTCAATTGTTAATTATTCCTCATCCCTGTCGCTGAACATTTAACACACTTTCTTTTTCATTGAGCAGGTGCCAGTAACAAATTACCTATTATGAGAGGATTTGATGTAAACAGGATATCTATTGTTGGAGTAAGGGAGGTATCAAACCTTTTAATACGGAAACTAATGGGATGCAAATGTGGCGCCAATTAAGAAATATATATGTATTGTCCTCATAAGTTGGCCTTTCATAATGTTACCATCATTGCACGAAATACATTCATTCTTGAGAATATTATAGGAGAAAAATTCCTCTGACACTGGTATTCGAACCCATAACCTTTGGCTTTCCGTGGAGCTGGTAGAACAGTGGCACGGAAAGCCGAAGGTCGTGGGTTATTGTAAATGTAAATTAAGTCGTGTTGTACATTCTTATTCTTAAGTGCAACCTACAGCTCTTTTCTTTGGTAGACTTAGATACTGTATGATCAGAAAAATAAAAAATCTTAAGAGGCGACATTTATAAAATGCAGTCTTATCCAATTTAATACAAAATATGCACTCAAACTAAAAATATGAACGTAATATGTAAGATAATCTCCAAAATAGGCTTTATTAAACCTAAAACTTCAAACGCATGCATTATTCATGAAATTTTCCATATAAAGCCCAAATCATGCAAATATCCACGGTATAAAGTGTACCTGTTTGGAATCAGTAAGCCATAAAATGCATCTTCAGCAAGTTTGAGTACAACCTTGCATATGCGTAACCAGGCCGACCATATGGGGGGGTTATAACATCTGGGGGGTATGGAGAGGGGGGTTCGGGGGTCCTCCCCCGGAAAATTTTAAAAATAAGGTTGCACAATAACGAGTTTTAAGCTTCCCACACTTTAAACTCATATTAAGTAATTTATAAGCAGATTTTTAAAAAAGGTGATATATCACAATAATGCAATAAATTGTACAATTTTCCTTTTTTTAATCAATGGGGGGGGGGTTCAACCCCCCCTCCCGGGATAAGTTACCTTGGTGGGTTTTTCCGGGGTTTTTTCTCACCTGTGAGACAAACGTCAGGTAACTTAAAACGCTTGTGGTCCCCGGATATCATCTGGCCATCATTATCATCTTCATCACATCATCGCCTTGTTCGGAGTGTGTGTGTCTCGTCCTATGTGATTGTGATGTCTCGGAGGTGGCCCCAGCATTGGGCTGATCACCCATCCGGGGAGGCCCTCCATATCCTTGTCTGGTCAAAAAAATATGTCTGTTGTGATCCATAGTTCCTTCCTCTCCCGACAGGTTGTGGCCCGGTAAGGCCCGGGCGGCACGGGTCGCATAAAGGTCCCTAGAGAAAAAAAATAAAGTAATTCAATTATAATGTACTTGGCTACTAAATGGATTGCATTAATAAGTATTTCAAAAATATTCATGAAATGGCAAATTTAAATGTAAAATTCGAAAACTAGTCTGTACATTGCCTAAGATTATGAATTGCTCCCTTTCTCAGTTTTTGTATGGGGGCACATATTCTTCTTGAAATTCTTTGAACTTGGAGAGTTACAAGTTGACGAATGTTTTGAATTGTATTGTTACCTTTTCTTCTTGTTCAAGGAGCATAAAAAACACAACCCCAGTAATTCTCGGCTGATAACCACAGACAAACACCCTTTCAGCTTGGCCTTTTACGTTATATACCCAACTAAATAACGCATATTTCTAACAGACTCCAGCGTCAAATATCAACAGCATGGATGGAGGGTGAAATATGAAAAGATGGGGCGAAGAGGGATGTTTAAACGAATGAGGAAAACCATGGATGCGGACAGAAAGCTTCAGGGGGATGGAAAATAAAAAGGACACACTCATCAAACACAGAGACACACAGAGCCTAGAAAACCCAGTTTGGGGTGTTTTTCATTTAATGTGCTGAGCCTAAGAGCAATACTGTGAGAGGGATGAGGTCGACTAACCATACATCGCCATGCTTGAACTCGCACGCTGCTTTTGTCTGACACCGCTAGGCCGCGCGCGCTACGTTATTTCATTATGACTGGTAGAAGCCGTGCTGTTAGGCCCTCCAGGGAACGAACAGGCCCTTGTATGACGGACGGACTCTCTCTGGATGACATCATCAGATACATATCTCTCTCTGTCTTTCTCTCACTAACTTACACATCCTCATGTTCACACTCACACAAGCTCTTCTCTTCTAACACACATTTACATATCAAAAGCATAGCCCCTTCCGTATATTCAACACTTCTCAGAGTCTATATCCCTCAACCCATAGCTTTCTCCCCCTCCCTCCCACTTTTAACACTCCCCAATTCTATCCCATTTCACAGATACCACTCTCCTTTCTGTTCTAACTTAACACTTGCAGTGGCGGCTGAATCAGACAAGCTGTTAAATATTCAGACCAAACTACCTGTAAGCATACAATCTAGCTCCGCCTCCTATATCCACTAAGAGAATACCTGTGAGGAAGAGAATATTGAATGTTGTGGCATCTGATTTCCTTGCAACAGTTTATGAATGTAGATATACCATTTCTGTATCGCCTAAAACGATGTCAGCAGCTGTCTAGCGGTGAGCGGAAGGCCGAGCTGATGGCATAGTGGGGGAAAGACAAAGCATATAAATGCAATTGCATGGTAAGGTTGTGGAGGAACGCTAGCTCGGCCTTCAGCTCACCGCTAGACAGTAGGATATAGAGCGTGACAAATTATAACACAGACATTTAATTATATGAATTTTGCTACCTTATAAAGGCTTACCTTATTTTAGTATCAATTGAATAACGCTAGGTAGAGCTGGAAGTTGATAGTTTCTTCCTTCTCTAAAATTCGATGTCGAGTGCCAGTCAGTAGGCTATTAATACACGTTTTGAGGTTCCCCAAATCCAAAATATACATTATGTATATGTTACGGTCAATCTGATTATTCAGGGCGGTTTTCATAATGCCTGGTCATTATAAATAATGACCGATAAAATCGGGCAATTTAATAATTTTACGACAATCTAGGATAATTTCTTACACTGCCCGGTCAATATTAATACTGCTACAATTTCTCTGGTCACTTTGATAAATTGACAGCAATTTGGCAACGTGCGTCTGGTGTGATTCTCCCTAACCTAACCTATGTAACTCGAAATGTCACCAAGGTGGAAGCTGCTCTAATAAATACAAACTTTTGGATTTGACGTTTTGTGTGTATATGTATTTTTTTTTGTTAGGCGTACGTATTTTTCATACTTATTTACTTTAATATAATATCCTCTTATTTTTGTATGTAGAGAAATATGAATAACAATTCTCTCAAATTGCCCATTCAATTTCCAGCATTATTCATAATGCCCGGGCAATGTGTTAATTTCTATATAATTTATCATTTTGTCACATCCCATTGGGCACTTTTTAAATTGCCCGTATCGTATATATTGCGAACAATGAAGTAAAATAGGAAATAACGTTATTGTCCGGGCATTTACATAATTTCCCATTACTATTGTTTATTTGTAGTCAATAACGTCAATGGCCGGCATTTTACGTAACAGACCAAAGAGCTTAGGACATTAGGCATACTTCATATGAAATAAACACATTATCACACATTGCCCAGACAATGACGTGAATGGCCAATTGTAATTGGACAATGTTGATAAACATAGAAAATCAGCACAACATCATCTCAAAATATAAATATTGAGTTATTTTGGACCAGTGAATTTGTTTTCCTTAAACTCACATTTTAAAACAAAATGCCTTTTTTGAGATATATGTTTCCTTCTCAAAACTATGTAATCATGTTCCATGGATAACAAAGCATATAACATTATTAAATCCACACCACTTAAAACAAGTCTAAATCCACATCACTTAAAACAAGACCTAGTATTGTTATATTTCTTTATTTTTCTTAGAGGTCCTATGGACCCAGTGATTGTATTTAGTGCCCTAAACGTCCACGACTATGATCAAGGGTTAAAATCTAGTTAATTTTTCGGATTTATCCACAAGCCACCACTGGGTATTCTCTTCTCTCTTCTCCACCACCCTTGCCCCTTCTCAATCATAGTCCTCCCTCCCTCTCCTCATCACCCATACAGCTGTTATTCATTCATGGCCGCCTCCGTTTTCCCAAAACACCAATTCCCGGTTTAAGTTGTGGCTAAATTAGAAGTTGAAACTTGAATCCCTACTAGCAGTCGCGCTGCGCTTGACCAATTATCAAGGCAAAAATTGCGTCGACACTACAAGAGAGATCGAGATTAAAACGATAAACCGTGGTGATTAATCTAACGATTAATTGCTCGTAAAGCTCTTTGTTTAGAATTGTTCTAAAAGCTTCTGTCAAAGGGCAAGATTAATGCATGCATTTATTTTCCATAAGCTACACCCTTACAGATGTTACAAGACGCCGTCGTATGATGGATAATGTGATATTGCTTTCGATTTCTGTGAAGCTTATATTTTGATTTTACAGAAGAGGTTGAAGCGTAGAATTGAATTTCTTTCGAGTTTTCACCAGAATATAAGACTGGACTTAGATTTATTCCTGTAACCCCTATGGTGGGGCATACGGCCTCCCAAGTGGAGGTTTCAGTACCTAGGTGAATTTTGTTTCGCTTATTTTCCGAGAAAGGTCTGAGGGACAGGTGGTAAAGCCAATCGCCTCACAGATCTCCCTATGGAAACTAAGGTATTAGTAGGACGTGAAAGGGTCGAGGAATTTTTACCGGAGGCTCTAATTTAGGCTCGGAGTTTTTTATGTGCCGTAAATCCACAATGTGGGCCCCCAGCTTGAAGTCCGTGCCTAGGATTTTTACGTCCTCAAAAATTAGATTCTGATCCGGCGATCTTCGGATCTAGAGGTGGACATGCTACCTCTACACCACCGTGGCCGATACATAGGCCTTTAAAGGCAAAATAAATTCAGAAAAATGTTTGTTGGCATTTGTAGTTGAGTGTGAGTTGTGTGATTGTGAATGTCTTTCTTTGGTGTGTGTGTGTGTGTGTGTGTGAGAATGTCTTTGTGCTTGAATGGGAGAGTGTGTGTATGAGAGGGAGGGAGAGAGGGATACTATGAGTGGGCTGTGAGTGTATAGTCCAGTTGTTCATTGCATGGCCAGGCGGCTTCCTTTCGTTAGTAGGAAAAATTTGCTGACAGCTCAACCCATGCTCTTCATTTTTGCCGCACCAATCAGCTAGTTACCTCAGCCAATCAAAATCTAAGAATATCCTGTGATGGCTGTGACAGCTACTCGTCAACTCCGTGTGGAGCAAAACGCTTGGTTGCAAGATCTAGTTACAGTAAACATGAATTGATTAAAGCAAGGGAAGAACGGAAGTCAATGATAACAGTGAGAAAATACTTCAACGTTGCTTGTGTTTTGGAAAGCGGGAACCAAGACCGAATTGGTCAGATCAATTCACATAAAGAAATACTGACTTAATGGTGTATTCCCTTGAAGCTGACTGGGTATGTAATGAAAAATTCTATTATATATGAAATTGTATACACAGGCTATGTGAGTATAAGAGAACACAATGTATGTGAGATGTTGATGTAATAAAGAGAAATGCATGTGTTTGATGGGCATCTGTGTAAGAGTGTGTGTGTGTGTGAAAGACGTGTTTGGGGAAGAAGGATATTTGTCATTCAGAATGAAATAGTCAAAATATCATTCTTTCGAACGTTCCTGGTTAAAAAATAAAAAAGAAGTATAGACCAGAAAATATACCAAATACACCAAAAAAGTAGTAATTCTGGGGAGTTTGTAGAAAATTTAATGGCACTTCTGCATAAAAGAAATTAATAAACTGATTGGCTTGATGGAATAATTCATGTGCACTTTTAATTTGTCAGTGCTGTGATTCCCGCGGCATGGAGTAACTATCGAATAAGGTTTGCACTCAATCCAGGTAATAAAAGTTCCACGTTATTTTTTTTCATAGACTGCACCGTTAGTAAAATCGAAGATTGAATACTGTTGATTTGAAGACAGGGTTGGAATGTTTAAAACAAAACGTTTGAAACATGTGTTTAAAACATGTTTAAAACAAGTGCTTGTGTTTTTTTTAAGTTAGTTTAAAACGTTATATATATATATATATATATATATATATATATATATATATATATATATATGTGTGTATATAATAGGCCCTATACATTAAAATGGTTGTTTTAAACAAAATGAACAATTTAAACTTTTTTTTAAACAAACAACATTGTTGTAACATAAAAAAAGTAAAAAAAAAACACGTTTAAAACAACCAACATTGTTGTTCACATAAAAAACGTTTTAAACAAAAAAAACTTTTTTTTGTTCTTTTTAAAAAAACATGTTTTTTTCCAACCCTGTTTGAAGAGACATTAGATTGCAGAAATTATTATAAATGCTGATAATACCTTTTATTGACGTACTTGTCATAATGATGAATTGTAAATAAAATTACAATTCCATAATTTAATAGAGTCTGAAAATAAAGCCTATATAAAGTAGTTTGTAACATGAAACGTGAAATTAGTGGTCTGTACACTTTATGGAGTAAAAGCTGCTGTCAAGGGCGTGATAAATTTATGCACTTTATATCCTTCGTCGTTTACATATTTTATCACGATTAATGGTTGTCTCATGAGAAAGCTTGTAAGTATATTTTTGTTCAAACCATCTACTCCTTGTATGTTTATGCATAATAGATAACATTGTGTTTAAAAAGGCGTATAAAATATTCTCAAGGTTGAAGAAAGTATAGTACTTAACTTTATAATGATTAGAGCCATAGGCGTACCGAGGGGGGGTTTTTTGGGGGGTTTGAACCCCCCCCCCCCATTGATTAAAAAAAGGAAAATTGTATAATTTTTTAAAGTCTGCCCATAAATTACTTAATAAAAGTATAAAGCGTGGGAAGCTTAAAACTAGTTATTTTGCGTCTTAATTTTTAAAATTTTCCGGGGGAGGACCCCCAGAAGCTTAAAACTCGTTATTTTGCGTCTTGATTTTTAAAATTTTCCGGGGGTGGACCCCCGGAAGCTTAAAACTCGTTATTTTGCATCTTTATTTTTAAAATTTTCCGGGGGAGGACCCCCGGACCCCCCTCTCCCTGGGGGTATTCCAGACCCCGCGGATGTTATAACCGCCCCCCCATAAGGTCGGCCTGGTTACGCCTATGATTAGAGCCACAAAATGTCGACTTCTTTCACATTATAAGATTTTCAACTGAATAACTGAATGAAATAGACGAAGTTTTCAATGTTGAAGACAACATTTCTGAAACATAGTTCAGTATTTTTATATAGTGTTGCTGTTTGAATGACATATGGGAGAGCTTTATTATTATATTGAAGTTGAACCAATTACGTCTGGTTTAGGTAGTTTTGAACTTGATAATATATTCCCTGAAACAGAATTCTTCTTGTATAACGGCAACAGAAACTTTAAAAACCAACATAAATACCTCCAAAGAAACTTAAGGCTATTAACGATTACCGTTCATTGATTATTAATTTTATGACAGTCTGATTTGTGCAACTGAGGCAGGTATTGCAAGAAAGGCAGTTTTGCCTTTTCATGTGTTTCATCGTGATTAGAACTGAATAATCATTGGAACTTATAAATCAAACTAATAAAGTTCATTCCTCAAAAATAATATTTCATTACATGTAAAAGTCTGACATTTAGTCACATGATTTTATTTTCCTCTGTCAAGTAGAAATTAATATCAATGCGACAGTGGTCTAACGAAAAAAAGTGTTGCAAGATCTCATAAAAATGATAATATCTCTGAACATTCTGAACAGTAAACAATGTAACATCGTAGTTAAGTTAACCAAGCACCATAGAACATCCCAGTACCAACAAAACTTAATTTTTCAAACTGTGTGAAAACATCAAATGTAGAGCTTGAACTTGCTTTTTCTCTAAACTAACTAACTAACCAACTTAAAAAAAAAATTATCCTACTGTTGCGCTGACCCCCCTCAATTGTTTTCCACATGAAATGGAAAATGGTTGAAGTCTGGGATATTGGTTTTCATTCGGGAATTTTCTTTTTTAACTCAGAGGATAGAAAGCATATGTTTCTGCATGGTTTGTTCATAATATCCTCTATTCATCTTCCTATTTCAGTACTTGCAGCATTTTTCAAATGCATTGTGTTGAGTGTGAATTGGTTGGCCTACTTGCTTTGGAAATCAGTCGTTTAGTAATGGGATGGTCAAAATGAAGAAATAGTTTTAAATTAATCGTATTATGAACAATTTTATCACCGGTAATATAACTAGAGATACAAATTTTATCAATAAATCTTGAGAGAATCTGGACCTGGACTTATATTTTTATTGTGACTATTTAGGAAATACTTACAGTATTAAATATTTGAACTTTATCGTAGTGTTATATGTAAAATATATGCCTAGCAGAAAGGGGATCCTTGCTAATGTGTGACCTAGTTTGTTCTAATATGAAGTTATAAATTTGTGATAAATTGTTTAATTAAATTTGCATGGATAAATGAAAACTAATGTACTTACTTTAATTATTAAATGAAAAACTCGCTTGGATTTACTGTACATTACCATATCCCAGGCTTGATGTATTTAAAGCTGTACTTTCAGAGTTTGCAACAAAATTTTAAAAAAAAGTTTGTGTTCTTTCTTTTTTCTTTTGTTTTTTCAAGCAGCTTATAAAATATGTTACATCCTACAGGAGCTTTAATACAGGCATATATCTGAAAAAGAAATGAACTTCCATGTAAAGTTTATCATGCGATTGATCAAATTAGCTGTTATCTTTGGACATTTTTGTTTAATCTGCCTATGTTATAGCTAACCTACTATAAATGAGGAAGCATCTTTTTTGTTCCAGGCCTAAGGTAGAATTTGTTACATTGGCCTTGTTATTTTAACTTTTATAATTTAATGTATACAACTTATATAAAAGTAAAGTAAAGTAAAGTGATCCCTAATACAGGCCAAGGAGGCCCAGAGGGTTCCAAGAGGTTGAAGCTCCCAGATTTTAGACATTCGGAACGAGAAGGTGGTAAGGTTGTCAGCCTTACGCACCGGCCGCCTTTACCCCCAGGATTGCTCCTGGTACTCATTTCTGTTAGAGGCTGAGTCGACTCCAGGGTCATAGTGCCACCAGAAGGTAGGCCAATTGAAAAACTCAACGACCTCATCGGGGATCGAACCCGCGACCTTCCTGTTTGTAGCGCAGTGCCTCAACCACTACGCTACGGCGTACCTCTACAACTTATATATTTTTGTAATTTATTACATAATTTACTTAAACAATAGAGCATACTCTAATTGGTTTTGGAGCATATTTTATCAAATCTTTTTAAGTATTTGCATTCATATTTCATCTTCAGAGCAATAACTTCCGGGCCTTACTGCCTATCCATGAAATCTAGTCTTCTCTCCCTGCTCAGACATCTCCCATACTATTTTTATCAGTTGATCTTTATTTTATTAAGCCATCTTATGGTTCCTATCTTATTGTCTTTATTCTGTTGATATAAACAGCTTTTGAGGGTAATAGGTACAGTTATGTTGTTCTTTTGGGACCAGGGTATCTCCAGACTGAATCCCTATAGGAATGTCCTCACAGAGGGGAAGCTGAGACTGCTCTTATGTGGAGTAGTGGGGTCAGATTTATCTGGAATGACCGAAGGGATGCTGGAAAAACCTCAAGTAATCCCAAAACACCTCGATATAGTCCAAATGGGCATCTACCAGAGGATTAAACTGTTAAAATATTACCATACAACAATTTATTCCTCGACAATAGACAATTTACAATTCATTGGGGTTGTAACGTTTGCGGTTATGCAAGGGTCGAAGAAACCCTTGTAGCTGTCTTTATAAATGCCATTATCTTTGTGTGGCAATTACTGAACAATTAAACACTTGTCTGTTAGAGAAGGCTGACGACGAATTAAGACATCTACATGTATGAATTGATGAATAAATACCAGTACAATATAGCAATACAATAATCATATAGTGTATGAATAATTCTAGCATTATTAAGGCAGTCCCATCTAAGGTACTACTTACGTCCAGAAGGAGAGGTTGCAAAAATATTATATAAATATTAATTAATGAAAATGGTATTGTAAATTTGTGTAAGGTATTGAAAATAATTTGATAGTTTGCTTCTTAAGTTACTGAACATGATGAATTTATAATAGTTCTGAGTGCTTCTTTTTATTTTCTCGCATATACATTGTACTGAGAAAGTATTGTGTTTGTGACAAAAAATCAAATTTGGATAACACTGGGAAAACGATGCTATATTTGCTGCTAAGAAAACCTAGCACAGAGGAGTTGTAGAGACAAGTAAAATGAACTTCTTTTATCATATATATTTATTTAAATACAATCAATAGATATTGAGAGAGAATTGACTTAATTCGACTTGAATGCAAAATATCAGAACAAATCTTATTAAAAAAATATGAGTGATGCTATTCTTTTCTTTCCCATAGTAATAATGACATTAGTAATAAAATAAGATCATGTAAACTGATGTAACAAAGTGCCAGAATGCTTTTGTTTAATCAGTGATAATTGCAATTATAATATGCAGAAAATAAGTTATTTTTTAATCAATTATCGAGTTAAGCTCCAGATCGATTTATTAAGCAGGACTTATAAAAGAACAAAGGTCTGGTTTGAAAAGCATATGTAAAGGAATACGGTATGTGAGAAGTGTTATTTGTCAAAGCGAACTGTATTGCAATTTCAAAAAATCCGTATATGAACACTAAAACAATAGTTGTAACGATAACTGATTTGCATTTGAAAAATTCTTTCTTATATATTACCAAAAAATAGGCACTAAATTGGGCATTACTCTTTTACCGGTCAACTGATTTGGTATCAGTAGGCTTTCAGTTATGTAAGTGCATTACATCATATCTTTATGTATTTTATGTCTATTATTGATTATAAGAATGAATTCTATTTGATAACTTCTGTAATTTGATCCAATCCCAGTGCCATGCATTTCCCAGCTCTATACACTGCAAACATTACTGTTGTCGTGGAGCTGAACATTAGCTTCATAAAAGTGTTTTTGTTCCCTGCTTCCTCTGTATTTGCACTGAGCAAAGATATGACAGAGTGAGATGAGAAAGGTATAGAACTGTTTAAATTACATATTGAACTAGGTGTTCTAGACAAAAGTACTCCAGGATATAATTACTATACAAAGTATTATGTAATCAAAGTTGAGCAGAGTAGATGCACTACTAAGGAGTTCTTTTAACAAGAAAGAATAATAGAGTTGTTTTACTGTAAGAAACTTCTTAATGATGTCTCTTTGCTACATGAAACAGAACTTCAATTCAGTGGTAACCTGGTTTTAAGAAAAGTTTGTGAAGTAAGTAAAAAAAAGTAGTAAAATAAGAAATGTCTACTCAGTAGCTCTTGGTTATAAGGCCAGTATCCTCAGACAGTTATTAGCCGTATATATTTATCTTTGGGACTGCCTTAATTATGCTAGAATTATTCATACACTATATGATTACTTATTTTATTGTATTGCTATATTGTACTGGTATTTATTAATCAATTCATACACGTAGATGTCTTAATTCATCGTCAGACTACCCTAACAGACAAGTGTTTAATTATTCAGAAATTGCCACACAAAGGGTTTCTTCGACCCTTGCATAATCACATAAGTTACAACCCCAATGAATTGTAAATTGTATATTATCGAGGCATAAATTGTTGTATGATAATATTTTAACAGTTTAATCTTCTGGTAGATGCCCACCTGGTGGTATACTGGGATTGTGAGTCACCTGGAGAATTTAATGTTGTACCGGCACGTTGCCATGGTAGCTCAGTTGGTTAGAGCATCGGCACGGAGAGCCGAAGGTTCAAATCCCGGCTATGGCATTGAATTTTTCATTCTGACTTCATCTTTCCATGTTATATAAATGTATGCTGTGTGCAGTGATTGTAAACTATAACATTGTGCGTATTATAAAACTTTAGTTTTACTTGTTTCAGGAGTTTATGAGTTTGTACCCCTGGAGGAGGGTTCTGGTCAGCGTCTTCAGATAAATGCACAGAACTGCATCCATTGCAAGACATGTGACATCAAGGATCCGAGCCAGAACATCAACTGGGTAGTGCCTGAAGGTGGTGGTGGGCCAGCCTATGATGGCATGTAAATAACCTGTTACCATTACATATACCTGTAAATGCAACTGGGATGTTCTGTGAGTATTTTGTACACTGAGTGCTGATGAACTAGTAAGACAGATTTTGCTCCATCAGAACAGTTGATATTCTCGCTGTACTATTAATAATTGTGTATTTAACCTTACAAAGGGGCTAAGTACCAAAATTAAGTTTCTGAGATAATCAACAATCCTTGTAAAGAAATAGCTTTGGTCCTTACCTGCAGTGCTCTCTCGAGCGACTTTTCAGCCACATTATTATGAATTTCACTTAGCGCTTTTGTAGGGCAATGCAGGATTCCATGTACCACCATTGTGTATTAAAATATTTTTTTTTTAATTTGGCGGTTAGCCCCTTTGTAAGGTCAGGTACACAATTGTCATTGTACATGTATCCCTGGAACATTTGCTTATTTTGTTTTGAAAATTCACTAAGCAACATGATAATGCTTAAGGGGACTCAGACCTTGGAAAATATTAAACATTTATAATAATTATATAATGAGTTGAATTTAACACTAAACTTCATTTTTGGTATAGTTTACCAGTACTAGTTCTGGCGCCATAACAACCATTGTCAACAGCTATACTTCAAAAGTTGAAGTATACACAGTTGGTAAACTACACCAAAAGTGAAGTTTAGTGTTAAATTCAACTCATTATATAATTATTATGTTATATAACTTCACTGTGTTAACTTCTAATACAATTTAATATAACATATTTACATTTTTGTTCTTTGATACATTATATTCTCTTAAGTTTCATCAATATATGAAGCATTATAGCATTAATTTCTAGACTCGGGAAGGTATAAAAGCATGGGTCCCATGGCAGGAAATAGAGTTGCTCAGTGGCAAATGAAATCATGTCACATGACCGGAGGTGACCATCCCCAAATGGCTATGGTGCATTCCTTCCCAAAAATCATCACCAGGGCCCGGATTCTAATGACATGTCATATTTTTATTGATGCTGCCTAGACATTGCCAACTTGTAGATAAATCCTAATCATGGCCTCTAGATTATAGAAATGCATTTTTATTAGGTCACTTTTTGTCATTTTATGCCATTTTATATTTTTAGGGCATTTATTTCAATTTTACGTCATTATTTTGTCATTTTCGTGTCATTTGCTTCCTTATTTTGTCATTTTTATGCATTTACTTTAAATAAATGACTAGGTTAATATAATGCAACATTTTTGTAGAATCTACTTTAAAAAGAATTTTATTATTTTTCTTCTCAAATGTTCCAATCAAGAACAAAGCTTTTAGACCTACAATATCCTTTCTACATTTACAGTTTTTAGAATTATGTACAAATTACTCTATATCTTTGTGTGCACAATAATAATTTTTATAAATAAAATATGAGTTTTTAGGTCATTCTTTGTAATTATTAAGTCATTTTCTTTGGGTCATTTTATAGGTCATTTTTAAAACAATTTTAGGTCATCAGAATCCGGGCCCTCATTATCACCTTCACCCCCTCGAAAAAATCTAAGATCTGCTCTTCATCTTGAAACGGAATAAAAAAAACCCTTACTCGTATGTGGTTTTAATGAAATTAAGCAAATTGAACAACACATTTGGGTCTTGACTGGTTAGCAAACAGATTTACTGGTAAGCAGACAAATGCTGGAAATCATATGTCAGAAATTTACTGGAACAAAATTGTAGAAAATTTTACACTCGAGACTTGCACCAGATACTTGAAGTAGTCTTCAAGTTTTCATAGCATGAACCGTTTGGCTAGATCAGCTGAAAAAAAAAGAACATTACATGAAATTGAATCATTAAAATGGGCACTGTCTTGAAACTGAATAAATAGATTAAAATCTTTACTCATACGTAACTTTTAATTACTTCAATGAACATTCATATAAAATTGAAGAAAATCTAACGATGTGTTTGGTCCTGATTTTGTAACAAACAGAATTACAAACACTAAATATTTCCTTGTTCTAATTCACTGGAAATTTGTAGAGAAAAGTACATTGCATTGGGATATTCAATTGCTCTCCTCTTCAATAAATTCACCTAATTACCCTGAGAATTTCAAGATTCACAAACCAATATAGTTTATTTAGGAGTGGTATTTGAACTTTCAAATTATTATTATTATTATTATTATTATTATTATTATTATTATTATTATTTTGGTGCTATTAGGAGAAGGAAATCACTCAACGATAGAGTCTTAGCAAACCTATATTAATGGAGTAGTCATATGGAATATTTTTACAAATGTTATTTATAATAATTGACCGCCTGCGTGATCTTGAGGTTAGTGTTGCTGGCTACAGATTCTCAAGCCCAGGTTCAATCCCCCGGTACCTCCTTGGATTTTTCTGAAGTAGGGAGGTCTGGAACAGGGTGCACCCAGCCTATGGTAGATGGCACAGAGGTCAGGTGGTAGGCCTAGTCCCTTCAGGGATGTAATGCCACGTAGTTTAGTTTAGTTATGTATAATAAGAACATTCATGACCTTTGTTCTGTTGTTGCACAATTCTGTCCTTGCTACTTGAACCAGGTTGATTAAAGGACACTTAAGTCCTATATAATTTTATATTTTTATTTTAACTGTATCCTTAATTTGTTTTGATGGTGTATATATTTATATATATACACACACATAGAGTGAAAGTAGTACTGGTAGTAAAGGGCACGGCAAAACATCCTCCCTATTTTAAATTTCAAATAAAAAACAAATGGATCAAAATAAAGAAACTGTTTTAATATTAATGATATCTACACAGTGGGAATTTAGGGTTTTCAGTATATTACATTAGTTCACCTCACTGCTAAGTGTAAATAGACCTTAATACTGTCTCCGTGCTCTCATAGCAACGTGATTATGAAAATCTTGTGAGGTCATGTGCAAACATCCTTGAAGCTGTACCAGAAGATGCTGTGGTCCTTTTTAGTTTGAAGCACATTTTTACTTATCTGGATGTATTAATAAGCAAACTTTCCGTTATTGGAGTGGACAGAACCCTCATGAGCTTCATGAAAAACCTCTGCATAGCGACCGTGTTACTGTATGGTGCACAGTTGGAAGAATCGGGATAATTGGTCTTTACTTTTTTGAAGAGGACGGTGCTACTGTGACAGTAAATTCTGAAAGATACACTCACATGATCAACACATTTTTTTCGCCAAGACTCAATGCACTGCCGACTGAAAAGGTATGGTTTCAGCAGGACGAAGCCACTGCTCACACAGCTCGGATTTCTCTCCTAGTGCTGAGACAGATGTTTTCCGGACGCTTAATTTCTTTAGATGGCGATATTCCCTGGCCAGCACGATCACCAGACCTTACACCCTGCGATTACTTCCTGTGGGAATATCTTAAGGCTGAGGTGTTTAAACATCGGCCGAGGACTTTGCCAGCCCTAAGAAATGCAATACACGAAGAGATTGGTGTTATTCCTCAAGAAATGTTGGTTAGAACGATGGAGCATTTCCGAAGTCGCATTCAACAATTCACTGATAGTGAAGGACACCACTTGAGTGACACATTGTTCAAAACATGAAACTTCCCATTGTGTAAAATCATTCGTGTTAATACAGCTTCTTTATTTTGATCCATCTGTTTTTTTATTTGAACTTTAAAATAGGGAGGATGTTTTGCCGCACCCTGTATATAACTGCAATTTTAACAGCTTGTACATTCGGTAGGAACAATTGCAACAAATTCAGATACCATTTTCATTCCAAGTGATTTAAATATTTTGTCCCTTAACTTTAACCGTCCTTTACTTGATAAGTATTATCCGTAGTGTTCTAGTTTTGACTTATCAGCAGAGGGAGGAATAAGGAATAAATTTTCCCTTTGCAGTTTTTCAGTAGTGGGTTTGTCTTAGTACCATGAAAATCAGGTCATTGTCACCAAAAGAGCGATCTGGCTATAAGCTGTTGCCATTCTGTGGTGACTGTTAACCTTGCTATGAGAGATTATGAGTTGATTGATATATTAGTGAGTACAATGTTTGAGCAAACTTATCTTATAATCATTTTCTTACTTTGTTTTCAGTATTTTGTCAGCTGTGAGATCATGTCATACTAAACGAATGAATACACAGTGAATCAATCTGTGTTTCCAATGCTACCAATAAAACGTACCACAAGAAAGAGTCATCATCATTCCTGACATACAAACAGAAAAAAGCACATAAACTTGCTTGCACCGAATTGAAATTGTGTTTTTAATCCATCACATTTATATTATTTCTGTTTCCAAACAAGTTACGTTGTATAAAATAATGTGATTTTATTCTATTCCCTCCAACATCTGACATATTAATCACTACATATCGATGCCTTACATCTCCAGTAACCGGCTAACGTTTTATCAGATATAATTGCATCCTTTTGTTTACAGCAAACATATTATAAAATAAACTACCATGATTGGTTAATATCCGAGGCATTGATAAACATTATTGGTCAATATCAAATAAACTCTTAAGAGTGGAATAGTCTCCATAAGCATGGACTGAATTACAAAATGCAAACTAGATATTATATTTGTTTTAATGTTTCCTTTAACCTGCGAATTATACTACTTTCACCCTGTATGTGTATATATATAATCAGTATTTTTATTATTTTTCATTCTTGTTTTAGTGCAAAAGTAAAACATGACTGAAAAACTGGTCTCATAAAAGTAGCCGAAATTACAAATCATAAGTCATAAATTGAGATTAAAGATGGAAATCATTCTGAAATATGTTGTTTTTGTGAGCTGTTAGCAACGTCTTTTCTAGCTTGTGTTGGTGAGGTCTGTTATTTCAATAATATCATGAAAACATATTTTTAAGCAAAATATTTTATTATTGTTATTGTTTAAAAGTCTATTGATTTTATAGTTCAGTATATTATTATGAACCTTCTTGGAATTTAATTTACTCTTTGTCAGGTATTAGGCGAGGGTCATAACTTCTGTTCGTATTTTTCATTATCTAAAGTAACACATTATATGATAATTTTACAGTAAGTGGGTCTATTGCATTTCATACAGTTTTGAAAGAATTTTAATTGACAGTTAAGAGAAAGAAGTATATTATTGAAACTTTGGAGGATAATGGATTTTTATCAGTAAACAATTACTGAAGTTAACAATGCAAAACTTGTATATTGTAGCATAAAATACATTTGCTATAATTTTGTAAAAGTACCTGTATTATTTACCTACATATCCTAATATTTCTAGAAGTGTGCAGGCCTTGCAGAATGGAAAGGAAACATGCAACAGGAAACGTATCGGCTTATTTTTTGTTGCACTATTCTGATAAACTTTGAATACATCTTGGCCTATTGCTGACACGTGCATAGGTTTTATATTTTCTTTATACCTCTTTGCTAAATCATCAGTAAACTTACATTTTCTCTTCGGCATCTTGTCACATGTATTACAACTAAACGACTAATTATAAGAATTCTTGTTAAAACAACTTATCATGCTTGATCCTGGATTTCCACTTTATAATTTTGATAAAACTATCCGTTAAATGCACTTTGTCTCACAATGGATAAACTTACTGCGTAGTTGGAATGACGTTTCAGCTCTACCTTTGAGCCTTCCTCAGTTGCTAACTGCCCATCACCTGAGGAAGGCTCAAAGTTAGAGCCGAAACGTCATTCCAACTACACAGTAAGTTTATCCATTGTGAGACAAAGTGCATTTAACAGATAGTTTTATAAGAATTCTTGCTTCCGCACTCCATGACAAACAAAACACAAATAAAAGTGTGTAGTTTTGCTTTTGTTGCTGTCCATTTTGGTTTGACACTGCACTGTTGCAACAGTAGCTAAGAAGAGTTGTAGCCTTTGACAATAATGAACTGAACTATTTCAAAACCAAAATTATCTTTTTTTTACCGTCTTACATATCCTGTGCCCTAATAGAGTATGAAGTTAGTAAATAGAAGGCTTGAAGAACTGGGTTGAAAGGCAATGTTAATAATACATTACACAGCACTCTGCTTTTGGCAGATCCTTTGTACTGTTGGGTTTCCTTGTTCTATGGATGTGCAAGTGCAGACATGGCTGTCCGGAAGGGGTGGCAGGGTAGGGCGGCTGCCCCCCCCCCCTGCAAATTTTGTTTACACATAAATCTCTAAACTAAATGACTATAAGCAACTAATGTGAAATGAGGCTTAAGTATCCATTTACTGTAGTTGGAGTTGTTTGAGTAAATTAGTTGTACCTACTCAGTAAGTTATATTTGAGCATGTAGGAATAATCACTTCCGCTGAACTTGAAATCATTTCTAACCAAACATCTTATTGTAATGAAGGTAGGACAGTGGAAATATTGCATTTTATATGAATAGTACCTGAGAAATTGTAAGTAGTGTGAGTGTACTTACATCAGAACTTTTTCTTTGTATCCATAGTCATCCATACTATGGCTACGATAATTATCAATTGTGGATTGTAATAATAGTAATACTACTACTACTACTAATAGCCTAATAATAATAATAATAATAATAATAATAATAATAATAATAATAATAAAGTGGTTGTAACAATAGCATAGTGATGATAGTGGCGTAACTAGACCACTTAGGGCCCAGGGCGGATTTATTTTTGAGGCCCCTCCCCCCAGCAAAAGCTACCAACATGGCTATTTTTAACTTCTTTTTCTATGGCTATCTTTTTTTGTCTTTCAGTTCGTCTCCATGGGCTAATCCATACGAAAAAATAATAGACAGAATAAGGGAGCGAACTCATGCAGTATTTAACTTACTTATTTATTATTATATTAGTACAATAATATTAAGTTAACTGACTAGCGAAATATAAATGTGTGCATAATTACAAAGTAATGAAATGGAAAAAAAAAGGTTAAGTTTAAATATTACAAAAGTTAACGAAATTTTAAGGTAACAAACAACAGTTTTAATTTATTCGGAGACTCAGATAATAAATTAGCAAAATCTGGATTATATTAATTCAGAATATGTAATAGTCACGTTTAAAATTGTCTTTTTAGAGCTTTTACATTAGAAAATTCTCTAATTTTATTGTCTCATGAAAGTTTATTTTCGTAGCTAAATTTTTCTCGATGTAACAGGAACATTTATGAGTCGTCTTAATGACTTCATCATTTGTTAGAAATGTTCCTATTAAAGTAAATTATACATTTTTTGGTGTAATTTTTCTTGTAATTATGTGTAGAATTGATATATAACAAACATTTTAAGATAAAATGACTATTAAAAAATCTAAGATTGTCTGATTGAAGTAGACTAGGTGACTCATGGGGAGGAAATTACGGTTGGTTCTAATCTCCTGGCTTGTAAATGTGAAGGTGCTTGCAGGTGAAGGAACCTACCTGGCCTCAACCACCATCCCTGTTTGCTAAGGGTATAGTGATTAATTATTGTTTTTGATCAAAGAAACTACAGGTATAAAGGTGTTTCATTGTTCAGTCCTTGTAAAAAACAATAGCATGTAGGTACGATAAATGAAAATGAGAAAACTGAAACAACAAAATTATTCCACTTATTCTTATACTCAATTGCTCACTGATTCATGAGATGAATATTTTATCTTGGACTTTGTATTTAACTACTCTATTGAGTCAGTCTTCTTTGTACACTCTGAATAGTGTTAAAGGTCTAAATTTCTCAGATTCTTGTAAAATATGAGACTTTTTATTTTATTTTCTTGAGATAAAATCCAAGCATTTAACTAAGAAGAAGGTATTAAAACTCTAGACGAATTTCACCACTTCCACTACGGCATATTCATTGTCAGAACCTGCTGCTGTGGAAGGTATTCGATAAATCCCTGAAGTAAGATAAAGAATTTTTCTCCTCCCACTGACAAAATCGCAATGGATGAGCTCTCCTCCTTTATAAAAGAAGATGAAAAAAGAAGTTTGAAGAAAGAAAATGAGGCAGAGTCTGTTTGGAGTAAACCTATGGGAGTTCTGAACTTGGTGCAAGTATTTCATTGTTCCACATGCTCTTCTCTCATTCTGTAAGTAGCTTAACTTAAGTCTCCTACTTTTAGCATATTCATAGCATGTATAGGCTTATGTCTTCATACAATGGATAAATGTATTTCATTGTAGTTCAGTTGTACTTGAAAGTAGAACAAGATTCTCAATCTGTGGAGCACATACCCTAAATATCTAAACATCGCAGGAAATTTTTATGGAAACAGTCACCGAACCAACTTGTTCACATGTGAGAATAATTAAGAGCAAAATTCTTCTGACCCTGGTAGGAACCCATGACCTTTGGCTGTTTGTGCTGATGCTCTGCCAACTGATCTAGCCAATATTCGGGACACGTTGATAGATGGAATCTTTCTCCTATGATACTCTTAACGTTCAACCTCCCTGAAAGGCTTTTAAGAAGCTCACTCCTTTATAATGATATAGTCCTACTAATCAAAACTACCAGTATACGTATACGATGGAGATTGGATATAGGTATTATGTTTTTTTACAGATTATTATTATTATTATTATTATTATTACTATACATATGTTGATATTAACTGAGAAAATTAAGAAAAAATTCCTGTGTTAATGATATTCTGAGACATTTTTTCTCCTAATTATTATCATGTAATGTCAACAGATTTATAATAAACTGTGAAATCATATACTGTATGTGTATGCAGGTATGAAGGTTGGAACTTTAACATCGAGGTGAATTACAGGAAGTTCATATCGCTTTTGTTGGATGTTGGTTGGATATCCAGCATACTTCAGAGCAAATAGGAGCCTTCTATCACTACGATATCCTTCACAGTAACCAGAAAAAATTAAGCTTGCTCTATCAACCGGTCTAAAATGAATTTTTGATCTGATAAAAAGCCAATGATTTATCCTAATTATAATTTTAGCAATTCTTTCACTCAAAGAACTTGACAATTTTGGTGATCCAGATACAGTAATTTTACCCCACCAGTCCATTAGTTACTTCTATACATATTCAACCATCTAATGTAATGCTTAAAGTGAATGAAGTTGATTTTCCTGAAAAATTACAGCAGTGTCTGATTTTAAAATTTGTTTATGGTACAAACAAAGATTTTTTTAGAAGTATGGATATGCAATTTTTTTATATAACGCATAGTATGTTTTTTGTTTAGTATCTCAATAAGATGAGGTCTTAGAAATAATTTTATTTTTTCTTAAACTTTTAATCAGTTTTGAAATTTAAAAGCGAATACATTAAAATAAGCTATGACTAAATTATGGGGTGATCTTGTTTGAAATATTTTTTATAGGAGGCTATGCCAAACATTAACTACATAAAAGGACCACCAACCTGTAAAAGTTTTGGTACGATGGGAGTAAGAATAGACGAACATAACTGTAAAACACCAATAATAATGAAATGGGGAGTCATTTAATTATACAGTGAGTCCATTTTATGAGGAAACCTCGCATCACTGCCGCAGTGCAGTGTATTACCGAAGCGGAATTACAGAAAGTGGCAAATAATTTGTTTAAACGATGTGAGGCATGTCTTACTGCTGACGGGGGTCATTTTCAACAGAATCTCAAATAAATGGTGAGTAATAAGCCTCGACATGTAGGCCTATGTTATGTTAAAGTCTTGATTTGCCGGTAGTAACGGAACACGGTCCCCGCCGGTGCAAGCACAACAGCGGGGAAAGTGTGAGCAGGGGCAACGCTGTTAAAAAGTTTCCGCATAAAATGGATTCCCTGTATTATGTCTTATAAATAAAACTGTCTGATAGTTTGTACAGCCCTTGATTTCCATAAAATCTCACTTAGTATTTTTATTGCCTATTCTTTTTCAGAAGTGCCAAGCATATTCTAATAACCCCATTGATTTCCACTTAATATCTGTACTCTACAATGTATTTCATTGATCTCAAACTGGAAACTAATAGAAAGAATCCCTAGACGAATTGCAGTGTTCTCTATAAACTTGACACAGGAATATAATTAAGAAGAAGGAAGTTCTTGTCTTGGCTAATTGAGGAGGTTCGGGAATCGATAAGCCGATAAGAAAGAGCATTCAAGAGTGGGGGGGGGGACATTGTACGTGTGACTGCTAGAGACATCTTGGCGAGAGAAATCTCTTGACGCATAAAAAGATAAGAGTTGTGTTGGCATCAGTAAAGGCCTACTGTAAAACACTTCCATGAGCGTAAAATAAAGATTACTAACCTTTTTACTAACCTCTATCAAAACCCAAGTATTATATTTGGAAAATTCGAAATACGACCAGGTTGTTTTTAAGTCTCTGAAGTAGATTTTTTGAACATACAGTGAGTCCCACGCAAGAGTTGGCCAATGACGCGGGTTTCTGCGTCGCGGCTGGCACAGCTCCAACTTCCGAGCGATCGGGTGAAATATCGACGCTAATAATGCGGCAGTCGGTGTAATGATTCAGGTTCTCACATTTACAGTTAAAATTACAATGAAAATAACCACGTACCTCATCACAAGAGATGTTGGAAATGTTCTCCTCTTGCATCCACACAATAATGGTACCTTTTTAGGAAATTTTCTTTCACGCGCCTAAGTTCAGCTTCCGAGACAGAGTTACTTTCTCTTGTCATAGGCCTATGTGATATTGTCTTTAAGTTCTTCTAACAGTACCGGTATGTAAGTATTATTTATGGGGAAACTTGATAAATAAAGTGTATAGGTCAATTTCCCACACATAAGAAGAACTTAAAGACAATATCACAAAAGAAATCTCGGAAGCTGAACTTATGCGCGTGAAAAAAAAATCCTAAAAAGGTGGCAGTATTGTGTGGATGCAAGAGGAGAACATTTCCAACATCTCTTGTGATGAGGTACGTGGTTATTTTCACTGTAATTTTAACCGTAAATGTGAGAACCTGAATCATTACACCGACCGCGGCATTATTTGCGTAGATATTTCACCCGATCGCTCGGGAGTTGGAGCTGTGCCAGCCGCGACGCAGAAACCCGCGTCATTGGCCAACTCTTGCGTGGGACTCACTGTAGAAAATAGCCTGGTGAATGAAATAAAATTTATCACACTAGGCCTATTCTTAAATCAATTAAATGTTAGTTCATTGTATTACGTGATTTCACATATATTTTACGATTAAAATACAGATCTGTTCAGATATGCCTTTGACAAAAATGTTTGGAAAACGCAAAAGCGTTTCAGTAATTCCACAAAGCGTATTTTGATAATATATTCCACACAAATGCTGCCTCTTCCCAGGCGTTCGTAGATAGGATGAAAGTGAATGTGGGATGAAAAGATCAACTAAAACTTGAGCCTCACGTCAGTTGGCGCACACGTTCAGCTTATCGGAGTAGCAGGAACAACAAAATCTGCGAGCATAAATATCGTATTAAAATTCCGGGCCGACTCTCCAGATTAACTACCGCCTTGCTCCTCACTGTAAAGTAATTATTTACCCCATTCCAACCCCACTAACA
Source organism: Ectobius pallidus (assembly GCA_964059195.1). Lineage (NCBI taxonomy): Eukaryota > Metazoa > Arthropoda > Insecta > Blattodea > Ectobiidae > Ectobius > Ectobius pallidus. The sequence continues at coordinate 132,520,569 of CAXKWD010000007.1, read as the reverse complement.
TCTCTGCTTGCTTGTTTCTCCGATAAAATTCAAGTGTGGCATGCGACGAAAGTCAATAGCAACTCCTACGGCTTTGTAGGTAGAAAGGCAATAAATTTTAGACACGTAGTCTTGATTTGTTCTGTCCAATCACGTGAAGTGAAATTCAGCCATTTAAATGAAATATTTACTACGTTAGAGATGTATAAGTCTCGATCACAATGGCATTCTTTAGGTATTGTAAAGTTAACTATGTTAACCTATAGCATTTATTTGCTGAATTAATTTTCTCAGTTCAACCTTCATAGAAATGAGGCGAACAGTTCTAGACCTATAGGCTAATAAGCAGGGCCCGGATTCTAATGACATGTCATCTTTTTATTGATGCTCCATAGGCATTGCCAACTTGTAGATAAATCCTTATCATGGCCTCTAGATTATAGAAATGCATTTTTATTAGGTAATTTTTTGTCATTTTATGCAATTTTATATTTTTTAGGACATTTATTTCATTTTTAGGTCATTATTTTGTCATTTTCGTATCACTTGCTTCCTTATTTAGTCATTTTCATGTATTTACATTGAGTGTATTAACTTTTTTTCGTCGCTAGCGGTGCTGCCTTTGAAGTGTTGTTTGTTTAACGCAAGAAGGAAAAATTCGGCGTTAAAGTGTTGTCATGTCTCAGTCGGAAATGAGAATCAAAGGAACGCCAAAATTTTGTATTATATTACTATTGTTATTAGATTGACTTGGCACCAGAGTCTGCCACCTGCTTGGATTTGAGTGTGCAAACTACTGTTTACCCTCAATTAAACAATATAATCCGGCAGGCCACAAAAGGAAATGCAGAAATTTGGCTCGCCAGTGCCTCAGTGCCAGTATAAATTTCCATTAGAAAAGAACATTCCCAACATTACAGTTTTTACAATTATGTACAAACTAGTCTATAACGTTGTGTGTACAATAATAATTTTTATAAATAAAATATTAGTTTGTTGGTCTTTTTTTATAATTATTAAGTCATTTTCTTTAAAATTCAGGGTAATTTTATAGGTTATTTTTCAAACAATTTTAGGTTATCAGAATCCGGCCCCTGCTAATAAGGTTAAAAGGAAAGAAAAAGTAATTAGGAGAAAAATTCTTCTGACACTGGGATTTGAACCGGAGATCCGTGCCGACGTCCTGCCAATTGCCGGTGTCAGAGGAATTTTTCTCCTGAAGACTCCCATGTAATAAAAAAAATCTGTGGGAGCATGAACACATACCTAACTATGGTAATAGGCCTACCAATCTAAATTAGAATCATTTTTGAGGAAGTAACGAAACATAATTACTTTAAGTAAAGTAGCGTCAAAAGTAAGAGATGTCGTTCATCTTGCCACAAGATGTGTGATCCAAATATAAAATTATGTTTTTAAACTATTTTTCATTCTCAAGTTATGCTGTTCACAGATCTATAAACAGACATGTTTCTGATTTTTTTTCGGGATCCCAAAAGTTAGTATTTATATGAAAACGCGACATCGAATTCCAGGGTCCAACTCAGTACTTTCTGTATCTAGTATACCTATGGTACGGGTAGAGGAAGTAAAAATAGAAACATTCAATTCTTGTAGTTTAGTTTTTATTGTTTGTTCTAACGCTTGGGAGGTATTTTTATTCCAGAATTCAGAATAATCACTAGTCAATTGGAGAGTCAATTTCAAATAACCCTACATAATGGAATATTCCATAACTCAAACGCCAACTAATGCTCATCCATGTAGGCCGAACTATCGATATAGTCAGCTGATGCTGTGCTATCGCAACTCGCAAGATTACTTCAATTTCGATTATGTAACCTATCGAAGCTTACCTTCGCTAGGTAGGCTATTTGGATTACGGTTGTGCCAAGTGTTTGCGGTCGTGTTATTGTGTTTTTGTGATATAATGGTGTGTTAAAGCAGTGAAAAGTTATTTAAATAGTGTTTAATATAGTGAGCTAGTGATATATTCGTGTGAACTAATGAACTATAGTATGAAGTGCTGTGAAGTTCGTTGAGGTTATGGTGTTACCTCATGGGAACAGACAAGAAGTGGGCCGTCCATGGTAACATCTGCTAACATCTGTAAGTAGGAATATTCCTCATGCATTTTATATCGCATTGCTTTTTTCATGAAATTGAAATGCAAGTACAGCTATTTTCATTATCTATGCAGATATTCTGTAGGCTACCGTTACACTGAATATGGAATTTTGATGCAAAGTTTCCAATGTGATGGAGAATCTAGAGTCTGATCACATTGCCGTTATGAGTAGGCTTGCCAAATTTCTGAAATGTTCAAGCGGGACACCGGAATGCCCCCCAGCGTCGCGGGTATTCAAGGGTACACACCCTTGGCGGGTTTTAGAGTGTTTTAGAGGGTAGTTTATTTTCAATGCTATGAATAACTGGTTAGTGATTAGGAACCTAAACCAGGGGTAATAAAAATAACATAAGCATATGAATTTAAACATTTTATTTCTAAAAGTTACTTAAGTAAGAAGAAACACTTTGAATGAGGAATAAAAATTTGAACAATATTTACATATACTATTCATTGGCTAGGACTTTTTTAGAAAGTCTTTTCACTTTTCATACAGTACAGAAATAAATGACAAAGTAATTATCCTAAATAATCCTTCAAAGTTAATTATTTTTAGACTTTTTTGATCATTTAGAAAATCAAATTTAATTTTTACTGGGGAAAACCGGGACGTCTGGCAAGCCTAGTTATGAGTCTACATCTCAAAGAAATGACGCAAATTATCATCTATCGTATGCACTGAAATCTTACGACTTGTAGGGAAGTAGGTAGCATAGTTCTACGATATTTTACTATTTTAATTGAACATTCTAAATAATGTAATTGAAATGAAGACTATCGCTTTCCTTGTGCCCAAGGAACTGGAATTCTATCAAAAGTCAGAGCTGTGTACATGTCTGGCAGACATCTTATCAACCTGTCACGGCTAGACCAAAAACAGACCGCTCAGAATGACTCATCCCATAACGGAATGAACTACACTGTAATGGAATCTGGGGGACTGGGTCACTCTACTACGTATTCTGATTAGATTTCGATATATCAGATGAACATTGATAAATTTCATGTTTGACCGAAGAGTGAGACTTATTTTGAATAGTATTTTCCCTCCTCATTAATGATTTGCGCACATATCTTGCTTAGCTCCTGTACATAAGACACTCCAAACAATATAATTGGAAAGTTATAAGATATAGTTTTATAGTTGGCAATATAGGCCTACTTTACAGTTATTTTTTACTCTATATATGCTATTTTAACCTCAATTAAAATTATGTGGCTATTTCATTTAACCCCGTGGTAATACATATATTTCATGTCTATAAATGTACTACACAATATAAGTTCATGTATAACAAGTCAATAAACTAGAGTTGCTCCTAAGTGTCACAGTGTGTTGTGTTGTTGCTATTATTAGAGGGAACAAGGAGGAAAAAATACTATTCAAAATCCGATGAACAGTTGTTGTGAGAATATATTTGGGGGGGGGGGGGGGGTTGGTTATCCTTGACCTAAAGAAGCATCTATTAGGAATCATAAGCCTGAGAGCTACTGCTGGGTGTTGCTTTTGTCTCTTCTGATAAGTTGCCCCACCCTGACTATACCCAACAGCAACCTAGCTCTACCTCTGCCGAAAACAAGGGACGCTATAAATATATAAACATTCATGAACTCCCTAGATATTATTGTCTCTGTTGGACATTACATGAGAAGATTAATAGGAGAAAAATTACTCCGACACTGGGACTTGAACCCAGGACCTTTGACTATTCGCGCCAATGCTCCTGTCGCGGTAGCTAAGCCTTGGAGCCTTGGTGAAGGAGGTTGTGGGTTCGAGTCCGCCTCGGACATTGGTGTTTGTGTGTAATAAGGAAGAAAAAGTAAAACAAAGAAAACAAAACTGTAAATAAGATAAATAATTAAGGAAAATTGGCCTATGGCCGGCAAAATTTATATGAAAATAATAGAATGATACTTCCGATGGCTGAAGGCCATGGTATTTGACATAAATATAAAGTTGCCAACTGAACTATTGTAGTTACATTAACAGAAGTTATTTCAACTCTGTGAACTTGGTAGTCTAGGCTGTCATGTTAAGTACAAAATCCACGTGTGTTGAAATAATGGTTAAAACTCAATCACAAAGCGTCTTAGAGTTCACAGGCACAAATGTACTGCAACTTTGGTCATGTAAACTTGTATTGTAAATAATAATAAATTTAAAAAAGTAATAACTAATAAAAATTTTTTAAAAAAGTCCCACGCAAGAGTTGCCGATCATGCGAGTTTCTGCGTCGCGGCGGGCACAGCTCCAACTCCCGAGCGATCGGGTGAAATATATACGCAAATAAAGACGTTCTCACATTTACAGTTAAAATTACAAAGAAAATAACCACGTACCTCATCACAAGAAATGTTGGAAATGTTCTCCTCTTGCAGCCACACAATACTGGCACCTTTTTTAGGATTTTTTTCCCAAGTTCAGCTTCCAAGATAGAGTTGATTTCTCTTGTGATATTATCTTTAAGTTCTTCCAACAATATATGACTATTATTTATGGGAGAACTTGAAAAATAAAGTGTATAGTTTAAACCCCCATATATTAAAAGAACTTAAAGACAATATCGCAAGAGAAACTAACTGTATCTCGGAAGTTGAACTTATGTGCGTGAAACAAATTAACTAAAAAGGTGCCAGTTCTGAGTGGATGCAAGAGCAGGACATTTTAAACATCTCTTGTGATAAGGCACGTGGTTATTTTCATTATAATTTTAACTGCAATTATGTGAACCTGAATCATTGGACCATTTCACCCCATCGCTCGGGAGTTAGAGCTGTAGCCGTCGCGACGCAGAAATCAGCATGATTGGCCAACTCGTACGTGAAACGCACTGTATGTTAAGAAAAAATAGGGAAGGGAGTAGTTATTCATAATTTAAAAAAAATACTAGTATAATGCTATATCCTATATAGCAATAAAGGCGATTAAAATTATCCTATCTGTCATAGGCGTACCGAGGGGGGGGTTTTGGGGGTTTGAACCCCCCCATTGATTAAAAAAAGGAAAATTGTATAATTTTTTAAAGTCTGCCCATAAATTACTTAATACAAGTATAAAGCGTGGGAACCTTAAAACTCGTTATTTTGCGTCTTAATTTTTAACATTTTCCGGGGGAGGGTCCCCGGAAGCTTAAAACTCGTTATTTTGCGTCTTAATTTTTAAAACTTTCCGGGGGAGGACCCCGGAAGCTTAAAACTCGTTATTTTGTATCTTAATTTTTAAAATTTTCCGGGGGAGGACCCCCGGACCCCCCTCTCCCTGGGGGTATTCCAGACCCCGCGGATGTTATAACCCCCCCCATATGGTCGGCCTGGTTACGCCTATGCTATCTGTACGGCTACTGCGAACTTGAAATTTCTTGCCCTGCAAAAGGGGTAATATTTTATAACTTAAGGAAGGAACCATATATGAACTGGGCGTCGGATATCTAAAAATTAAACAGAAACCGAAGAGCGATGACCAAAGTGCAGTTTTAAGACCATAAACAAACACGTTTCCTTCTGGCCACATGTTGACTCCTTGATTCAGAGGAACTTGATTATGAAATATCCTGTACTTTCGAAACGCCAACGGAAAGGTGACGTCAAACTGTTATAATATTGATGCAATCTTTTATTAAAAGAAATTCAAATTTCAGTAAGGCTGTATACATATACTGGTCCTTGTTGATGTAGTGAGATGAAAATGGTAATTCTGCAGTTGTGTAGCCTGCCGAGTAAGCGCTCTGGATACGTTTTACGACTTTTCCCTTTTCATACAGTCGACGTCTGCTAGAGGTAAATCTTCTCTCGTCGCCTCCTTTCAATGGCAGACTTACTCGTAAAAATGAAATATGTAGTGCAATACCGTATATAGGCGAGGAGTCTTCCTTTTACCTGAAGTGTAACCGAAGATCCCTATTTAACCGGCAGCTGGTGGAACGAACTTTACAAATTCCACAATTGGCGTAATTCTTCTGAAGCTATATTGATATAAATTAGGGCGACTGAAAAACATTTCACAATGAGCTATTTGGATAGTTTTTCTTCTGGACTACCTTATGATCCTCTAAAAACATGTTTTTGTTCCTCCCATTGGATTATTTCTCGTCATGTGGGACCAAAAATAAGACTGTCAGGGTGCATGTCTTGTTTCTTTTTCTATAGTGCTAACATGTCCCGTCAACGTATTTTTTTCTTCTATGGCTCTCTCATGTACTCCTAGATAGCATATAAGAAATTTATTAATAGGCCTATTGTTATTGTTAGACTATTGCAGTTTTTTATGTTGTGCAATCATACACTTAAACTCATATAAAAATGTAATGGTTCCTCTCTTTCTGTTCCGATTTGTCGCAAAAACTACTAAACTGATAGAGCTAAAATTCTGCATGAACATAGTATTTATGCACGGAAAGCTTATAGAACCTTAGTAGTTCACTCACCCCCACTATTTCACCCAATATCATAATTATTAATATTCATTATCAGTTAAAATGAACAAAAACCATCACAGAATAACAAATGAATAGATGCAAATCAAGATTACATGGCCTCCTGGTAAACCCAATAGAAGTAGCTCTACCTACTTTGTTACAGTACTTTACTTAAATATTGTATCCAATTATTATCATACGACAAGAAACATTTATTAAGAGTTAAGTAGTGTTTTTTCACATAATTATTACTTTTGTGCTACTATAATTCAGTAGCGCTCTGTCCAAAGTTCGGGAGAAAAAGTATTTTGCACGGTTTTCCTTACCCGAGAAACATTATGAGAAAGTAAACTTGTCTCGCTAGAGCGTTGGGCAATGTATCTTGCAGCATCTAATCCTATTCTCTGTTGCCGAGCTTGATCAGATTCATTTTCTCGCACAGACGATATTACTCTGGCTTTTGATTAATTATTTGATGTATGCTTACACACAATAGGTCAAATATTGAAATAATGCTACACAAATAAAGTAGTTCGCGTGGGATTTAATGCAGAGATGCGTCATCCTCGAACGTCAGAATAACGACTAAAGCCTTGCAAAATTATTTAGCTAGTTTAATATATTTATGTAGGCCTACATTGCTTCTGACTGTTTTAAATGTTTTAAATTTATTTATAATTTTTTGTGGGACAGTATATGAACAACATAATCTAAAGAATGGACTTGTATACAACGTTTGCAGCTTTATTCTCGGAATATGTATATATAGATCCTTCTTCCGGTGTTTTCGCTAGGACTCTGGACAGCATGTTTTGTAGCATCTGATTCTAATCTCTGTAGCCGGGCTTGAATAGATTCATTTTCTTGCACAGTTTGTCAGTTTGACAACTGTTGGCAGGAAGATCCAGGTTGTCATTGCGAGCCATTAAAACGGCCTCTTTCACGGTACCATAAAATATTTTGAAATTGCTTTAGTCCTTTGTTCTTTCCGGGTATAAGAATTATATTCATTAAAAATATCAGGTCTATCAGTTGAGTAGTAGACGTACCATATATAAGATACCATACTTATTTAAATATAAAGTAATATATTTCAAATTTATTTTTTATAATTTAATAAAATATAATACTTATAACAGATATCATACTTACTTAAAAATAAGATAATATATTTCATATTTGTTTCTTATAATATAATATAACATGATATTATATATAAAAGTGACCATACTTATTTAAAGATAAGATAATATATTTCATACTTATTACTAATAATATATATATTCAATCCCAAAGAGTAAATAGAAAATAGTTTTTATTGAAAGCAATTTATTTTGTGCCTTATGACACAGTCAACCAGTCAATCCATTTTGGAAAATTAAAAAAAAAAATAATAATAATAATGAATTGTAGTTACCCAAATCTGTATAAAATATAAGTTTTAATCTGTTATTAATGTGATATTAAATCACTTAAAAATATTCAGTTTTAACCTATTAATGTTTAAATGTGGTGAGCAATTATTTTCAGCGTATCTGCCACAATACTTTCTACAACAGATATTATATTATGAAGTGCATTATTTTAAATATCTCTCTATTAACTTAATTTCCTTTATTAAACATGAAATAAATGGAGCAAATGATTAAATAGCAAATGATTAAATACATTCGTTCATCTGGGAATTTTTGAGTGTAGATTTGATTAGTTGATAAATACTTTGTATTGTATAACTATATATATATTGGTCTCATTATGCTGAAACTTGATGTGCTATTTATTCGTTGTACATTTCATTATTTTCATAAATAAAATGCACGTTTTAACTCGGCCATATCCAGTGTACCTTATTATTATTATTATCATTATTATTATTATTATTATTATTATTATTATTATATTGGATCAAAGGCAGCAGTCATGTAAAAGAGGAAAAAATGTCCCTAGCACCTCCATATAGTTGATGATGATAATAATATAGTAATAATAATAATAAAGAATAGGTTTACTATACTAATAAGACAAACAAGCACTTTTAAGTTCTAAAATATAATCTAAGAAAAAATTATCCATGACAAAAAATGAATTGGATCCCTCTGAATTAGATCAGTAGGTTTGTTTACTTTTTACCAGATGATGCAGCAGTCGTATTGTAAATTGTAGTTTCTGCTACGGATTCAGTTGAGATTTCTTTTATTACATAAAAAGTAGGCTTGAATATGGAAGCTTGAATATTTTAATGGTAATTTGTAAATATTTGTATCATGAATGAATTTGTCATCTTTTACGTACAGGCTTACTGTTACTTTCTCGTAACAAATACCGAACTATTTCAATATAAAAAACACCTATGAAATGTATTTACCTTTCAAGTTTCCTGGTATTTTTAAACCTCATGAGATGGCAATCCATTATACGTATCAGTGAAAGAAGGAAATAGCTTGCATCTTGCATAATACCATAGATGCCGTTCTATTTTCTAAACTTCAAAGCAGCAACAAATAAAATAGGTTCTGAGAATTGCTGTTGGCGAAGCTTTGACTGCTTACAAATTCAACCTGTTCACTGTAAGAGGATTGTTTTCCTCTGGAAATAAGCTACATCAATGGAATTACTTGAATCAAATAACGAACACCGGGATCGGAGGAAAACTAATTCATTCTATAACACGATTGGTCAGCCAGATAAATTGAATTTTTACGTAAATTGAAAGCGTTCTACCAGGAAACGTCCAGTGTATGGGATTGTTCTTTTGGTGAGAATAGTCAGAAAGGCAGGCTTACTTGAAATATACTTTTATGAAAGATTTAGCGAAATATGTTTCACAAATTTCTTTATCCCAAGCATGGATTTTATTTATTAATAAATTCCATACCGCCAGTAGGAGTATCAGTGTAATATATGAAAACAAAACTTCCTCAAAACCAAGGAATATGTGACTGAAAACGAGAGCTTACACAACAGTGAGATTTACTTGTTATGGGTTTATTATATATAACCTTAATTCCGCATATTAAGTGGGTATTAGGTATTATAAAAATGATAAAAAAAAAGTAGCATTGTTATTAGAAGCTTTTCTCCTTAAGGCAGAAGGGGAATATAAAACCATATGCAATGTCAGAATATTTTACAAAATAGTAGATTATGCAATAAGCCTAAATGACATTTGTTAAGATACGAGTATATTTATGAAACTCGCTTTGCTCGTTTCATAATTTTCATACTAGTGTCTTAATTGAGGGCCTGAGAAGCAAAGTGATACAAGTGACATTTAGTTTCTTTCAAGATAAAGTACTTTGAAGTTCAAATAGCACTAAAAAAATTAATAGCAGGGTACACTAGAACCTACATTTGTATTACTTTTTCTCTGAACAGAAGTGATGTTATGTATTTGGAATATGCACTTCTATCATTTTTTCAAATTTGTCACTTATATCACTTTGCTTCTGATTGCCTCAATTAGCATTATAGGCAAGTTGCATACGACAGTTTTTGTTCGGCCATAATTAGTCTGAATGTTTAATTTGTGATATTTTAGATTCACTCGAACAGTGGCGTGCGGTGATATTTCTTCCTACCCCAGTACTGTAAAAAATTATGTTCTATGATGACATAAAGAATAAGTTCACTTGAAGATTGTATTATATAGTATATAGCATGGTCAATACAACTTTCTCACTTCAAATACCTGATACACTCACATGACTTTCTCTATAAGAAAGCATGGGCAATACAACTTTCTCACTTTAAATAATTGGCACATATAACTTTCTCTACACGAAAGCATCGACAGTACAACCTTCTCACCTGAAATATTTATCAGTTTCACAGTAGGTGCACATTTATCAGTTTATTCCCGGTTCTTTTGTCATGTATCATTCCGCCTCTTGCTCTGGCATTATAGACGTGAAGAACATACTTAAAAATTAATATACTAATTTTGTTGTGAATTCTATTATATTACGTTACTTAGTTATATTTTTAATTATTTGTTTATTAAGCTATGTTTAAATATAAATTTGAAAAGTTAAATTCCTACACCATATAGGATGTACGGATTAAAAGAAGAAAATATCAGTGTGTGTATGAAATTCAGCATTTCTCTCCGTCATCAAGAGGTATGGCAAACCTGCATCCAGTAATCTTTCTTGTAAGTACTTTCTCTTGCTATATCTGCATCCATTCCCCTTCAATTGTCAATCGGAATAAGCGGAAAGCGTTCTTCAGATAATGGCCTATTTCCATATCCATTAGAGTCCTCATTTAGTACGTGAAATTTGCGATAAGGCAATTATTTGGCAGGTCATTCTGTGTTCATCCCACCGAATTAATAAGAGGGGCACATTCCTTTCTTATGCAGTTAACTGACCATACAGCACTCATTCCCCAGGAAATTCTTTGTTCCTCAGTCAAAAAATCCTTATAAGCTGCTTTAGGAATACAGTGTCTATGTTGAGAGGAGGTCTACAATGAGGGGGTGGCCGTTTGCTAGAATAAGTGGACGTGATGAAGAATATTATTGTGCAAGTGAAGCGAAATGAATGATTTCGCCCGGACTTTCGCTCACGTCACTTCGTTCCCCATCCTCCTCTGCCTCTTTTGTTCGCGAGATCCTCTTTGTCCCCTGTCCATGACTCACCAGGATTAACTGACGCAAAATCATTCCTCTTGTCCTGCAAAACATGGGTTCCCTTCTTAATATAAATGAATTCCCCGTCTCTCGCCTGCTCGCCATTTTGTAATTTAATCATATTATCGGCGGCTGTTGAGCATTTTCAATTCCCAGGGCAGGGTAACTACGCCATCTGATAGTTTAAATATGAAGTATTCATCAAAGGATTTCAGCTCATAAGGTTGAAGAGAAAATTAGGTTTTATAATGAAATGGCTATATTTGAGTTTAACTAACTGAGTTAGGACCTGTCTTAAACTTTATCAAAATGGAAATTTAGAGAGCCCGGAACAAATTCTTAAAACTTAGTATTAGTACAAATAGCCTTGGGCTGTATATTTTCGTCGTTGGTTTAAAATTTTAAAATTTGGTTTTAAGTTTCATGTTGAATTTATGAGGATAACTAATATGTAGTAAATTTCTATTTTAAGTTTCCACCTCATTCCCTCATATCACTTAAAGTTTAGTGACAAATACATCGTTTATATCAGTAACTTAATAAATATAACGCATGGTGTAAAGAGGATCAACATTACACATTTTATTTACAATGTTCTTTTTACAGTTTTGTACTTTGACAGATCTTGATTCTTGTATTATATAATGTTATTGCACAAATTATTCAATAGGCCTATGTCTTTATATAGTTATGTAATCAATCATAAAAGTGCCCACTACTTTCATTATACAAAATGCTGATTTGGACAAATACGATGTTGGAAATGACAGCAGAATTTTTATGGGTCTTGTGATTGTAAGGTACTGAGTAGAGGGAAAATCCGAAAGGACTGTAAGATCTTCTTCCGTTCCATTATAATAATAACATGGGTTTTTTTAGCGTTCTGTATGGCATAATATTTATTTTTAATTCTAGAATTTTGCGACGCACCCCATGGGGTTGTACGACACTTCAGTGTGTCACTACACACCGTTTGGGAATAACCGCTGTAGACCTTACAGACTTCTCTGTAGACCGTATAATATCTTTTCTAGAGCAATTATATTATTTATTATTCATTAAAAACACTTTCCGTAACCCACTTTATTTAATAAATGAACTGCGTTACGGAAAGTGTTTTTATTCAACCATTTTAATACTCAACGCTAAAGTTGGACACAATAAATAAATAAAGTGCGTTACGGAAAGTGTTTTTATTCAACTATTTTAGTACACAACGCTAACGTTGGACGCAAGAACAGAAGTTTACCCAGGTAAATAAAGTGCGTTACGGAAAGTGTTTTTATTCAACTATTTTAATGATATTATCTAACTGTATTCCCTTTGGATACTAAGCAATCATATCTAGTTCGATTTCCGAAATTTCTTCTGAAGGGTATAGGTTAATGTAAATATTTGCAATGAGATACAAGTGGCAATTTGTTAGAGATTCATTCTCCCCCCCCCCCCCAGAGGCTCTAGTTTCTGTTTGACGTTCGTTAGTAAGGTCGAAATGTCACCCTATTGTCTTATAATTTCAATTTTCTTTCCCACGACTGTTCAAAATGGTTTTCTTCTAAAAATTTTAATGCTAGGTTTGAAGCTGCGACCAGCACGTATCAAACTGACCCACCAAGAATGACATAATAGATAATGTTCTCTGGTCTTTTGGTTAAAGACATATCTATGGATAGGCTAACATGCCTGGATTGTATTGCAGTATATGGATGACGTCCATACTCCATAATAGTATAGAAAAGATTTAACTAATTACTGTTTTTATGACTATAGCGTGCTTGTCTGTGAAGATCGGCGCATCAATAAGTAGCACATAATATTAAGCATGCATTCTTCTGCGTAGTATGAAAGCGCCATGAATCATATGTGCATGAAGGTCGAAATGAGCCACTTGTTGAGCTGACTACATCTTCACAGAAACTGTTTAAGGTATAGTTAGAGTCCTACTTGTTGCCGATATTATGTATTAAATGCTGAGTACTTTAAACAGTGATTCCCAGCCTTTTAAGTGTCATGCCCCCTCTCCATGAAACTCATGAAACTAACATGTCACTAGTTTCCCCCAAAATTTGATGTGGTACTTCTCTGCATGGGAAACACCAAATTATGATATCAGACGTATAGAGTAAGAAGTCGTATTAAAAAAAAATGTGTATACTACCTTAAGGTACAAACTCTTTTGACTGTTTACAAATAAAATACAAATAAGAAAAATTACAACACAATAACTTTTAAGCTTAAAAATCCATCAAGAGTATAAGACTAAACTAAATTGACCTAAGCTAAACTACAAATATGAATGATATTGTCCCTCAATTATAATGTAAGTCCACCGCTGTGGCTCAGGGGATGCGTTCAATCCTCTCACGCAGCGGGCCCGGGTTCGATTCCTGGTCGGGACGAGTTACCTAGGTGAGGTTTTTTCCGGGGTTTTCCCTCACCTTTGAGACAAATGTCGGGTAACTTTAGGCCCTTGTGGTCCCCGGATATCATCTGGTCGTCATTATCATCTTCATCCCCATCTTCGCCTTGTTCTGAGTGAGTGTGTGTGTGAATGGTGTGTCTCGTCCTATGTGTTCGTGTTGTCTCGGAGGTGGCCCCGGCATTGGGCTGATCACTCATCCGGGGAGGCCCTCCATGTCCTTGTCTGGTCAAAAAAGTATGTATGTGATCCAAAGACAATCCCTCTCCCGACAGGTCGCGGCTCTGTAAGGCCCGGGCGGCTTGGGTCGCTTAAATCCTAAAAGGGAGAGGTAAAACTACGATAAAGGAAGGAATTATAATGTAGAAATATGATCCAATCTTTTAGTTAGGCCTATTGATATTTATGCAGTGCCTTCGGTATGTCGTCAGAAGAAGAAACTTTATTATTTACAAATTATAATTTACTCTAGGCCTATATACTGTTATTAAAAAGAGTTAGTACTTTCTATTAATATATGCGTCAAGTTATGGAATGTTAAAAATGTACTAAATAAAATTTTAAACATTTACAAATTATTAAAAGCTAAAACATACCCCGTACCAAGCAAGTACCCTGCCACAGTTTATTCAATTTAGAGTTATTGTGTAAAAAAATTAGTTCAAAATTGCGAAACCTTTATATGGTCGGTTAGATCCTTCTTCTATGTAGGTAAAAATGCCTATTTCAATGCCATCTTCAGCCTTTTTGTTTGAAGATAATTCACATCATGGTTGTATGAGTATGGGTGGTGTACACAGGTGTTAACTAAACTATACTCCGTGGCGCTACATCCCTTTGACAGATTAGAACCACAGTATAAGTATTAATACAGTACAGAAACTCAGCCCGTTTTTCTGCCAGTCGAGCATGCGCGCGCATTTACTAGCGATCGTAGCGGCCATAAAGTAAGACTACAGAAACTACTCCGGGAAGTATGTAAATAAATAGGAGTGTTGTATTTATTAGAACACGCTATATTCGAAAGGACCTTATTATTCTGCTGTAAATTTCAGTAATAATAAAAGGCAAAATCCTGAATTGCATTTCTTCACTTTCTTGAAACATCCAGAAAGGTAAGAACGAAAATAAGTAATATTTATTGTAGGTCTACTGGCTTACTCGTGATTCTGGTGTGGTTATGTTTCAGTTACTTTAATGTAATATTTTTATATTTTATTCTGTTTTAATGATTTCTGGTGTATAAAATAGGTCATTAATGGTCGACAAGAAAAGCTAGTAACAAAATATGTAAAATATTTGAGTGAAAATTCCCGTCTATGCTTGACACACGCCGAAAACAGACAGTTTATGAATTCCTATAAAATCTCGTTAATTAAAACTGCTGTACCGACGGTGTCTTCAATTCCAAATGCTCCTGAATATTTTTGTTTGTTTAATGAAGTCCATCCTGCAGTAATTGACGCTACATAGACCTACAATAAATTGAAGTCGTATATTGCCATATAAGGCAAAGAATCAAAATACACTGTCAACAATGACGTGCAGGATGAACAACGTGACAGACCTATAATATAATTTACGTAATTAATATGTAGGCTATTTATTATCATAATTTGAATTATAAATTATATTAAAGGGCAATGATTTTAAAGGAAAAATACTAGGCCTAGGTACAGTCCTTAACAGTAGCCTATTTAGGTATTGTTTACCTCTTCTTAACTAGAATATAATACATTATCTGTTTTATTATTTCTTAAATTTAAAATTAGATTTGCATTAAATAAAAATATTCTGTATTTTTCTCTTTTAACATAACATATTTTGCGATGTGTTTATGTATTTTCCCAAGCCATTTCATATGATGAGAATGTAGCTTTACTCAATCTCCGCATGGAGCGCTAGTGTCGTCCAGCCAACTTGTTGTCATAGGACTTTTAACACACAGTTTCTTTACTGTATTAATACTTATACTGTGTTAGAACTGCCATCCGACTATAGGAAACAGAAATCCCTTCTATACTCTTGATGAACCGGAGTCGCTACTTCTTTATCAAGTAGCTCCTCAGATCGATCAAGAGTATAGAAAGGAGTCCTATTTCAACATGTGTAGAGTGTTTTCGTTGAAGTCTTTTATTTCATCAAGTAACATGTTGTAATTTGTGGTACCTAAATATAAGAATTTACTGTTTCAATTGACCTGCAACATTTTGGAATGTTAAGGCACATGTTCTAGTGTTGTATCCGTGTAATCGTTTGAAGATCATGATCATGAATGTTAGTGTGAACCTGTACTAAGAGATAAGGGATTGAAATAGCATAGGTTCTATGTGCTTTTTAGAAAATTGTACAGCAGACAGAAAAAAAACCTCACATTTATACACTTTTGATTTCCTGTTATTTAACCATCATAACTTGAACATATGATACTGCATGATAGCCTACGGTACTTTATACAAAACACGTTGTTTTTGTGAGTTAGTACTCACACAAAAGTTAGAGAAGGTTCCAAGTCCTCTCCACCGTTTCGTCATAAAGGTTTTAAAGTCCTATAAGATGTTATTTTGAACAATATTAGTGTTTCTATGATATGCACTGAACTGATTAAAACAGAACACTACAAAAAAATACCAACTCACAGAACATGTTACACAGAGAATAACAGTGCTCAAAAAACTGTACGAACAGTTGAATTTTATGGCAACATATTAAGAAGACCTCTCTTCTTTGCTAGAGATAGACTGTGGAGGTAAATTAATCTTATTAATCCTTTCACTGCTACTGACGTATAAATTCGTCACTTAGAACATGGTATAAGTGCAGAGATATAACATCAATGGGGTATTAGTTTATTTCATGTAATAGGATATTTTATCCGCAAATTAGAATTATCATTTAGAAAAACCAGCTATTCCATGGAATTTTTCTAATTTATTCAAACTTAAGAGCTCACTGAAGATTTCACTTGATGGTCACATATATTAACACACGAGCTCAGTTCTGAAAGGTTTAAAGGGCCCTATCCATGTTTATCTATTGCAATCAACCCTCGATATAATTATAATGCCATCATCCGTTCTCTAACATTTACTGGCACTAAAACGAAATTTAATTTTTGAAGTAAAAATGGCGAGATACAGTGCTGTATTATGAAAGAAAAATTAAATAAAAGGTTTATAGAGAACTTTAGCACAAAACAAAATACTGTACAGTAACTCAGTTTATTACAGTATATGTCCAGTGTACAGTGCTATGTCCGACAAACAGTTTTCCCCAGAATAATGAAAAATGTGATGCATTAACCTGCTGGCTAGATTTTGGAAATATTTCACTGTATTCACAAACTTCTCGTTTCTCTTGAAGTATAGCAACAGCTGTCTTCATTTTAAAAATCTTACGAGGAACTGTAGTTAAGTGTTTAACAGCTGAATGGACACTGGACTAAAAGAAGGGAAAGTTTGGAATGTCTCTTTGTACGCAGGGCTCTATCCACCTGCTCTATCCTCACGCATGCTGTCTGTTCGACTTCTTAGAGTAGGATTATCTCCACAAAGTCTCTGGGTTTTTACGTATATACCTTAGGAGCGAGTCTCACCGCTCTTAGAGTACCTGGCTAGGGGAGGTAGCTGCACCCTGATTGGCTCAGGTCACCTATCCCACTCTACGTGTTGTCTGTCTCTGTCCCTCCGGCATTATCCCTCCACTCAACTATTACAGTATTTTCTACCCCTGCCAACGTGGAGCATGATCTTTACTCTCTGCCAAGCGGTAGCTTACTGATTTACGCGCAGCGAATTCGCGCATCTTGGTAACGAGAAGCTCGCTGGCTGGGTTGGTCTTCAAGGCCAGAGACGTTGTGGGAGTAATCCTACTCTAACATAGCTTCCTCGTTCTACCGTACTACATTTACAGTTAGTGACGGGGGAACACTCACTTCTAGGAAATACAGTGCAGTATGTTTCTTAAATAATCATCCTAACATTCACGCCCCCTTTAAAAGAATTCTGCAATTGGAAAAAATCTTGCCTTATATTCAGCGGCACTAAATGAATTGGCACAGTAACGAGGTTTCTTATGTATTTTATATGAGAGAAAGTCCGTTCACTTGCATTTATTGGCGCAGTGCGAGGGTGGCACTGTAAAGAGGGGCATTATATCGAGGGTTGACTGGATTTACTTCCTTCCAGTCCTCTTCTTCCACAAATGATTTCATTGTAGGAAGTTTGTCAGAAAAGTCCTTTGGTATTTTAATAATGCTCATTATTTAGATCTCGCAATTCACTGTAGCCTACTTATAACTAAGTCTGCAGCACTCTTCACCTAGTCATGCATACAGCAACTACAAATAGTATAGCAAACAGTGAATGGTTCGTGGAACCTACATGTGTTATTGGCTTTGGCGCATGAAACCACGTGGTGCAAAAAAAAATCTTCTAAAAATTGTACTGGAGTCTTTGAAATTTCTACTCAATTGTTAAAATTTCATAATCAACGGAGAGAGATTTATAGTGAGACCGACTGATGAATTTTTTTAACAAATCCAAGAACTCTCTTTTGCTGTATGAGGATATCCCCAATTCTACTTGAACTCCCCCGAAATAATAATCCATATCATTGCAAATCAAAGTCGTGACTGTTGCTTAGGTTAGGTCCTTCTAGTGTTAAACCAATTAGCCTATAACCTCTTCACGAAGAAAGCAAATACAGATGCATGGGTTTCTAAACTATTATTCCTGTTTAGATAGGTCTGTCATTTCGATAGAAATGCCTGAAGCAATAATTGGAGTGGAAGGGGGAAAGGGATGGTCACGCAGAGGGACGAATTCAAATTAACTCACCGAACTTCCTGAGAGCGAGCGAAACATAGCATCACTAGCAGATGAGATGAAAGGAATAAATCCGTTCTCGGATTTGACTGTCACTGCTGACCACAACTTGATTAAGTTCACAGGGAAATTAATGAGAGTTCGGTCTTGTCTTGCACAGTATAGGCCTCGTGTCTTCACAAAGGGGTAAAGACATTCATTAGGGACGGAAACAAAACAACTCTCTCTGTCCATTTCTAAGTTTGTGTCACAGCCTTGTGAAGGGGAAACTTTCTTGTGAAATATGGAACATTTAGAACTGACGTGATTATCTGAAGTAGACTCGTCTAATTCCGAGATTTTGAGATAAACCCCTTGTCAAATATGAACGCCAATAAAGCTTAGTACAATTAAGGTGCAATAAGCACTGCTTAAGGAGTGCTTTTTTTAATTAATTTTCTAGGCAAAGGATTTTATATTTTGGTACGGATAAAATAATCGCAGTGAAATTATTTTTTTTTCCATTTTACTTATTTATGTTATTAATTCACGCGTACAAAGAATTACGAAGAAAATCTTACAGAATCATAGAAGAAACATGAAATAAGGAAATTACATAAGCTTTGAATACTCTCCAAATGAAAATCTGAAAACTAATTACGTGTTGTCCACCGCTGTGGCTCAGGGGATGCGTTCAATCCTCTCACGCAGCGGGCCCGGGTTCGATTCCTGGTCGGGACAAGTTACCTAGGTGGGGTTTTTTTCTGGGGTTTTTCCTCACCTTTGAGACAAATGTCGGGTAACTTTAGGCCCTTGTGGTCCCCAGATATCATCTGGCCGTCATTATCATCTTCATCCCATCCTCGCCTTGTTTGGAGTGAGTGTGTGTGTGAATGGTGTGTCTCGTCCTATGTGTTCGTGTTGTCTCGGAGGTGGCCCCGGCATTGGGCTGATCACTCATCCGGGGAGGCCCTCCATGTCCTTGTCTGGTCAAAAAAGTATGTATGTGATCCAAAGATAATCCCTCTCCCGACAGGTCGCGGCTCTGTAAGTCCCGGGCGGCTTGGGTCGCTTAAATCCTAAAAGGGAGAGGTAAAACTACGAGAAAGAAAGAAAGATTACGTGTTCTTCAGTCAATTTAATTATTACCAAGGATCTACCAATCAGCTCAATTATTGTTTAGATTTATTAGGAAATTTCATTTTATGTAAGGATGAAGAAATCTTTTCTAAGAAGGATACATGTCTCCATATTGTCATTTTAATATGTTTATAGAACCTTACTTTCGTGAAAAGAAGGCTAAAGGTGGTTTTCAGCTAAACGGAATAAACAGAAACTCGTGTCTTTCACAAGACAAATGCAACATTTTAAAGACATATTGTAAACTCGAGTTATTGGTGACTGTTTTGTGTAGCTTTCTGAGTTGTAGTAGGATGCTTTCAGGGTTCATTTTGTTTCCACCAAACAGACAATACGAAAACAAAACATAAACACGCTTCTTTCGTTCTCGCAAGCTCAGTCGTTCACTACGCCACCCTTCTATTCGAGCTATGGGTGGGGGGCGTGTTTTTGTTTCGAAAGTCCCGCTGGAATCGGGAAAAGTCAACTGTTTTTACATTTGTGTAGCAAAGGTCAGCATAGCATGGAACAAGTTTAGTGAGGCAGACTTTAGTGCAGAAGAATGCAAGAAGAAAAACGTAAACCATTAAATAAAGTGTCGGTTTAATTTATGTATTTCGCAAGTATCCCGATGAAATAAGAAGATATCAACTAAGAAATTCAAGGAAATCAAAATTACATTCACACCAGTTTAATGACTAGGGCAAGGGTTAAAATCGACTTAAAACCGACTATATAGCAGAATAAAATACAGTATGCATTTATGACCTAAAAATTAAGGAATATGTTCTTTAATATAAAAATATGCTTTGGAAAAAAATTTCTTAATTTTTTATAATTCACTTGGTAATGTAATGTAATGAATTGAAGATTACAAAAGGAAAAGTAAAATTTGGCTTTAGCTCTTGGATTATGAATACAAAAATTATCTTCTGACAATGTATTTTTCTTCCTTTCACGTTCATCAAACTAGACTAGCTTCAGACTTCAAGATGATTCAATGACACAATGAGAACTGAAGGATGAACTGCGGGTCAAGAATTTTCAAGAGTCCTTGCCCTTGGACTACTAAATTTCTGAAAATTATATGAACCAATATGCTATAAAAAGTGCTTTCGTTTAACTAGGTATTTTCATTAAATAATTTTCTTTATATTTTAATAACTTATCTGTCTTAGCAGAAAAAAGCACTACAATAATTCTTTCGATCTGTTACTGAAAAAAAATATAGTTTTTTCTTCTAAATTTATTGCTAGGGCTAGAATGTTTATTACTTAGTGAATTAAAAGGGACTGACAATATTTATTCGGAAACATGGTGCAGTCATGCATGTTAGAATTAATTTTAATATAACTATTTTTTACAGAAATATATCCTTATGAAGGTGTTAATAAGTTATTTTAATATTAAGCACAAAATGAGTTAGGTGATCTTAATGAAGCCTATGGGCATTATATCGAAGTATTTTGAGTTTTCAGCATAATTACATGGTTTAAGGTCCCCTATATCCTAAAATATTTTAAATAGAATCAAACGCGTGTCTATGAGCATTATACATCGAAAACTATATCAAAGCAACATTTTACATTTTGTTAAATGTCAGCTGGTTATGCGACACAATGATTTTATCTACCACTTTATAAGAAGAACTTGTTTTTTAAAGATATTTGAGTATTGGCTCAATAGCATTAATGAAAATGCACATGATGAATGAAAATATATACGCAACGATTGATGTTGCAACTAAATATTTTAAAATCTATATTATTTTGATCATGGAAAAGGTAAACGAATACTTTATACACATTTAAGTAAATATTCGAATTCTTATGGACAACTTGTGGAATAATATAATATATTCTATGAATAAAATATAAGAGCCTCTAGTCAGGTTTAATCTCACGACCGCGTACGCAAGACTAGTACTTTGCCCTTGAGCTGCATAGACTAAACATTTTGATCTACAACTTCTCCTTCCAGTGAAACTCCTATACCAATATCTGTCCATTTAGTGCATACATGGGCAAACCCCTATCCATTGACATGCAACCCGCAAACTTTTGTCAACTTAACACATAGTTCGAAAAGAACGGATAGATGGAGACACAAGCAGACAATAAGTGCAGTGGCGGTTGCTCATTCTTAGGGAAACACTAATTTCACTTTAAAATGTACACTACAAGAAACAAATAATACAAACAATCTTGTATTTTCAATTATTCTTTTATGTGTGCAATTATTTCATTATAAAAAGGCTTAGAATGTGTCCTAACGTCTTTCCAATCGGAACTGTGTCGCCACCCGTCACTGCTTGCAAAGAGATATGACTCATGCATGGGAATAATCCACCACGTACACCGAATGTCCGCAATGCCATCTTGTGTGTTTTGCGGGAAGGCCAAGAACCACAAGTGGTTCGCGAACCAGTAAATGCCCATGTATGATTTAATGGAAACAGCTTGTTCGATAGTTTGTGTTTTGTTTCGGTGTATTGGTGTTGTCAAAATTAGGAAAAAAAAAACTAGACTAGTCCGTTTGGTGGAAACCCGCCTTAAAGGAACACTTTGGGAGAACAAAGTTAAAAACGTGGGTTGCATAATATGATTGGCAGTTATAGTACGATCCGTATTAGGTGTAAAAATTCCAGGAAATGACATTTATTATGAAATCTTGTTTGTGGGAACTTTTCTTTTTACAGGCTGAACTGTTGAGAGACACACACAAATTTCATACACATACAAACCGACAAAACATTAAGGCAGCGTTCACACTGAGGCGATAAGCGATATACGATACGCGACACGCACTGACATATACTTGAAATCTACAGGGAGGCGATAAAAAAAGGTTCAGGCAGGGTTCACACTCAGGCGATAAGCGATAAGCGATATATCGTGAGCGATATACGATAAGCGACACGCACGGACAGATACTTGAAATCTAAAGGGAGGCGATAAAAAAGGTTCACACTCACGCGATAGCGATATATCGCAAAAGCGATATATCTCTCGAAGTGCAGCATGCTGGTCGCCTGAGCGATTTGTTGCTTACGATATTTCGAGCAGTGAACGTGTCGGGAAGAAGAGAAGACAATTCTGTAATTTATTCATTGAATTCATTTAGTGAAAGCTCGTGAGCATAGGCGTAGCCAGGCCGACCATATGGGGGGGGTTATAACATCCGCGGGGTCTGGCGAGTATGGAAGGAGAGGGGGGTCCGGGGGCCCTCCCCCGGAAAATTGTAAAAATTAAGATGCAATATAACGAGTTTTAAGCTTCCGGGGGTTCTCCCACGGAAAATTTTAAAAATTAAGATGCAAAATAACAAGTTTTAAGCTTCCGGGGGTCCTTCCCCGGAAAATTTTTAAAATTAAGACTCAAAATAACGAGTTTTAAGCTTCCCACGCTTTATACTTGTATTAAGCAATTTATGGGCAGACTTAAAAAAATTATACAATTTTCCTTTTTTTAATGAATGGGGGGGGGGGGGTTCAAACCCCCAAAACCCCCCCCCCCCTCGCTACGCCTATGCTCGTGAGTGCATCTGGAACTATTCCATTGCCGCATATAGTAAGAATTTGTGAGTGGTGGATTAATTAATTATGTGTAATAATATCCTAGATGTGTAAACAGTTTCATGTGTGGTAGGGATCATAAGATTCGATGCCACAACACTAGTTGTAAGGATATAAAAATAAAAAATAAAAAGTAAAAAATAAAAAATAAAACAAAATGTAAGACAGATGTGACGAGTGCCGCATGTAGCAAATTGCAGCAGAAGTAAAAGACACAGGTAAATACATTATTTAATTATTTATTGTGTAAGACAAGTAAGTAATCAAATTGTTATATTATTTACTCATAATGTAAATATTTCGAAACTCTGACACAATAAATAAGTAATTTAATTATAATTCAGGGATCATCATGGCCCGGATTCTAATGACATGTCACCTGTTTTTGATGCTACATAGGCATTGCCAACTTGTGGATAAATCCTAATCATGACCTCTAGATTATAGGAATGCATTTTTATTAGGTCATTGTTAGTCATTTTATGCAATCTTATATTTTTAGGGCATTTATTTCAATTTTAGGTCATTATTTTGTCATTTTCGTGTCATTTGCTTCCTTATTTAGTCATTTTCATGTACTGTATTTACATTGAGTGTATTAACTTTTTTTCGTCGCTAGCAGTGCTGTCTTTGAAGTGTTGTTTGTTTAATGCAAGAAGGAAACATTCGGCGTTAAGTGTTGTCATGTCTCAGTCGGAAATGAGAATCAAAGAAACTCCAAAATTTTGTATTATATTACTATTGTTATTAGATTGACTTGGCACCAGAGTCTGTCACCTGCTTGGATTTGAGAGTGCAAACTACTGTTTACCCTCAATTAAATAACATAATCCAGCAGACCACAAAAGGAAATGGCGAATTTTGACTCGCCAGTGCCTCAGTGCCAGTATAAATTTCCGTGAGAAAAGAACATTCAAAACATTACAGTTATTTACAGTTTTTATAATTATGTACAAACTAGTCTATAACTTTGTGTGTACAATAATAATTTGTTATAAATAAAATGTCAGTTTTTAGGTAATTTTGTTATAATTATTAAGTCATTTTCTTTAAATTTAGGGTCATTTTTCAAACAATTTTAGGTCATCAGAATCCGGGCCCTCATTATAATACAATTTGACAGAATTAACATGGGGAGTATATTTTGCATAGCCATATGTGCCTGAGGAAATGAAATTTTCAGAATCCCGGGGATGTCATAATTATATTGTCATGCTCTTCTCTGGATTGTTTATCATTCAAGAATCGCTAGCTCTATTTACTTCTTACTATTTATAATCTTTCAACAATTGACTCGAAACTTAACACCTGCTTAGCTAACACCTACTTCGCGGGAAACTGCAAGCGGTGCTTGTCAAGGGAGAATCTTTCCCACTTAAAACCAATGACTCCTGCCAAATGTATCCAGTTACTTACTAATGAGTAGGGAAAGGCATTTAATGACCATAAAATAATGAAAAAATGCAAAATAGAAAAATGCATTTATTACCTAAAATAGTGAAACAATGACAAGGAATTTTTTTTAAAGACCAATGAATTTTCCATTATTACTTACGCTTATTAAACTTTTAAACTTTGGTATTCTTTTTTTCCCCAAGCATATAGGCTACAGGTATATAAAGTATTTGTTGTACTAAATGGCTGGGTATTGTAAACCGACACATCTCCAAAATTTAAAGATCAAAAAATAAAAACTTCAAAGATCGAAAATATTAACAATTCAACATTAAAAAATTCAAAGATTTAAAATTAAAAAATCCAAAATTAAAAATTAAAAAGTCCAAAACCCCAATTTTAAAAAGTTCAATAAGGCGAAATTGAAAAATCCAATAATCAAACATTGAAACAATAAAAAATTAAAACAAGTTTCACTTCTGTTGCGTGGCGTTCCACGCACACTTTATTTGTTCAACAGCCAAAACAGAGTTTCTACAACCAACAAATAAAATCAGGTAAACTGATGTAAAAAAGTGCCAGTGTGTTTTTTTTAATCAGTTATGACTGCAATTATGATATGCAGAATATGTTTTTTTCATTGATTTACAAGTTAAGCTCCAGATTTATTCATTAAGCAGGGCTTAGGGAAGAACAAAGGTCTAGTTTTCTTTTTAATCAGATTAAAATCTTCCAGCATCAGCTGAACTGTACAGATTTTTGATATCTTGACAATCGCACACTCACATAAAAATACGAAAAAGAAAGTGAAATTGGCTGCTTTCGGGATTTGAACCAAGGAACTCCATAACGTGAGGCCAAAACGTTACCATCTCGGTCACCTGGGTCAGTTTAACGGTCTCGTTGGATAAGCGCATGTAAAACAATAGTGTTTTTGGTCATAGCTATCTCTATTTTAATTTCCAAAGCCGTATAATATAACAGTTAAACAATTGACTATGTTGTCATGATAAATGATTTGCTTTTTTTTTTATACAAATTCTTTCGAATACGTATATTATCATAAAATAGGCACCAAATTGAGCATTACTCCGAAACAGGTGAACCGATTTCATCCAGTATCAGTAGACCTCTTCCCATGAACACTATAAATGTGTATACCAAATTCCATAAAAATCCGGTAAAGCGTATTTGAGTTACCGCGTTTTTAAAATAGACACTAAATTGGGTTTTACTCCGGTACCGGTCAACCGATTTGGTCCAATATCGGTAGACATATTCCCATGTACATTATAAATGGGTATACAAAGTTTCAGGAAAATCCAATAAAGCATATTTGAGTTATCGCGACTTCTCATATATTAACATAAAAGGCAATAAATTGGGCATTATTCCGGTACTGGCCAACCGATTTGGTTGAACATCAACAGACGTCTTTCCATTGATAGTATAAATGCGTATACGAAGTTTCATAAATATCCGATAAGGCGTATTTGAGCTATTGCGCCTTTAAAATATACACTAAATTGGGTTTTACTCCGGTACCGGTCAACAGATTAGGTTCAAATTTAACAGAGTACTTTTCATGGACGTCATAAATGCGTATACCAAGTTTAATGGAAATCCGATATAGCGTATTTGAATTATTGTGCCTTTCTATTAGAAAGGCGCCATAATCTATTAAAATAGGCACTAAATTGGGCATTACTCCGGTACCGGTGAACCGATTTGGTTCAATATCAATAGGGTTCTTCCCATTGACATTATAAATGTGTTTTCCAAGTTTCATGAAAATCCGAAAAAGCGTATTTGAGTTAGAGCGCGTACAGACACACGGACGGACGGACGGACGGACAGACAGACAGACGGACAGACATTTTTCGTCCCCCACACAATCTCATAAAGTACCATACTGGCACTTAATAAATTTTCTAAATAAGTTTTCAGGGTTCATTCGATAAAACTCCCTGAATTTTGATTCATGTTGAGACAGCTGTCGAGAAACAACAGCCGAGCTATGGTGCACGTTGGTAAGATTGTAGGGATGTACCCAATATTTTCTTTTTCTTCTCATTCTACGCCTGAACCAATAAGCCACTACAACGTCTTCCTCACTTGAGCTCATAATTGTAACTGAAGTAGTGAGGATTGTGTTCCACCATATTTTTATTGCCCAGGTCACGCCGATTTATCGCTCGCAGTAGGCCTATATCACCGCAACATCGTCCTTGCGATATATCGCTTATCGCTTATCGCCTCAGTGTGAACGCTGCCTAATACAAACACACCTACACTAACATAAACACACTAATACACACACATAACCATACATAAACACAGTTTTCAGAAGTAGAGAAATTATATAAAAATTTGTATTACGGGTGATGAATGTGTTATCTCGTAACTTTATAAAGTTCTCAGTTTCACTGAGCGAGATGGCCGAGATGGTAGTGTTTTGGACTCGCATTCGAGAGGTCCCGGGCTCAAACCCCGTGGCCGGTCAACTTGAGTTTCCCCAGTGTAAAGGCAAATGCCGAATTAGAAATTTAATTACCATAACTTTTCACCTCTGTTTCATCATGTATCATTATGCATTAAAATTGAATATCAGTTGAAAATATCAAGCCACTACTTATCAAGAATGGCAAACCGATGCAAATCAATAGTTACATGTCCTGCTCTGGTGTATCTAGCCTACCTGAACTCCTGACAGCGGTCTCGATGTTCAAAACGTATAAATAAAACTTAATTAAAAAAAATAGTTTCGTAGTCTCGTCCGGAGTTAAAACACAATGTCATGCATTTATATAGAGTATTAATGAATTTCATTCCACTAGTGCTATACATTTATTTGTAAACAAGAGTTCTATTAATATATGATTGACACATTTGTGACATATAGAGTGGACCTACTGTGATCTTATCAATAAAATCTCAAGTGAACCTCTAATGTCTCCAGCACTCAGATTTTTTTTATAGATTCTGTTAGGTTTCATTTTAGTGCTTTTAGGCTGAATACTTTATCCACTTTACTTATTTTTTGCACGACGTAACTAATTAGTGGTACTTACGAATAATGTTGCCGTGGATCGTAACTTGACATTCCCGCACGCAATCTGGTTGCTATGAAAACAAAAGAAATCTCCGTGCGGTAAAAATTACAAAAAGCACAAGTGCCGTAAGTAAAATCATCATAATACAAGCCTTTATGGATGACCGGAACCAAGGCCCCCTAGTTTGTGGCGACTTTAACAGGACAAATATTCTGTCCCCATAACAACCAAAACATGCGAATCACTTTCTGAAATAAACATCTATCTTCAATAATGTATATACATAATATTTTCAGCTAATATCTCAATTAATATAATTAAATTGATAAAAATAATCATCGTGCAAAAAATAGCATGCAATACTCGTGCCGTAAGCGCATAACGGATCTCGGAAATTGAAAAAAAACTCTGCGCAAGCGCCTCGTTTTTTCAAACTCTTTATTCGATCTGTATGCACCGCTTACGGCACTTGTAACGCAATATACTATATTTATATAGGCCTAGAGATTCTCATTATGATATTCTGGTCCTCAAGTGATTCTCAGTGTGTACAGTGTGTAATAAAACATTCCAGCAGCTCTTGACGATGAAGACATCTGGTTAATCCGGAATCACATGTGTGCTACTTTTCATTTCGCAGCTTCAATCACAAAGTTTCGTCATATATGTTCACGTGCAAAGAATCATTACAGCATGCATACACACATTGCATATCCTATGGGAGGGGGAAGGTATTCTATCCTTTGATATGCAAATACACTCTCTGACAGGGTCTCCAAGTATATTTTTACTCTCGTTCTTTTTTTTTACCCCTTTTTCTCATCTTCTTTCTTTTGTACTCACTGTTTAATAATCCTCTTTACAGATGTACGTATAGCGATTGTTGTATACTCCTGATCCATGGCAACCATTTCCACTCCTAGTTTGCTTGTACATTTACATAAAGGCACAGCCTCCTATGTACTTGAGGCTCAGTAATACCAGCATTAGCAAACTGGAGAAGGCCTTGCTACACATCAAGGATACCAGAGACGCTACGTTTACATAAATTGCTGTGATTAAAATATCTAATGGAGTCTTAGTTTGCCAGAAGATTGTGAGTGAATCCATAATGCATGGCATCTAATTATTTATGTAATTACGTCAAGGAGATTATTATTAAAGCGTAAGGAACGAGAAAGCAGAGAGAGGAATAAAAATACTAAATTGCTAAACTCATAAAGTGCATAGAAGATCATATAACAGGAGAAAGTGACCACCAACAACTATAATTCACTAGCATGTGCCCGCGGCTTCGCCCGCGATAATTATTTCAAAAATTAAAAATTAAGAGCATAATAGTTAAATCATTATATTTATTAACACCTAAATCACGTGGACTACATACCACGATCAGATAGCATCGCCTGGTAAAAGCGACCTCAGATTCGAGTTTCTTGGTTCAGAAAACCCCTGTATAGTGAGTTTCGTCCAAATAAAAAATGTTTGACCATATTAGAGCTTACAACATTCAAGCGATCGCGAAAGTTTTATTTCAAGGTATGACAGAAATAGACAAAGCCAACTGTAATTGTCAAACTTCCATTTAATTTAATTCCAAACCCATCTGAAACCCGCTGGCAACAATATGTTTTAATGTCAAATGTGATTCGGATTCGATAATTCTGTGTAAGAAGGGATTAAGTATTCTCAAAAACATTTGATTTTTGGCATTTAAGATCAGAATTTTTCAAAATCCTTTCTTAGTGAGCACCTACATTATGAAACGAAGGTACTGTCAAAATTCCAAGTCTCTACCTGTTATAGTTTAGGCTCTACGTTGATTCCTGTCAGTCAGGACAAAGCCTTTTATATATATATAGAGATTACGTGAAATGTCGAAGACTGTTGCGACATTAGCTGAATTAAAGGGAGAAATATGCCAACAGTACCGATTGCCACTTTTCAAAATATACAATATGTGCAGATACCAAAGGGGGTCATAACTTTAATTTTTTATTTATCCTTTTAAATACTTGGAATAACAATCTAAAATAATTCTAATATCACATTCCCCTTACAAAATCAAAGGCAGCTTTATGATAAGTAACTTAAACAATTTTTTACGAGCCAATGGGTCCCTCTCTCGGCAGTATAAGGGATTAATAAGAATTATGTTTTCATTTTATTTAAATTGCATTTTAATTTTATTTTCGACTGTTGTTAAACATTTCAAGGATTTTTTTTTCAACAAGTAACATTATTATTTTTACTTTGTTTTAGACATTTTTTTTTCAAAAAAATGGTCCTATGAACTCCTCTCTTGGTAGTATAAAGGACTAATCAGTGTTTAAAAAACGAGAAAATTTTCGTAGCTTCTATCAGTTCTTGCAAGTGATTCTAAATGCATAGTACTTTTATGATCTGTAAATTAAACGTGGCAAATATTTCCAAAAACACAGAACATGTAAAATTGATTTTTGGTACTATTTAATCATTTCTAAGCGTAGTATCTGTACAAAAAATAAATCATCCGTAAATATTTGTGAAACTTGACATTCACCTGTCGTCTTAATTCTGCTGGCTTTGTCTCTGTATTATTTGGAAGCGAACTTCGCGAGTGACGCTTGTCGAGTTGCAATACCACAGCCTTAAGCCACAATTGCGGGATTCCAGATAGATGTGGTTGGCACTACATGTGACCACCACCTAAGGAAACACATAGACTCACAAAGGCAGCAGGCTAACACGTTGAAAGCCTGTACACACCATCTAGCCCCTGACTGGGCTTTGAATATGGGTCGACAGGACAAAAGAACACTACAGTGTCCACTGTTGCATTGTGACGGACTCCGAGATATATTTAGAGCGTGGGAGAGAAAAGAGGGAGAGAGAGAGAGAGAGAGAGAGAGAGAGAGAGAGAGAGAGAGGTGAGAATACAGTGTGGAAGTGGTGAAAATGTGAAGGTTTGGACCATTTATTGTAGAAATAAAATAATACAAAATCTTCTATTATTATTATTACAGTATCCAAATGAATATTTTCGTAGAAAGGTTCAAAAAATTGTAGTCAATCTTAGAAATTCGTTTGAAAGACATCTTAATGTTGTGCATACCGGTAATATTTAGCAGTGATTCTAGAAAGCAGAAATTTTTACCAGATAGCATACAAATGGTCAGATTTTCTTTTATAATATACAAAACTGTATCCGTTTCTCTATTAAAACAATTTCATGGTGTTTTTCCCTTGTCAAGTTTAGATTTTACTCAGGTGCTTCGACTATCGTAGGAAGAACACGAAAATTTACAGCAGTAAATAAATTATTCAGCATTTGTAGCACAAACTTTCTCACGATTACGTATTAAGATTTATATTATTAAGAAACATTAATACATTTCTTCCATCTACAACAAAGTACAACATGTTAACATCCTACAAATATTAACACGTCATATGTGAAACGATTTGTGGAATATTGCATGGACGGATTTATTTTTAAGCATCATAGAAGGTTTCATAGTGAGCCAAACGGCACTCTAAAAATACTCGAAAAAAATCGTTTAAGAGAAGGTAAATGATTGGTTTAGTATAAAATTATAATCTTATAGGCCTAATGCCACTGAAAAAGTAGTCTAAATTATTTTTTGTTATTAATTGATGGTACAGACTACTTAGGCCTTAGTATTAGTAGTTTTAACGGTGATTGGCTCCCTATGGATCTCAGTCCTTCTTAATTTTATTGTATGCAAAATATTTACATCATTATTTTTATGCAGGGATGCATCATATATTTTAACTAAACCATCTGTTTTGATTTCATCAATTCCCGATGTGGTTTCAAGGAGCAGGCCACTACTTTTCACAGCTAGCGTGTCGAAGAATTTGAGGGGGTGAGAAGTATATTGGATTCCTTGCATATTTTTATACCACAAGCTTTGCACTTGAGCTGAAAAATCAATGTGATGGTAGCGGAAATATTTACACACCGAATAGTGTCGACATATTTGTTAATATGGCATTTTAACTGCTATCCATAAGTTATGCATGCTATTATTTGTCTGCGTCGAAGCAATTATAATAGCTTGTACAAATATAAATGACAATATAACAATATTAGTAGAACAAATAATGGCAGGCGGTTGTTAAACATATTACATGATGTCTTCATGACACGAATATATTCTGCATACAGTCATGTTTTAATATTTGTATTTGTATTATAATAAACTTAAACAACCTTGTTCGTTTTTGTGGAGTAATATAAACTTGGATGGTATTGTACCTTCAATCTTTAGCAATGAGACGTTCTTTTCCTTAGTTTTACCTCTTCCTTTGTAGGAATGTTTAAGCGACCCACCCCGCCAGGGCCTTATAGGACCGCGACCTGAGAGGTGTTTACTCAAATCTACAAAATTACCAATGATTCTTTTATAATGGCGTAATTAAAATTTCGCTCGCAGTTTCTTATCATTTTCAATGTTCATCAAACTGAGTCTATTTAATAATAATATGCCATTATTTTTAACTAAAATAGTATTTTTTCATAAACCCGAAATCATAGTTGGTGACAATGGATGTCATTAGGTTCTTTGTCCGACCATATTACGTGTGACGTAACGACATAGTAATGACACTCATTTCGAAACTGATCTTCATTATGACATCGGTGTGGTATCGAATTATTATCGAATACGGAACGACCTCGAGACCTTGAAAGTAACTGCATGTAAATCAATTCTGTTGTGTTAAGTTTAATATCATACTAAAATGATTTCATTTCGTGTTGTCAAAATCCCTTGGTTCCAAGAAAATTACCAAAAGGAAGCTTTGATTTGACCGACGACATCAGCGGTCATCTCTCATAGAAGGCAAGAACTGTGACAACCATCTGATGCGAAGGTCGTGGCGGTTTCCTTGGCATTTATTTGAGTGAATCTAAAACCTCAAAATTTAAATATTCAGACTAATTCCGGGGTGCGCGGGAAAAGAGAGTTAAGTCCACTTTCTTGTTACTGAGAATTAGAGTGACTTAACACACTATATCAGCCCAACATAGCTTTAGAGGTGGATAAACCCATGAGGCACACATCCATAACTACCGTACAATTTTGAATATGACTTACTGGACTTAATACAAATGTAGAGAACATTTTTATCTATAACTCTATGGACATATCTCATATTTTTAGGATGGTGGACTTAACTTTCTTTGCCCGCGCACCCCGGAATTATGGTTGAACAAAATCAGTCGTATGCAACTTGCCTATAATGGTAACTATGCAACTTACCTATAATGGTAACTATGCAACTTACCTATAATGGTAACTATGCAACTTACCTATAATGGTAATTTAGATACCGTTCTTCTATGAAAATCATTAAACTCATGTTGCTCGTTTCATAAACATACTCGTTTCTTGATAAATGCCATTATAGGCTTGTTGCATGAAGTACCATTATAGCACTAGTGCGAAAATGTCTAACTTTTACTTCGTGTGTCTTCTGTTAGAAGATTTACATTGAATTCAAGCTGTCTAAAAATTATCATAGGTAATCCCACGAGAGTTGACGAGTTTATCTGATGGAACTCGTCAACTCGAGTTGGATTTATTAAGACTATTCCATGAATAAAATGTAACGGATTATATAAATAATAATTACTTTCGTGCTTTGTTGTATAAAAACAAAACTAACAGTTGTGAGATCACGGCATACTGTGAATAAAACATCCATGAATCGATTCGAGCTACCCTGGTATAATCAGTGCTACCAACGGCGCATATAAGACAAAGTTAACTTCATTCAGGTAAACTAAGCAGAACAGAATAAAAGCTCACGAACTGGCTTGCACCGAATCGAAACTGTTTTCTTAATCAATGTACATTTATATTATTTCAATTTCCAATCAAGTTACATTGTATACAATAATCTGTTTTCGTGCCGCTTAGTGGCAGCAATCACTGCACAATGATACTTACCTTCCCAGTAACGACCAGACAATTTTACCCCGATAAAACAGCCTCCTCGCGATTCCTACAAGAATATTGTAAGATAAACGGCCGTGATTGGTCTATATCCGAGGAATTGCTAAACGTTATTGGTCAATATCAAACACGGGGAATATGAGTGGGATAGTCTGTAAAATTAGTTATTCTTAACTATTTTTAATGACTTGATCGTTTTGATCCGAGCATAAACCAAATTAGCAGGATATAATGTCATCCATAAACGGTTAACCCTTTATTTAGACTCAGTTTCTCACAGAGTATAATAAACCTATGCCAGACTGGAAAGAAAACAGTTGACATAATGATCAGGTCCATAGTTTATTCCTTGCTAACCTTTTGAAAATGTATATGGATGGATATATATGCATTCATGAACCACAGATTATTGTGTCTGTTGGACATATATGATAATATTATAGGAGAAAAATTCCTCTGACACTGGGATTTGAACCCAAGACCTTTGGCTATCAGTGCCAATGCTCTACCAACTAAGCTAAGCCAGAGTTCACTGTGAACTGGCGCTGTAGAGCATTGGCACGGATAGCCAAAGGTCCTGGGTTCAAATCCCAGTGTCAGAGGAATTTTTCTCCTATAATATTATAATGTAAATGGAAATTAAATGTCTTCTATTTAATTTCCTTCATTTTGACTTAAATTTACGAAAAATACTTTTTTCCTGTAGTGTATACTGTCATTTTAAGGCTTAATAGAGAGGTAATTTGAAAATGTAGAGCCTAATTTGACTCACTATCACTTACCTATTCTCAAGTAGAGCAGGAGCGTTAAAAAAGAGTGTAATTTCAGTTGGAGAAATTCAAAATGGATTCCAGATTATGAATGAAATCTGTTAAAGATTAATGTAGTGTGAATATGAGGAAAATTGCAATAAGCTGCAAGTGTTTTACTTAATTCCTGAAGGCTCCCTCTTTGCAATTGGACGGGTTGGTGAACGATAATCATGCCATTGCGTTAAGTCACACGCACCGAGTGAAGTGCGTAACTCACAACTCGGTTACTTGGTCTATCGGTCGCCCTGTCGTTCGAGAACTTATATTTCCACCCCACTTCATTGAATTGGGCTCCTCAACCCAAGAGAATATATCCAGCTTTAGCGTATGAAAATGTTTGAAATTTTAGTATTTCTTTACTCAGCTCCCCAAAGTCTATCAAATTAAAACTTTGCATAGTCTATTATCATGCTTTCCTCATAGGGATTTCTATGTGTCATTATCAGGGCCCGGATTCTTAATGACATGTCATCTTTTTATTGATCCTGCATAGACGTTGCCAACTTTTAGATAAATCCTAATCATGGCCTCTAGATTATAGAAATGCATTTTTATTAGGTCATTTTTGTCATTTTATCTAATTTTATATTTTTAGGGCATTTATTTCAAGTTTAGGTCATTATTATGTCATTTTCGTGTCATTTTCTTCCTTATTTAGTCATTTTCATGTATTTACATTGAGTGTATTAACTTTTTTTTTCGTCGCTAGCAGTGCTGTCTTTGAAGTGTTGTTTGTTTAATGCAAGAAGGAAAAATTCGGCGTTAAGTGTTGTCATGTCTCAGTCGGAAATGAGAATCAAAGAAACACCAAAATTTTGTATTATATCAGCCTACATTACTATTGTTATTAGATTGACTTGGCCTTAGATTCTGCCATCTGCTTGGATTTGAGAGTGCAAACTACTGTTTACCCTCAATAAACAACAATATAATCCGGCAGACCACAAAAGGAAATGCCGAATTTTGACTCGCCAGTGCCTCAGTACCAGTATAAATTTCCGTGAGAAAAGAGCATTTACAATATTGCAGTTATTTACAGTTTTTACAATTATGTACAAACTAATCTATAACTTTGTGTGTACAATAATATATTTTTATAGATAAAACATCAGTTTTTAGGTAATTTTTTAATAATTTTTAAGTAATTTTCTTTAAAATTTTATAGGTCATTTTATAGGTCATTTCTCAAACAATTTTAGGTCATCAGAATCCGGGCCCTGGTCATTATTTATTTCTAGTTTTTTAAAATATTAATTGTGTTGAAAAATCGCTACATAATTTTCCCTTCAGCTCCCAATGTGTCTATCATATTAAAACTTTGCATGGTCTATTATCATGCCTTCCTGATAAGGATTTTTATGTGTCATTTATTTAATGCTAGTTGTTTTGCATATTAATTATGTTAAAAAATCGCTGCACAAGATCACTGTTTCTCTCCTAACATCCATAAACAGTGGTATGTAACTATGCTTTTTTACTACTATGTTCCTAAATAATAGAGACACGTTGTGAATTAAGGGCTTTTAGAAATTTGCATCGTAAGTAATATTTATACAGTAATGTTTTTGATAAATGACCTTTTAAATAAATTTGCAATTAAAATGATGTTTTTTTAAGTATTCTACTGTTTCTACAGCTCAGTCAATATATACAATTTGTATAAACCTACAAACAAAATTTCGTGCACATATCTTAAAAACCATGGAAACTGTTATAGTTTTTTATTATTTTTTTTATTTTTAATTTTTTTTTAACGCATATGTTACAGGAAATGAGCGACAAACTTACTAGGACTGTATGGGACTAAGGTGACCGACAACGCGTAAATATTAAAACGAAACAGCATCAAAGGAAGTAGATGTCAATATCTGACAAATGAAGCAATATAGTTACGGCGGCAAATATGATATACTACAAGAAGATTTTCACGCAGGGATGAACTATGATAGCATTCATAAAAGACATGAAAGAACGTGGTGATACCAGCCTTTTAAATTACATTTTTGGCCATAACTCAGACAATATTGATGGTATCGACTAAATTTTTTTCACTGAATTAAAGAGGAATGTTTACTGTAGCAAAATTTTACAAAAACAAAATAATAGATTTTTTGGATGTAACCCTAAAGCTTATGTATTCCAACAGTCTGTCTTATGAATCGCACTAAGCTTGCACTATTTCAGTAGTTCTGAAACTCGGGTACGCTTATCCTATTGGATGCGTGAGGGATGTTTAGAAGTCACGCACAGTGTTTTAAGGCAGATTTTAAAAAGAGATAAATAAAGGCGAGGTAAACATTAATTGAATATTTCCCAGGAAGAAGGGTGTAACCATCAAAATCATAATTTAAAGAAATGAAATTTTAAAATTAAAAAATTCAAAATTTTCAGGAGAGAGAAAATTTAATTATTGGACTATAGATGTGATTTATTTGAATAGAACAGTGAATATGCAAGATAAAAAATATATTGAATTGATAAAACTTTACCAATAAGGTACATATGTACATTTCAGAATTACTGTAAGACATTCAATTGTGACAGGGGAATAGCCTAAGGATGTATCGTCATAATTTAAAACTAAGTACTACAGTTTTTTTATTATTAAGTGCCAGTATGGCACTTTATGAGATTGTGTGTGGGGGATGAAAAATGTCTGTCCGTGTGTCTGTACGCGCCATAACTCAAGTACGCTTTATCGGATTTTTATGAAACTTGTCCATGGGAAGAACCCTATTGTTATTGAACCAAATCGGTTCACCGGTACCGGCGTCAAACCCAATTTAGTGTTTTTATTTAAAAGCGACATAACTCAAATACGCTTTATCAGATTTTCATGAAACTTGGTATACACATTTATAATGTCCATGGGAAGACGTCTGTTGATATTGGACCAAATCGGTTGGCCGTTACCGGAATGATGCCCAATTTAGTTCATTTTTATGGTATTTTCTAACAAAAGGCCCCATAACTCAAATATGCTTTATCGGATTTTAATGAAACTTGGTATACGCATTTATAACGTTCATGGAAAGAAGCCTATTAATTTGGACCTAATCGGTTGACCGGTACCAGAGTAACGACTAATTAAAGGCCACATGTTTTTTAATTTTTGTCTACCGGTATAATTTGACAGTTAACACTATTCCTTCACTTATGCTTATCAAACGACACCGTCAAACTGACTGAGTTGGCCAAATGGAGGTATCAAATCCCGGAGCCGGCCGATTTGACATGGATTTTTTTAATTTAATTTTTTATTTTTATGTGAGTCCTTGATTGTCAAGGTATCACAAATCTGTAGTTCTGCTGACGCTGGTCGATTTTAATCTGATTAGAAAAACTTATTTTCTGCATATCATAATTGCAATTATAATTGATTCAACATAAACATACTGGAAATTTCTTATATCAGTTTACCTGATTTTATTAATATTACATATCTGGTTGAAAAACTAATTTGTTATGTACTATTATACACATTCTTTTATAAGGGAAATTATTTAGGTTGTTACACCCTTATTCCACTTATCTCAGCACAAGCTGTTTTCCTGCTTTTACAATGCCATTTCTTGTTGTATATTCCTTCATATATGCTTTAGATGCTTACTTTTTGTCTTGTGATAGGATGTTAACATAAAAGTTATATGACGCCTCTCTACAAGCTATAAGCAGGTTATGAAAGAAATTCTTTACAAATTTCATTAGTAAAATTTCCGATGTGATGTAATTTTAACGAAAAATAATTTCTCTTCTTATTTTACACTACTCATTTTATAATAGCTTAGCGTGTATGACATACATGGACATTTGCTGGTTCGGAGCAGTGACGGGTCGCGACACAGTTCCGATCGGAAAGGCGTTAGGGAACATTCTAAGCCTTTGTATAATGAAATAATTGCACACACAAAATAATAATTAAAAATACATTTTTGTATTATTTGTATATTGTAGTGTGTATTATAAAGTGAAATTAGTGTTTCCCTAAGAATGAGTAACCGCCACTGCACTTATTGTCTGTTTGTGTCTTCATCAACCCGTTCTTTTCGAAATGTGTGTAAGTTAACCAACTTGACGGGTTGCGTGTCAATGGTTAGGGGTTTGCCCATGACTGGTTTATGACATCTTTAAATTGGGCCAATTTAAAAGCTCACAACAGAAAGAAAAATATACTTTCATCCCAGCGATCATTAGAAGACTGAGTTCGTTGAGTAGCCCTTTTCATATGAGAACGGCTCCCGCTGTTCACTACTAATGATGCCTGGAGAGGAGCCTTGGGGTTCTTTCAACTGCGGTGACATGTTACACTGGGGTTTGGGGGGGTACAACCAGGGGTTTGTTAGATGAGTCATTCATGGATAGGAGTGGGGACACGTGACCCAAAGTGATCGAATAACCCTCTGCCCCCAACTCTGGCGATGAGAACATTATAAAAGCGAGCGATAGTTTCTTATGCATGCTTTAAGTTCTGTACTAATGCAAACAAGGTGCTATCCTATTTAATCTCATTTGTGTAATCTCAAGCTTATTTATGAAATACCGAATTAATTTCAGACGTCTCTTCGAGTTAAAAACCTACTAATTAATAGGGGCTTACAGGTTTGGATACTAAGACATTAATTTCCTTTTCACTCAGTAATGAATCATTGTTCTGTAACCTTGCAATCTATGTTCTATATTGACTAATTCTGCAGTTGCACACTATTTTCAGTATTCATTTAAAAGCTTTAATTTAATATATTTACTGTCTTATAAATCTTAGTACAGGCACTAAATCTCAGCTAAATTTGTATTGTATTAAAAGCATTCCTCATTCAAAACAACGAATCCCATCTTGCATGTAATTCAATTCATAACATATAGGTTTATAACCTATTGGCAGTTGATGGTACTTACATGACTGTAGTGGGAGGGGCAAGCAGTACAATGCAGACAGTTCGCTAGCCCGGGTTACACTAGCCAATGAATAAAAATATCGGTAAGAGATCCGTCCGAACACGAGTCATCTATACTCGGAACCTCGAGATTCTCCCGTTTTCTTTATACTGCAATTGCGCGTGAGGCTTCAAGTCAAATTATAATGCAGAAACGCTCAACATAAAAATATGTTTCTGAAGTAAATCAATAATTAATTAATTAAAAGCCGGCACACCCTGTAAGTGACGCATTTGGTCTATACTCTATTTGACGGTTTTTGTGGACATTTTGGGCAGATTTCTGGGAATTCTCCAGTTTTCTCCTCGCTATTCCACCATTTCGCCACTACTTGAAATAATCGTCTCTCCCATAGGCGTACCGAGGGGGGGGTTTTGGGGGTTTGAACCCCCCCCCCCCATTGATTAAAAAAAGGAAAATTGTATAATTTTTTTAAGTCTGCCCATAAATTACTTAATCTAATATATAAAGTCGAATGTGTGTTTGTGGGTATGTATGTATGTATGTATGTTTGTTCCTTATACAAATCTACATTTCTTTACCAATTTACACGGAATTTTGCACACATACCCAGTTAAGCCCGGAAAGTATAGCGGTCAACATTAAAATTGAAACAAATCAGTCCTTCCCTTGAAAATTATATAATTTCTGTGAATATTCTACTGAAAAAAATGAAATGTTGTTCAGTTCACATGGCAACAGTGAATTGTTTACTGTGATTACATAGGGCCTTGGCAACTATATAGCCTAATGCTGGACTTTAACGAATTATGATTCCATGTAATATATTGGCGAAAATAATTACTGAAAAATGAATTACACGAAAATAAAGCACAGTGTGATGCAGTCACATAACTTTCTCTACCCTCGACATAAGAAATATTTTCTCACTTCACATTTTGATGTAGAATAAGAGGTCGTATTGCAGGAACAACTTAAGTGTGTGAGTATGCTATATCAGAAGTCTGTAAATAATCCTTTCCGCTTATACGTTATCCATAGGCTTTGTATTAGTTGAGATTTATCATAGGCCCTAAGCATGGGATGGAACATTTTGAGTCCTATACTCGCAGTATATTATGTCCCGGGTTTTAGGGGAGGAAAGTATGAAAGTGATACTGCATTTCTATTTTATTTCAGGCCCGAAACGGTTTAACATGAGAATGAGAAATAAAATTTTCCGTCAAGTCAGTACAAACTTACGTAATTTATGTTTCTTCTTATTTCAACCCCTCCCAGGCATGATGAGTAGAAGCAACGGAATGCAGCATTCGACATCCTCTATGAACCATAAAAAGCTATATCTAGCGTTTTCTGAGGGAATAGTCTGAGTGTCAGATGTTGTTCTTCCTCATTTCGAATTCTACATACATTATTATATCAGGACCTAGAGTTTCAACATCGAAAGTCCTCCATAAGTTAATTTCAAATTACAAAATACAAAGCCCGGGCGACGCCGGGCCTTTTCAGCTAGTACAAGTATAAAGCGTGGGAAGCTTAAAACTCGTTATTTTGCGTCTTAATTTTTTAAATTTTCCGGGGGAAGACCCCCGGAAGCGAAAAACTCGTTATTTTGCATCTAAATTTTTAAAATTTTCCGGGGGAGGGCCCCCGGACCCCCTTCTCCCGGATGTTATAACCCCCCCCATATGGTCGGCCTGGTTACGCCTATGGTCTCTCCATCGCATGGTGATCAGTAGTAGGAAGAGTGTTAGCCGCGTGCAACATAATTCAGTAACAAACAATTTTTTTTTCAGCTGCAATTATTTGTGAACTTGTAAAAACTATTTAAGTTATTATGCTCATCACTACTGCTCATGACACTGACTACTACGATTACGCAATGTTAAATGCCTCAGAGGACTTTCAACTCAAAATCATATCACTACAAAATGGACAAATTTATGTAATTATTAAGTTTTATCGTGTTGTATTTTTACTAAATACAAAAGTACTTTTATTTAAAAAATATTGTACTGTTACACTTACGAATAATTATCGTTTCAAAGTGGCAGTTATGTTTCGTGCACTGAAATGTCAATTACATGATAATTTACACAAATGTCGATAATTCTGAGTGATTTTTCTTTCACAGAGTGAGAGGCCGTATTGCAAGGAGTGCGTTCAGTTGTTTCAACCTGATGCAAATACTTTCTGTTGTTATTCAGGCAAGACTGAGTCTACGAACCTTGGTTAGCTTATAAATATCCATCAGATAATTTTTTTCGGATAAAAGTTTTACATAAAAGTTTTAGCTCTTAGTATAAAGCATCTCAAGTATAAAACATAAACAAAATCGTTAGGTCCGTTTTTAATCGCGGAAATTATAATTATTTTCATATAAAGTAGCATTAAAAATAAGAGAAAATTATCGT
This sequence comes from Ectobius pallidus, assembly GCA_964059195.1. NCBI lineage: Eukaryota > Metazoa > Arthropoda > Insecta > Blattodea > Ectobiidae > Ectobius > Ectobius pallidus. The sequence goes on along the minus strand of CAXKWD010000007.1, from coordinate 132,478,967 downwards.
CAGTCTTAGTGTCACATCCCTAAAAAAGTCTAACCCAAATACAAAATTTTGTTTCTATGTGATTTTTCGTTCTCGAAGCACACAGAGACACACACACACAGGCATGTTTCTGAAAATATAATTTTTTTTAATTCAAGGATCTCAAAACGGGTATTTTGTTGTTATTATTATTACGTTTTCCCTTGTATTTCATTTTAGCGTCTTTTTTCAGTTACAAGCAAAATAGCTTTTTAAACACATTTTTTCATGTTCCAAAATAATATTTCGAAAAAAAAAGGCTTAAAAATAAAACTTCACGTTTTGATTTTACAACTGCTGTTAAGTATTGCTAGTCTAACTAACTAACTAAGTAACTAACTAACAACGTTAGTGATGACATGGTTGCGATAATGACAAGGAAAATAAGTGGATCTTACACTACTGTCACCATTCTATTTCTCAAATTATGTGCATTGTACGTGAAGTCGATGAAGTCATAGTTTTTACATTTTACTTTACTCATCGCCCGCTCAATTTGTGCACATTAGCACCATGTTGTAAAGAGGGAGCAAGCTTATGTTCTGGATTGACTCACTTGATCCTGGTCTTGTGTTATACTGTTACAGGATATAGATAATATTTCACTATCTCCTTTAGCGTTAGCTACCGCACAAAAAAGTGTGATTTTTTCTTTCTTTATTTTTATTTAGAGTAGCAGTAATTTATTATCTCCATGCCAACACCACTGGAGTGTTTTGTTTTTCCGGACTGCTGGATTCTTCCAGAAACGTCTTTTAATTGCTTCAGTTTATAAACGTATGAATAATAAGTTACAATTACATTGGGTTTTCTGTATTTCAAATGGCTTTTTTTGTACCTTTTGTTTTTGTGTCTTCAACTCTCTTTTCCTTTCTTTAAAAATGAAGGTTTGGAGATAAGTTATATACAACTGTGGGTGAATTCAGCTTGCTTTTTTGTGTGTTTCGCTAGTGCAAATTTAGAAAACTGTTTTGTTCGACAGCCACTCTAGTCGAAGAGTCTAATTCTTAGAAATGATATGTATTTTTAAGCTGCCGTGTAAATCTGCCGTATAGATATGTAATCCTGGGAGATATGTTTATTTTACCCAAATAACATTTTCTTGTTAGTACCTTTAAAACAAATGAAAGTGTCGATCTCCTAGCTGCGGCAGCTAAGGCTTGGAGTCGTGTTGATGGAGGCTGTGGGTTTGAAACCCGCCTCCGGCATGGGTGTTTGTGTGTATTAAGGAAAAGTGGAAAACATGGTAAACAAAGTGGTAATCTAGACAAATTCGGTCAAACGTTTCCTTCAGGTGTATGGCGACAAACATTGAACTTTGCTGAGTTGCCAAATCAGTTTCAAGATAATTCAGGAACATTGTTTTAACTATAAAACAGTTATTAAAAATTACGTTATATTAGCTTTGAGGACGTATTTTCCTTTAATGAATATGATGTTTTAATGACAGGTTTTGGAGAGGAGAAATAAGTTCATCTCTTTTATGTAAATTTTGAAGTTTGTATTTAATTTATTTAAATCTTCAGTTACACTCTCAGCAAGTTCCCCCCCCCCCCAAATATTCAGAGCTGATCAGTTCTTTCACTGTTAACAGCTAGCATTTTTACGCCCGTTTTTTAATTGTATTATAATTTTCACAGTAATCGCAACTACCTAGGTATATCCACAGGAATATGATTTGGGTAAGACAGTAAGGCTTCTCTCGTAATGCGACATGAAGCAGGAAAAGATCAAGTTAGATCCATAGTTACTTAGTCTAATAGTAAGTTATTTAGAGTGTTTCACATTAGTACATTATACAACGAGCATATAATGACTTTTATTAAGGCACGAGTATTTAGGCGGGAGGCGGGGTGGGAACGCCCCTAAGCACCGAAGCCGCAGGCTTATTGTACCTACCTCCGGGATGGAATGAGTTGCATGCCCATAGACCGCCCAGGACTGCAGATCCCCCCGCAGGCCCCCACGGAGCTCCCCTACATCCAGCAAGCCTTCTTACCATGCCACGTATGCGCCACCCCCTTCGGTCCCTCCAACCGGAGCCCCGACAGGTCCGCGACACACGCCACCAACAACCTCTTGACCACAAGCAGCGGGGAGGACGGGAGAGGCCCCCAAAGGGCGCTGACTGCCAAAGCAGGCCCGATACCGGAAGTGGAAACGGGATGATGATGAAAAGGGGGAAAAGTGAGATGAAGTGGAGAGTGTTGGTGGAATGAGAGGGGGAAACGGGAGAACCCCGAGAAAAAACCCCAAGGCACGGCTTCGTCCACCACGAATGACACACCCGCCGGCCCCGAGATTTGAACTCAGGACCGCTAGCATGCCAGGCTCACGCGCTACAGCATGAGCCACCGCGCCGGTTTTATTAAGGCACGAGTATGTTCATTTGAAACGGGAAAGAAAGTTTCATAATTTTCATAAGAGTGTTTTATGACCATCATAGGCAAGTTCCATGCGACTGTTTTCGTTGCATCATGATGCAGATAGATGTTTAAGTTTCGGGGATTAAAATACCTCGTAATTGATGAAGCAAACTTCTCTCGAACAACAGCTGTTTAGTAGTTTTCGTCTTTTCCGAAAGATAATAGACTAAAGGCACACAGGCGCCAGGGTTACCATATCACAAACACAGGACACAGTGGCGACTCCTGGTTTTTTAGTTGTGTAGGATGGTGTGGAGAGAGCGAATTAACCCATTCACTGCTATTGACGTACATAATAATAATAATAATAATAATAATAATAGTTTATTTAACCTGGAGAAGTTAAGACCGTAAGGTCTTTTCTTCCACTTCACCAGGGACTAAAAGTATGCGTCGCCGTAAAAAATACATAAAGGCTGAGATGTAAATTTAATACAATAATGCTTTATCCTAAAATATGAAAAGATTTAACCACGTATGAAAACTGTCGTTTATGGAAATGAGCTATTCCGCTATAATTTTCATAGTTGATATCAAACTTGATATTACTCCAGGAATACTTATATTGAAATATAAACAGCACTGTAAAGTTTAATAATAGCTAGGCCTATAATATATACCAAGAAATGAAATAAATAATTATTAATAAAAATATGATCACTCCCCTCTTAGAAAACAAGCTGTCGAACGTGAGGAACACAAAACACATGTGAGGAAGGACTGTAAGACGTCCTCAACTTCGTCCATATGAAACTGGCTTCTCACTACCTTTTTTCTTCCCACCTCCCCCTTCACATGCCCAAGAGCTTTAACAACGGCATGGACTACGTAACATCAACAGTGAGTGACTGAGGACATCCTCGCAAATACCAACCTGCTCAAAAAGGAACCGCTAACTTCCTTCCCGAGTGCTCTACAATAACGCTGTTTTGTCATTTTATTGTTTTAATTTTGACAATGAATGCTAGTAAACATTTATGTTGATCAATTATGAAGTGTAGGATGATCCTCACATCCTATATGGAATAATCGCCACTGACAGGACATCTTCACGAGATAACTTTTTGGTACCAGTTTGAAAGCCTTTTTTGTCCAATAATAATTACGTAATAAGAATGTAAGCCTATTTAAATTTTAAAAATCCACATTTACTCATATAACAATTTTTCATTACAAAGACAGGACATCTTTCTTAAAGCTTAAGTTCAGGACAATCCCGCGTTTTCAGGACATATTTCAGCCCTTAACAGGCCGAAAAGCTTCTCTTGAGCTTGAACGTCAAATAACGCACATTAAAACACACGAATTGAACAAAATTTAGTATAATATCATAACTAACACGAACAGAATTGATGCTATAGAGCGTAGGCTACTGTATACCCCCCATCCCCCCCCCGTGGGAATTTCCGACACATATATTTTTTTGTTGGTATTCCCATCTAGTTTCAGTTTTCAGTTGTTTGCCCCTTATCATATACAGCATTTACCCGGAAACCCCGGAAATCCGGAGAAAATGAGTTTGTTTTAATTTTTCTTTGTTCTTTGCTCCTAATATGCCCAGGGAATTTCTGGCTCACATATTTTTTGTTGGTATTACCATCTAGTTTAAGTCTTCAGTTGTTTGCCCCTTATCAATTACAGCATTTACCCGGAAACCCCGGAAAACTACGGAAATCTGGAGAAAATTAGTTTCATTTAATTTTTCTTTGTTCTTTGCTCCTAATATGCCCAGGGAATTTCTGACTCACATATTTTTTGTTGGTATTGTCATCTAGTTTAAGTTTTCAGTTGTTTGCCCCTTACAAATTACAACATATCCCCGGAAAACCCGAAAAACCACTTTTATACGGAGAAAATGACAATGTTTTATTTTTTAAATCTTTGTTCTTTGCTTCTAATATTCAAAGGGAATTTCTGAATCATATGTTCTTTTGTTGGTATTGCCATCCAGATTAAGGTTTAAGTTGTTTGCCCCTTATCAATTACAGCAAATCCCCAGAAAACTCCGAAAACTACGGAAGCCCGGAGGAAATGACTTTGTTTAAATTTTTTAAATCTTAGTTTTTTACTTCTAGTATTCAAAGGGAATTGGTGACTCATATAGTTTTGTGTTGGTATTGCCATGTAGATTAAGGTTTCAGTTGTTTGCCCCTTATCAATTACAGCAAATCCCCAGAAAACTCTGAAAACCACGGAAGCCCGGAGAAAATGACTTTGTTTTAATTTTTTAAATCTTAGTTCTTTGCTCCTAGTATTCAAAGGGAATTAGTGACTAATATGGTTTTGTGTTGGTATTGCCATGTAGATTAAGGTTTCAGTTGTTTGCCCCTTATCAATTTCAGCAAATCCCCAGAAGATTCCGAAAACCACGGAAGCTCGGAAAAAATGACTTCGTTTTAATTTTTTAAATGTTAGTTCTTTGCTTCTAGTATTCAAAGGGAATTGGTGACTCATATGGTTTTGTGTTGGTATTGCCATGTAGATTAAGGTTTCAGTTGTTTGCCCCTTATCAATTACAGCAAATCCCCAGAAAACTCCGAAAACTACGGAAGCCCGGAGGAAATGACTTTGTTTAAATTTTTTAAATCTTAGTTTTTTACTTCTAGTATTCAAAGGGAATTGGTGACTCATATGGTTTTGTGTTGGAATTGCCATGTAGATTAAGGTTTCAGTTGTTTGCCCCTTATCAATTACAGCATATCCCCGGAAAACTCCGGAAACCTAAAAAATCCGAAGAAAATGAGTTCGTTTTAATTTTTTAAAAACCTTTGTTCTTTGATCCTTTGATCCTTTGTGACCATCACAATTATGGCAGATATCTCGTAGTCCATATATACACCCTTTTGAACCTGCAAGGGACACACTTGAAGCAGAAGAATTACTTTGCAATAACGGTTTCAGTGACCGTAGATCACAAGTTCCGAGTTCTAGAAATTCTGCGGATTTTCGTGGTTTTCAGGGTTTACGTGGATATGCTGTAATTGATAAGGGGAAAACAACTTAAACCTTAAACTAGATGGCAATACCAACAAAAAAACATGCGAGTCAGAAATTCCCTGGGAATATTAGGAGCAAAGAACAAAGATTTTAAAGAAATTGTTAAAAAGTCAATTCCTCCGGATTTCCGTGGTTTTCGGAGTTTTCTGGAGATATGCTATAATTCATAAGGGGCAAACAACTGCAACCTTAATCTAGATGGCAATACCAACAAAAAAACATACGAATCATAAATTCCCTTTGAATATTAGGAGCAAAGAACAAAGATTTAAAAAATAATACATAGTAATTTTCTCCGTATATACGTGGTTTTCCGGGGTTTCCGGGGATATGCTGTAATTGGTAAGGGGAAAACAACTGGAACCTTAATCTATATGGGAATACCAACACAAAAACATATGGTTCACCAATTCCCTTTGAATACTAGGAGCAAAGAACTAAGATTTTTAAAAAATAAAACGAAGTCCCTTTCTCCGGATTTCCGTGGTTTTCGGTGTTTTCCGTGGATATACTGTAATTGATAAGGGGCAAACAACTGAAACCTTAATCTAGATGGTAATGCCAACAAAAAAACATGTAAGTCAGAAATTCCCTTTGAATATTAGGTGCAAAGAACAAAGATTTAAAAAATAAAACATAGTAATTTTCTCCGTATATACGTAGTTTTCCGGGTTATCCGGGGATATGTTGTAATTTGTAAGGGGCAAACAACTGGAACATTAAAATAGATGCCAATACCAACAAAAATGTGTAAGTCAGAAATTCCCTGGGAATATTAGGAGCAAAGAACAATGAAAAATTAAAACAAATTCATTTTCTGCGAATTTCCGGGGTTTTCCGGGGTTTCCGGCTAAATGCTGTAATTGGTAAGGGGCAAACAACTAAAATCTTAAACTAGATGACAATACCAACAAAAAAATATATGTGTCGGAAATTCCCACGGGGGGGGGGAGGGTTTCATATTGGTAGCCCATGGTCTACTATTTTAAGTACAGGTTGTTTATTACGCACTTTCATTTGTTCCTCTCAAGGTTCCTAGTTCGTTCCGTGTTCGATACTAATCGATACCACACCTGTGTTTTAATGAACATCTTTATCGTAATGGATAATTTTTTGATACCGTTAAGCGTATTATAATACTACGAACGAAGAAAATGGTTATTTATGATATAAGGGCTGAAAGTAGTAAAATAAAATGATTTTCCCACGTGTACCACACTATTTTTAGACGGGTGTTAATATTTGTGAAATAATTTTGAATACGTACGCTGTTGCCATTTGGGGAGCATAGCAGCTGTTCGATTATTGATTTGTCGTACATGGCTGCCAATGTAAGAGATGGAATGGATGGAATGACCTCCGTGAGAAACTTATCGTTTAAAAAGGCGTAATGAATATTAATATTTTCAATTTTTATCAGACTGACTAAAAAATCTTTTTCAGCTCGGTTGAGTAGTAGTGATACTCTTTTTTATCACAGCATGTAGGCTACAAACTTGTCATTAGTGAAACAAATGATGGATGAAATGATTGCGTTGACTATGTCACATTGTTGTGCATTAACATTACACATGTGATAATGAGCTTAATATTGCGTCACTGGTATAGAGATGGGCGATGAACCGCAGATCCCACATTAGCTGGAGCGGATTTATTCTTCATTACCGCCATGTTTACACGTGATTTTGATTTTCATGTGACACGTGTGCGGGTCATACACTCTATCGATTTTTCGCCATACCTGCCTTCCGTATACATAAATAATATACCTCGGCGCACACAGTGACTTGGTGCACCAGTTTTTACTTAGGCTATATACAGAGTGCTTCAGAAAAATGTATACACACTTTGAAGTGTCATAGAAAATCTATTTTCCTTTCTACAAGGTTAAATTTCTGGAAATGGAAAGCTTAAAATCCAATTTGAAAAATAAATGACTTTTTGATGAAAGTGTGATTAATTTTCAAAAGTTCTGATGTTCAAATCGGTGGCCTTCAGCCATCAATACATTTCTGAGTACGAGTCACCACTGATTCCATACATCGTACCAAAGTGTCCAAAGAGATTTCACACACACCGCTTGAATCTCATTCCAAAGTGTGTCTAGGTTACGTGGTTTACGTTTGTACATAACTTATCTTTTACTGTGCTCCATAAGAAGAAATCCAGCGGCATAAGGTCTGGAGAGCGTACAGGAAACTCGATTGGCTACCTGCGTCCTATCCACTGCCTTGACAAATTTCGGTCCAGGTATGCTCGTACGTCCCTATCATAGTGCGGCGAGGCGCCATCTTGTTGGTAATAAAACCGTATAATGCACGAATGGCAGGGATATGGAATGAGCAAGCATTGTTTGGTACTTTTCATTGTTGGATGATTATGGCACATTTGTTGGACGATTGTTGAATCTATTCTGCTGTCATGTGTTGAAGAAATGTAACATTACTTTCTACCAGAAATTTAACCTTGTAGAACGGGAAATAAATTTTCTATGACAGTTCAAAGTGTGTATACATTTTTCTGAAACACTCTGTATTATGTAATCCAATACTTACAATAAGTAGGCTTACTATGAGTATTGCGCTCGATCCTTATATTTATCCCATACATTTCAGCACTAATGAAGTGAAATCTCCCATTCGTTTAATTTCATTACAAAATTAATTAATGGGTACTTTTGTTTCATACTTTTCATATTGGCGGTTTACATATCCAATAAGGAATGAATTTTCAAATACAAATTTTAAAAAGTAGATCTAACAAATCTCGATGTTTGCAAACGCATGTAAGCCATTTTGTCTGATGTCAACCTTTTTCTGCATATTACGTCTTTCCTCTTTAGTGCATCCCACCAGAATTAGTATTACATACAAAAAGGAGTTTAAAAATTCTTTCCAGTTCGAAAAATCCCTTTCTCCCACTCAGAAGCTTTATTAGTAATTTATTATTGTTTCAGAGTGCAGTCTCGTTGCGGTAGTTACAGAATGCAACGGGGAAACAAAAATCACATTTCACCTGCACTGACGGAAAAGTATGTGAATTGGAATTCCAACTGTGCTTTAAAAAAAGCTTGTTATATCCAGCGGGATCAAAATGTTAAACTAAAAAAAGCAGGCGACGTACAGGGATTTAATAATTATATTAACTAGAGCAGAAAACAAAACGAGCACGTGTTCATTATTTGTTTTTTCTAACAATGGTTTGCATAAAAATATTGAAAAGGTTTCTCAGAATTAGTTCATTCTGTAACAAAATAATAGAGAGAAAATGAACGAAACTGCATTCTTAAATTAATATAGACTGATAATATGAGAAGAGAACTTTCCTGTATGATGCATTATTGTATTCTGCTTATTCTATTATTAAATATGATGATGATGATGATGATGAAGTGTTCGGACCGGAGGAGGCCGGTCCTGCCCTATATATATATATATATATATGTTACCGGCAATGTGTGAAATCCCGGTATTCTATAGAATGCCTAGGTAATGTATAGAATGCCTGATGGTTAGGTAAACTATGAAATATAAGTTTCTTGTGAAAATGTTACATACTTTTCCTAGGCATTCTATACAATTCCTAGGCATTATACAGAATGCCCAGTACCGTTTAGGCAAAGTGTTAAATGGGAACAAGATGAAAAGCCTTTATTACGAGACGCATTTGAAACTGAAAGAACAAAACTACGAAATAAAACACAGGATATTCTTACCGGAAAACAATGAAAGCAGAACTGAGATTGAAGTACTTGTTAACGTAAGTACTCACCTACCAATGATATTGCAACCTAATTTTCTCAGCAGCCTGTCTTATTCATACAAAGAAGTTCTACTACATAATCACAGTTGTAATTTTTCATTACACCATATTTCAATATAGAATGTTGATTTCAGAAAATGTGTTTCTTTTTACGAAAACGTATTTTATCAGAATATAATGATAACGAATCTCGCTTAGCAAATTTAGAAGACTATTCAATTCTCATACTTCAAAAAGGCTAAATACATTTTAAAGATATGAGCTATTCTACACTAAATATTTGTGACCTATAGGCCTAGTAGAAATTATTTTGTACAAAGTGATTTTGTTAATAATTTCTGTTCAGGGTATTTGGTTGTTTGCATTTTTTAAAACTGTTATACAAATTTACCCTCAATTCTACTCTATCGACATATTAGTTCCTCTTTATGCTTTTAGTCTATTTTGTTCTTCCGATCTAAGTTCAATCAATTATCAATTATCATCATTGTCTTTATTATTAAACAGTGGTAGCGGGGAAAAATTGCGGGATTAGGCGTATTACATACTTTGCCGGCAGACAATCCGGCAAAGTATACAATGCCTAGGCAATGTATAAAATATCAATAATTTCATACTTTGACTTTCGATTTTAGGCATTCTATACATTACCTAGGCATTCTATAGAATGCCAGATTTCATATATATAGGCCTATAGAGTACAGAGTCTCTAAAACAGCTCCTTGTCGGGCTGGTAACACGCCGTAAAACTGCATTTTATTGACCTAGGCCGATAAAATTGCATAAAACCGCATTTTAAATGCGGCCTAGGCTCTGAAGTCATCATGGCAATCAATAACCAGAATCCAGATGGCATTGACCAGTCACACCAACTTGAACATCGATTTAAGTATATATTTGTTCATAAAACAAATTTAGCCAACATGTTTCCTTATGATAATCAGAAACTTTACCAGTAGTTTTCGCAAAACAACTTTTTACATCTTGGTTAACAAGAGAAACCTTGCATACGAAGGATGCATCAGCATTTAAATGCAATAATGTATTCCTTCTCATAGTCTACTGCAGCCGAGATTTTGCTGACAGCAGCTCCAATTCAATGTTTCTGACTGGGATTGAAATTTCCTCGGGTTTATCATTCATATTTTCATAAGCTTTTCATAAATACTAATTAGTATGCAATATTGTTTACAAACAAGCGACTAATATTAGTATGCATCTATGCCGCATTTCGTTTTGGTAATGTTCATTGTTGTTCTGTGATACAGGCGGTTGTGAGAATATGACGTCAACAAATGGCTGACTATACTCTTATTGTAATTAATTATACGAATTTTTATTTCATTTCAAATAATTTAGAGATCTTTTACTGAAAAATATTGTATACACCACGAACGCGAAAGCTTTATAGGACTAATCCATTATTTCGGCATCGGTTTACGCCTCGGCTGCAATACCAGATTCGTCCGCTGAAGCTTATTTTGCATACTTGATATGTACATAAATCTATTTCCATACCGCAATAACGAATATACCTAATTAATACTACTTTTAAAGGCTGTAAGACTGGAGAATAACTTCACTAATACATGGAAAGGCAATTAAATAGAAGTAATTTTAGTTCCCTCCATCATGTATCTCCAAAAGTTATTTAACGCACTATAAATGACACATACCTTTCATATGTATATAATATAAGAAAATAAGAAATAAACAACGAAAGAAACAGAAAAGAATGAAAGAAGGAGAAAGGAGGGGAAAAAGAAAGAAGAAACAAATTACAGAGGAAAGAAAAGGCAGGTAACAAAAAGCATACAAGAAAGAAAGGAAGAAAGAAAAACAGAAAATAAATAAGAAAAAGAAAAACTAGAAAGAACTAAACTCAATGAAAGAAAGAAAAGTAAGAACGTAAAGTTTGGATATTATAATCGAAATTAAATTTCGCCGTGGTGCCGTTGGTTGAGGCACAGCGGCAAAAACCGGATGGTCGCAGGCCGAGGCGCGCCGACTTGAGAATTGGGGGGGGGGGGGAGAATTGGTTCTTTATATGACAAAGCTTAAAGTACCTTGCTCCCCCCTCCCCGAAAGTATGTACCTATGGTAGCGGGTTCAGTTCCCGTTGAGATCGCTGGGATTTTTTCATTGGCCTAATCCTTCTGTTGGCACTATGGCCCTGGGATCGACTCATCCCCTAACCAGAAGTGAGAACTAGAAACAATCCTGGGGTAAAGGCGGCCGATGCGTAAGGCTGGCAACCATACCACCTTCATGTGCCGAACGTCTAAACACCTGGGGACCCTTAGTGGGGTTGCACACCAAAGCCGGGCCGAGCCGAGCCGGGCGAAAATCGCTTGACCACTAATTATGCAGTATTTCAATGGGAGCTTTCAAATAAGACGCCGGTCCGGGCGAAGCGAAGCCGAGCGAATTGGAGCAGTCCTGCTTCCCGCTACTTCAAGCGGTTTCTGCCTGCGTTTTTGTTCAGTCAAGCTCGGTATCCTGGCCTGGACAAATGGATTCCAATATATAATCGAATGTACTCATTCTAAAATATCCCCAAAAACGTTCTTCATCTTCTCTGAGTTTCTCGTATTGAGTTGCGAACTGTTCGCTTTTCTCGTGATCTTTATTGAGATTGTGAGTCCAGTATCGCCTTCTTTGTCTCACATACTCATCAAGTGAGGAACTGTCCAATAACATCATCATCAACAAGTTTGATGACATTATTATTGCACTACTGCTAGGAAGGATAAAGGCACCTCTCACTACAAGGCTCGAAAACCTACTGAGCGAATCAGCGTCAGTGTGAACGCATCGCAGATTTGCTCGGCTTGGCTTGGCATAGCTTCGCCCGGCCCGGCTCAGCTTCGCCCGGCCCGGCTCAGCTCGGCTTTGGTGTGTGAGAGGCCTAAGACATTACATGGCTTGTATAGAGGTCACTTTACTTTCTTTATTCATAAAATTGGAATGAAGCGAGCGTTAGCTTTCATTGATCAATCTTTGGCATGTACCGTTGTTCATACAGGTATTTAGAACTTTACTAGTGTGTATAAATGACTAATTTATGATTCCAGTATTGTGAAAAATTATTAGATTAACACTGTAGTTAACCTCATAAATATGTTATAGGATAAAATAATTATTTGTTGTTAGGCAATATTTATTGTGTAAAGCCGAAGAGTGAAAATTACGTAAGGGTGAATAGGATTTGCTTAGTTGACACATTGTAGTTTCCATAAATCCAATGCATCAATACTGGCAGTACAAGCTGCCTCAGATGTAGAAGATCCTATAGCACAGCTTGTTTCTGAATCTTTGTGTTAGTCAAAGAAAACATTTTCTGAACTTACCATTATCGCTTCAAGAAATATGTATGATGCTGTATGTATGGTTTATATTAACCTTCTTCTTCTTCTTCTTCTTTTTCGTAGTTTTACCTCTCCCTTTTAGGATTTAAGCGACCCAAGCCGCCCGGGCCTTACAGGGCCGCGACCTGTCGGGAGAGGGATTACCTTTGGATCACATACATACTCTTTTGACCAGACAAGGACATGGAGGGCCTCCCCGGATGAGTGATTAGCCCAATGCCGGGGCCACCTCCGTTATATTAACCTAACTAGTTTTAAATTATTGTTTATCATAGTAACAACATTGATGTATTTAACGAAGTTCGCAACTTTGATCCTTTAGCCACTATTATTAATTATGCAGCAAACTGAACATTAGTGGCTATTCGTACGTGTTTTTTATTAATTTCTTTCCTATTTTTGTACTGTTTTCAATCAATTCCTTCTGTCTTTATTCTCGTCCATTTCATTTTAGCAGTTTTTTTGTTTGTTAAATTACTGTCGGTTTGTATTCTCTTACTTATTTTGATGTTCTTTCATTCATGCATTAAAAATCATCTTTACTTTCAATATTCCAAGCTTTCTTAAAATCTTTCAGTCATTCTTTTATTCTGTATTTTTTGGGTAACCTGTTTTGAGGTATTAATTTCCTTTCGTTTATTTCTTGCCTTTACTATTTGTGTTCCATTTAGCCAACATTTATTTATTTAATTATTGTGTTTCGATATCTTTGAATTTTTATTTTATTTTCTTAGATTGTCTTGCATATCTTTTATAGGTTTAATTTCAATTCCTTTCTATACTCCTTTAATGTGCCTTCGCATTTTTTCGTACCGGTATTCTTAATTTTATACGATGCTCTTCTTTTATTTATATTTTCATTTCGTGTTGCTTTTCTAAGTTTCTGTTTTGTATTATCTTTTTAACCTATTTCTTCACTTATGCTCCTTCCAACTGTCGATTTTTTCCTCCAATTCTATACTTTCTACTGTCTCTTTCTCCCTTAAGATTATATATTATAATTTTCAATTACAATACCCATAACTTTACCTTCTGATTTTTCTTCCTTTTATTGAGTTTCACTCTTTATAGTCTTTTAGTCTTTCTTTCTTGGATACTATTTTCTGCAGTTTCTTTCATAATTTGTTTCTAATTTCTTTTCTTCTCTCCATTTTTCTTTCTTTTCCAACTTCTACTCTTCCTTTCATTCCTTCTCTCGCTATTTATTTTACTGTATTTTTTCCTTCTCTTCATTCTTTACATTGTCATTCTTTCTGTGTTTGTATTTAAACTTCTTATTTTATTATCTCTTCTATTCCATTTCTTTGTCTCCTTCTCCATGTATCTTGATGCATGTTGTAATACATTCAGCTGTCTCTTGCTATTCACTCTCACAACTTCCATCACTTTTCACATCCTTAGCTGGGTATCAGTATCGTGACATCTCTTATAAGCTGCTGGCGAAAACCCCATTTCAGAATCACATTACCTTGCGAGCTGCCTTCCTTTTACATTTATTCAGCCGTCCCTGCTTCACTCACTCTGTATTGAATAAATACATACAAGCACCGAGTTGTAAAAAAGCCCCAGCTTCAAACCTGCATCTAAAAAGTGAATCGATACTTTTTCTCGCTCGAAACAGCCATATGGAAAGGTTATTTGATCCTGGTAAATAGAGCCTAATGTGGTATGAATATGGCATTGCTGTGTATCTACCTATATCAGTATTACATTACATTTCGTCTCCGAATGTTTTTGCCACTACTGTAATCATTACATTTTCATTTCTATGTGTTTTCTACTACTTTTCTACTACAATCATATTGTAGCTGAAGAACCTAAGTAGGCCTATACTTTCTTTATGTTAAGATTTAACGACGGGGAAAGTACGTCGAATTCTGTCCCGAAAATGTTATTAAATGTTGTGAGTCAAGACAAGATAGAGTGTATAAACTTCCCCCGATTGTAAATAAAATTAACGATGCTGTAGAGCTGAATCTAACTTTCAGAATAAAAGCAAGTCGATCCTGGAATATACTATCGAAGAATATTGAACGGACCTTGATAATTACGTCCACTGCAGTTACTTAGGGGAGAGATGGAGGAGTTTCTCGTGGCTGTACTGAGTGGGGTAGTTTGGAAAGTTATCCGGTACCTTGTACTTCCGCAGCAAGCTAACACCTGCTGCGGTTACTAGTTCATCGGCGAGGATCCGGGTAATTTATTGGAGAGACCACTTCCGTTAGCACAGATCAACAAAGTAACCAACCTAACTCGAAGTCTTGTTGGTCAATTCTTCTTCCTCTCCCTCCCTACCTGTCTCTCTTAGCCATTATTTGTTTGTACCTCTAACGTATTCAAAGAAGGCTCATTCCAGGCTACTGTAGCCTACTAATGCTTTTGTTCATTTTATTTAGCCTACTTAAAACCTTACTACGTGCATACAGGCCATTGTCACATTTTCCAGAGCCCTCGACCTTAGGCCACACTCTGTGTACGTTCTGTTTGTACTTTCGTTCTATCTGTTTTATATCTTATATTCTCTTTGGTTTATGGCAAAATGATAATTCTTCTGATTAAGTCTTTAGATACTTTTTTCTGCTTTTAATTCATTCTGAATTAGCTCTCGTGCTATTTGTTCATCTTTCGTTCTATTTGTTTATCTTCTGATATTACTTTCGATCTGTTTGCTCATCTCAGTCTCTTTCTACTGGACATTATCTTTCTCAGCTCTCTGATTTTTATAGCTTCGATGAATTAAAACAAGAACTATGACTCTCAAGATGTCATTAAAACCTTACTATATATAGGCCTATATATATATATATATATATTTATATATATATCGCTTGGCCTGTCTGTCAGTTTTCCAGAGCCCCCGACCATAGGCCACACTCTGTGTTGGTTCTGATTATACTTTCGTTCTCAAGTTTTTCATTAGCCTTCTGGTTTTCTTGGCATCTTGGCAATATGTTTGTTCTCAATTTTCTCTTTCTCGATTGTTAATTCAATGCAACGGTGTGCCAATGTTCAAGTAAACCAAATTCGAGGTTTCCATTTTGAATTTAGCACAATTTTGATTAATCGCAAATTAAAATTTCCGAAGACACGTAACGAATGTTGAATTTGAAGCCTATTCCTTTCTGTAAAGTTATTCCTATCAATTTTTCAGTACTACTTAAAAATAAAAATTTTCTTTTGTTAATTTAAAACCGAGCGGCCTGAGCACAAAATATTGTAGTGTGCCACGTAAAAGTGGTGAAATAAGCAGGCCCTAAGACTTGAATTAAGAGGTAGATGAAGAAGAAAGCGTGTTATATTGGTAATTTCACAAATCAAAATAACATTTCCTGATGATTTTTTGCAATGAAGCGTTTTGTGTGGAAGCCAGCCAAAACGAATCGCAATAATATAGGCCTATGTAAGTTATACAGTGAGTCCATTTTATGAGGAAACCTCGCATCACTGCCGCATTGCCGCGCTAGCATCGCATTGCATCGCAGTTGTACAAAGCATACAAGCGGTTAGTTGCTTCGGTGTGTTGTAGTGAGACGCTTGTCTATTGTTGTCGTGTGTTACATAAGACAATAATCGAAAATGTTTAGGCCTACGGTTGAACAGCGAATTTATTAGGTGGAATGTTACTTATTGAGAAATAACCATAGAAGGCGCGTTCGGAGATTTTCTCGTAAATGTAATTTTCAACACTATCTCAAATACTCAACAGTATCTCAAATAAATGGTGAGTAATAAGCCTCTACATGTAGGCCTATTTTGATAATAAATTGGTTGAGTTATTCTATTTTCTATTGTTTCTAAAGTCTTGATTTGCCGGTAGTAACGGAACACAGTTCCCTGCCGGTGCAAACACAACAGCAGGGAAAGTGTGAGCAGGGGCAACGCTGTTAAAAAGTTTCCGCATAAAATGGCCTCTCTGTATAAAAGCCTCATATAGCAGTATCACTACATAGCCTAATAAGAGAAAGTGTTTGTCTGTATGTTTGTCGTCTGTGTGCGATCCGTAACCAAATCTAGGGACCGCAGAGATTTGAAATTTTTAACGTAGATGGATTGAAGGTTTTCCGAATGCACCTCGAAGCTGGATTTTTAACTTTCCCATTCATTCGCAAGTTATGAGCATAAAAAAAAATGTAGATAACGTGATTTCTTCGCTATCAAAGTAGCTAAATTGTTCAATTGTAAAATTAATTGCAAGTGGCGTTGTTCTACTGCCATGTTAATCCGGGAAAAATAGCATTTCTGAAGTAAGTTTAGATTTTTTTCAACATAATGCATCAATTTGTCATCGTTTCGATTTTTTAGCCCGTTCTGCTTGATTCATTTGTTATAACGTAAGGGCACGCAAAGATCTGATTTTTTTACATAGGTGGACGGCAGGGGGATAATAAATGCAGGCCTAAACGATGATCGACTTGGATGAAATTCACTGTGCGGGTTTTTTTTTTTTTTTTTTTTTAAGGGGGACAGGGGACTCGTGTCTGAATTATTTTTTCCCGGCGATGCATCTAATCGTCAACTGTACCTCGAAGACTGATTTTTACCTTTTTTAATTATTCATAGTTTTAATTTTTTATGAATGATTTGCGTGCAGGTGTTAACAGATATCCTAATGTATTAATTATTTGCCTGGTTAATAAATGACTTAAAACGCTTCTAGCTACAGTGGTATTAATGAGACGTGGCAGTCCAAGCATGGATGCTCAGAAGATGCAGACGAGTCCAACAAACATTCGTACTGCATGGAGGGGTGTATGGGTTAGTTGTGTCGTTGCTTTCAGAGCGGTAACATCGTATAATGCAGTGAAGAAATAAGAGACCTTGTTACAATCGCTTCTCCTCTCTCGCAAGCAAAGTACAACATTCTTACCCCTCCCCATGATTCCCCCTACATGCGTCACCCCTCTCACGCGCATCTGACTGCCGCCTCTCTTTAATATCACTGTACTGAATTAATAATAGCGGGCAAAGCCGCGGGCACGCAAAGAATAATTTTGGTTGCTCTAATGATGAGTGTCAAGCATCAGTATCAACACTGTACATTATACTCGAAACATTGAATGCAATGCCGTATTTGTGCATTTGGTACTTGGTTATTTACTCTGGACGTATTGTTTATTGTTTAAACATATTGCTATTTGGATGAGGTCTCTTTGTATTAAAAATTATAAATTAACCTAGCCGACAGCGTTGCATGGTTGTGAATATCTCTCGATGGCGTATGATGGTTTTCATTACAGTCCATTATAGCTGTCAGATTATGTCGAAACAAACACACTTACAATAACACTGACGATATCTACATGACAGATATTCAGGATTCCAGTAAACCTCTGTTGAGCTTATAAATGTACATGACAGCACTATATTCCTTGTTTATTGAAACTTGAGGCTGTCTAAATATATTTATACAGGATGTAACAAAAATGGTAGGCCAAAACTTTGAGGAAACACATTCCTTCCATATAGAGGGCGAAATTATGTTACATTAACATGGATCCAAAAATGCCTTCTTTCCTGGTTAAAGCACTTTCTACATCCCTGGGCCGGCATTATTGGTACTGTTTGGTGGGACCGTATGCAGTCACATCGTCTCAACGGACGAAGGGGCAGAGCGTTCTTTTGGAATATGTGCTACTATGAATGCAACGTACATGTACGACGGATATATAATACGAATTTAATTTCCACCTTATACCCTCATTAATTACGAATGTAGGATATCTCGGAGATTTTGCCAATGACATTCACATTCAGTTCTAGCTGACAATATTTAATTTCCACTTGCAAGCTTTGCTACAATAAGTGTGTACAAAGTGTGTACAGCTGTATTATGTTGTAAGATAATTTCTTAATTTCTAAAGATTTTCTGTTATGAATGGACTTCAAGTAGCCTATCATCATTTGTAATAAACAATAGACAAAGAAATAGAAAGACAGAAAGAAGTAAAGAGAAAGAAGGAGTTACAAGGAGAGAGGGACAGAGAGAGCTAAGGTGGGACTACGTTGAATTTTTTTGGAGAAATCAGTATTATAGTAGCTTTTGATAGATATTTTTTTGTAAACCACGCTTTAATTTTTAACTTAATTACGGAACAGACAAAAATTAGCTAACAAGTTTATTGTTTTACAAAGGTCGTCACAAAGCAAGGTACCGTAGGGTAATGTTTTCATTCCATTCTTTGCCATGTTTTGTTGAGTATTCTCTTTACGTTGTGAGTGCAAAATTAAAGGAAATCTTTACAAGCTTTACTTTGAAGCTGAAGTCATTGTTCGTGCTCACAGAATGCTGATTGTTTCTACACAAATAAACACCTGTGTTTTATCTCTTTAAGTTCTCACCACACTTCCACGGATATTGTTCCGCTAAGTCTGTTGCAAAACATCGCTCCTTCCTCATTTTGTCAAGCGGTGCTTTACTTAATGGAGTTTCTTCCATAGTTACGTTTGTTTGTGTAGACTTACTAGTTTGTATAAACCAGCTGCTAGTCACATAAACCGATGGGTGAGTTCATTTAGGTCTTGGGATACAGTTTGGTCGTTCGAGACAGTTGTATGAAATAATCCCATCCAGTCGAGAGGAAATACTGTTAACCGATCAAGAGATATAGGCCTATGAGTTATTACTAGGGTTCGGATGTTTATGACCTAAAAATTTGAAAAATATGAGTGCAAATATGACCTTAAAATGACTAAATATGACCCTAAAATCCAAAATATGACCTCATAAAATAACGTATTTTCTAAAAATAAATATTCCCATTTAAAACTTTAAATGACACTAAATTATTACATCACATGAATTCATAAACAACAATTTTACAGATGATTTAAAGTTTTACTTGTAAAGAACTTCTGTTCTGTTATTGTTTCCAGATACCACTGAAAATGTGAACTGAAATTATTTTAAAACATGTCTATTGGAAGTTGTTAACAAGGAGGAATAGGTAATTGTACTATTACTTGATACTGTCCCTTCACATTTCAGTTTCAGTAAAACCAAAATATTCGTCACTCTTTTTTGGAAAAAAAATTAAGTGGACAATTTAGTGCACATAGCCTACTGCATAATTGGGCTCTTTTACTGAATTTATAATTGAAACATGACGTTAAATTACAAATATGACCAAAATATGACCAAGGCCATGAAAGTGACCAAAATATGACTTTATATGCCAAATAAAAACGGTCTGATTTGGATAAAAAAAAAAGTGCAATTCATGTTTAATTTGTGTTTGCGGCGAGAATGCAGGTCAAGATAAAAATATGACATGTCATAAACAACCGAACCCTAGTTATTACCATACCGCTTGAGAGATTTAAAAATTACGAGAGATGTATGAGTTATTACCATACCGCTTGAGAGATGTAACAATTACGAGAAATGTACGAGTTATTACCATACCGCTTGAGAGATGTAAAATTACGAGAGTTGTATGAATTATTACAATACCGCTTGAGAGATGTAAAATTACGAGAGTTGTATGAATTATTACCATACCGCTTGAGAGATTTAAAAATTACGATCCAACCGATTGACGAATATATTAATTACGAGCCAACCGGTTGAGATATGTTTGAAGTAGATCTAACCGATTGGGGCTTTATGAATTATACCCCAACCGACTGAGACTATATGAATTATGGCCCAACCCACTTAGAATGTAAGAATGACTGCCCAGGCGATGATTCAGGGTAGTATGAATGTCCACAACTGCTTGAAGGATGTATGAATTACGGACAAGATGATTGAGACATCAATGATTTACAAACGAGTCGATCGAAAGTTGTATGAATTATGGCCAAATTGATTGAGGGATGTATGAATTACGGCTCCAACCGATTGAGATGGTATGAATTACTGTTCAACCTATTTTAGGATGTACGAATTACGAGTCAACCAACTGATTATGTGTTAATGATTGAGAAAGAGAAAGAGAGAGAGAGGGCGAGAGAGAGAGGGGAGAGAGAGAGAGAGGGGGGAGAGAGAGGGGGAGAGAGAGATTTATGTTTTGAAATTCATTCGATTAAGAGCTATTCATCAAAATCAGCTTTCTAGTTTTGACCAGGAAATCCTCCCTGAAATTTGGTGATTAGGCTAAATAACGAAAAATAAAGGCTAAAATGCCATCGCTTCAAAATACCATTTGTTTCTTTTGATTGCATTTTTTGAGTTAAGTATTCATTTTCTCCTTTTAAATGTCAAATTAATAGAACTCACACCAGATAATTATGTTGTACGTTTTGAGATGATCAGTATAGAATGAATTATTAGTTTTAGATTCATAAAATAGTAATGTACACTGCTGTTGCATGTATTTAGAAGGTAGCGTTCTAGAGTCATTTCGGCCATTGTCCTATTTTTTGCAAGGACTGTGGGAAATACAAAGTTTGAAGAATTAAAAATATGGTATTTCTGAGTAGAATACATGAGATATTCCTTTCAAAGTTTAAAGAAGTAAAAATGTGGTATTTCTGAGTAGATTAAATAAGATATTCCTTTCTAAAGTTATGGAATCTTTCTGTGATACAAAAGCTGTTAAATTAAACTGGAGAGTATATTACAATCCACTTTGATCTCCCTTTGTTTTATCTCAGACTCAGTTGATTGTGAAGTTAATATATTTAAACAGTATGGTTTGATCTTAAGTACCCTGTGTCTTACAAAGTTCTTACTTCTTTGGTGCAAAGATTAACTTTTTTGCTTGGCATGACATCCTAAACCCGAGCTGTCCTTCAATCATATTGTGCTAAAATTCGATTTAGGGCTACTGGACTTGTTACATTTGTTATTTGATAGAGGACTAAATATTTATGTTTCTCTTACAATAATATCTATGTTTTCAAACTTGAATAAAACCTCAGTATTAGAATTTTGGAAAAGGCGATATTGAAATTTTAATTCCCCTTGCGAATTTGAGGACAAAGCATTTTAATTTTGTGTTTAGTTCTAGGTTCAGTAAAGTAGATAAAAGTATAGTATTGTTGCAGTAAAAATGGCGAAGCTCAAGAATAGGCTATCTCACATTTTAAAACATGGCCGACTTTAACACACTTGTAGTGGAATATTAAATTAATATTTCTTAGAAGTACAATACATAGATATTTATGATAGACTTTCGGTACGAGCGGTAACGGAGAGATCTTCATTTTGCGAGTAGGCTATCTATGAGCAAAACAAGGTCATTTTACCATCGGTACCATACATTGTTATTTAGTCTGCCGTTAATATTTTGTGGAACCATATTGGACCCTCGAACTGTCCTGCAATATACTGCCGCTTATACACATGAACAGGCACAAACAGAGGTTATTGATTTTCTGGTGCAGGTCTCCATCATAAAAAATGGAGTCAACAACGCTTTTCGACCGCTGTGAAATATTTTACATTTAAGAAGGAGAAATGAATTTTAACATTTTCAGTTGTTATCAAACTGAGTCTATTTATTAATCATATGCAAGTAATCTTAACAAAAAGAGTAGGGCTATTTTCCGTGTGATTGAAACGAAAATTGGCTACAATGGATTTTAACACCAGTGCGATAATGTGCTACTTTTACTTCATGTGTCTCATGTTAGAAGTTCTATTTTTAACTCAAGCTTTCTAAACAATAACTGCTCGTTACAGTCGCCTGTTAAAATTATATTTACCGGGGTATTTCAAAACGCTTTCAGCGGTCGAATAATGAGAATGTTGTCATTATTAGATTCAAAGTTCGCGCGTGTAGCTTGTTCGTCAAATCAGGGTTGCCAGATCAGAAACGTAGAACAGTCGTACCATTATCCGAAAATAGTCATATGCTAGTTAAAACTGTCGTATGCTTTGTGATATTTCAGTATAATGAACGTATTGCGTTAATAATAATAATAATAATAATAATAAAAATTGGGTATTATACACCATACACATGTCAAGTAATTGTTAATAAATCATCTTATTTGTAAATGATTAGGCGTGTTTCATTATCTTCCGATGTGCTAAATTTGATAAAATACAATGGAATTAAGTAAACAGTAGTTGCCACAGTGTTGTAATAATTGAAAAAGGAACAGGACTGCTTTCCAATCGTATTGATTTTAGCAACATGCTTACAACAAAAACCATGAGAAAACAAAAAGCAGGATACATATCAAAATTTAAGATTCGTCAGTAGCCTAAATTGACTTAAAAAACATATAAAACGCTATGTAAAAAAAAGTCGTACAAATAGGCGTACGACCCATGATTGCGTCGTACGTCGTACAAATCTATGAAATAGTCGTATGAGGGATTGAAATACTATACTGTGGGCCTATGTTAAAGCTTTCATTAGAGTCCTGCAATGAAACATCACTGTTAAAACGTTGGGTCTTCAAGGTATATCCCAAGGTATATAAAACTACTATATATCCGATCATTCCACCATTTGGTTAAATCTTTCAGAGCTGAATTTGTTAAGGATATATATACAATCATCAAGTAAAACCATTAGTGAGCTCTAAGTTTGAAATCAATCATACAAATTTCAGTGGAATATCTGGCTTCTGTAGGTCATAAATCTAATACGTGAATAAAAATGCTAACATTTTGCATAAAGTATTACTCTATTAGTTTTAAAAATCTGCTGTAAACAATTGTTCGAAGTGACAATTTTACACGTTAGGAGCAGTTAAAAGATAGAAAGTATGGATTGCAAGATATTAAAGTATTAAATCGAGTACATTGAGGAGTCTGATTCCGAAGTAGCAGATTCAAATCCCGTGGTCCCAAACTAATCGTAGTATTTCCTATGTTTACCTATTTAAGGCTGCGTTCATAATCTGTTTGATCCTGGTTTTTAGACTGAAAACCTGCGATATCGTTCATTTTGCGTTTCGCGAGCTACAGTAACTTGGTTTTCCGATAATATCCGAGCTAATGCTTTACCAGTAGCCTATAAGATAGGCCAGCTAAACAAGATAAACCAAGCACCTAGGCCTAATTGCGGCATCAAGATGGCGCGTAGGCGATGGAACAGCTGATCAACATGAGAAATGATGACGTTGACGAGGAATATGAAGCAGAACACAGAATAAAGCGCCCTGGATGGGTATCGCACAACATCCTTCAGATGACGCTGGTTTCTCTTATGAACATTTTAAGGGCCAGAAAAGTAGTAAAAAACCAAGCTTTTGAAAACCGTGGTGTCAAACTATGTTTACTACTAGGTTTACTACTATTTGAGATAATGTATTAATCGTAGTTATTGTTATCCTCGATACGCAGAAATTTTATCCGTGTTGGTGATCACAGGCCTTAGAGATGAATGTCGGATTAAAATGTTTTTCGCAGCTAGGCGGACTACTGTACAAAGGAATGGGTCTTTGAGCTTCTGGTGTGCTCCCACACACGTTGACCGACTTTGGCAGCTGAACTGTACCAGGAAGTTGACAGCGTTATCCATGCAATAGGCTACTAACATAAGGAGAATGCATACCCTTGAAGATCCCTCGGTTCAGAAGTGACTTACTGCCACGACTACCATACCTGCTAGGTCGATAGAATGCTAAGACTACAGGCTCCCACAAATTGCAAGTCTGATAATGGTTGTGTGTGGGCTCAGTCACCTACGCATCTACAGAGCCTATTGAATTAGGAGATATGGCTATAAGAACAGTGGATAGAAAATTAACATACACACACTAGTTAATAATTAATTCTTAAATTCAGCTTATAAATGCGTAGGCCTAATACAAATAGAAATTACCATTATAACTATTGTTTCCGAGTAGCCTCTAATCAGAAAGGCCTGGTAAGTTAATATTCTTGTTCTTAGTTGGTTGTAAGTTCACATGAATAATGCCAAGTTTATGATGCCAAGAAATATTATCGTCGTATATGAATTATAGGGTGTTTCTGTACTGTAATTAGGGTTCCAATTTGAAATTTATAGCTTCTGAACTTGCCACAGTGAGAATTTATTCACTTCTCCTCGCCCTTCTGTTAATTTCCTTTACATTCTCTTGAATTCGTACTGCGTTCCCTTTGCCGGATTTCCGGCGAAATTCCTTTGGCCATCCGGCTTCAGCGAAATCTTCACTCCCTAATTTTTTTCTAATACAAAGCATAAAGCAGAGTTCTATAATTGTTACCAATAACCTAAAACTAAGTGTTTTTACAATACCTTTAATTTCAAGTAGCATTTATACATTCTGTAGTTGTTAATAAATTGTTCCTTATCCATGAGCTTTGTATTTTGAAGAGCTACTTGAAAAAGAAGTCGTATGACAGGCCTGGTCTCTCGAAGGATGTAGTACCGTGGAGTTTAGGATTTTTTTTAGATGATCAGGATTACTTTAATATTCATTTCGTTCTTTTCTTATTTTATACTTATGCTTTTATCATTATTATTTTTATTATTATTATTATTATTATTATTATTATTATTATTATTATTATTATTATTGCTGATTTCTTCCCCTTTACGATTTCAGGAAAAGTACCAATAAGTCTATACTGTAAATTGCTCATCTGGCATATTTAGTAACACATTTATCACACCAAGATTTAGAAAAGAAAAAATTGAAATTGAATCGTTCTTTACACATGTTAAACTGTAGAACCATTTTTCTTATTCTTTTTCCCTACGGTTAAAAATCAAAAGAGTGCTCCTTTTAACTCAGTAAACTGAAGAAAGCATTGAGAAAAATGGCTGTGTTTTCTTTTGTTCGTATCAGATGATCAAAATGTGCATTTATATCACTTCGGTCCAACCACCCACTCTGCTATTTTAATGTTCTAGAATTCAACGAGAGAAAACACTTCCTGCTTTCCCCCCTGCTCTTTTCCCTACTCACTGCTCTTTTGTTTTTCAATTGATTTGGCCTTTTCTTACTCCCTTTTGTTTTCTCACAGCATCCAGGATCTCATCTGTTTTCTTGCTCTTTTTTTTAGTATTTTTTACTCTTTTGTTTTTTGAGGGTGTTACTATATAGTGCAAAAGGCACCGGTGTGTTAAAGTAAGAAGAAAAGAGAGAAGGAGAAGAAAATGGCGTTGATGGGGTAGTTAACTGCGCGCGAAAGAGTGCGGGGTAGTGTGCTCCCTCCCAGCCGTGGCTTCCTCCCCATAAATAATGTAGCTAATCTCCTGGTAAGAAACAGTACACTCCAACTCATTTCTCGCACCCAGTCTTACGTTATGTACACACCGAACTCAATGAGATAGGAGTGTTTAAGGGGATGAATGCAAACATCTTATGCGTGTACTGACACTCTTAATTTATATACACCGCAGTGCCTAATCACCCTCCTAGTATGATTTTTAGGGTAGGCCATATAATGGTGTTATTGATTACTCCAATGTGTCTCCCCATAAGAGAAAGATCATACCAGAAAATTTAATTTGAGACTTTCTTTAAACACTAGGGATGAGAAAAAAAATTGATAAACAAGCCTGACAGTGAATCACTCAGTAAGGGTGGTAAATAGGGTTTTGTGAAGTCGAAATTAATATTCTGTGTACTAGAAGAGTTTATTTTTCGTATTTTATTATCATTTTTCTTGTTTTTAATTTTTTTAAATAGAATACTAGGAAAGTTTCATCCTATTTTTATCTCCTTTCTAAATGCTTCCAATAAACATCCACATTCCTCAATTAATACAAAACCTACAGCAATGAATACCGTATCAGTGGATAGAACTGTTTACAGACTTCTAATATAGCATACTGGCTACCCATCGTTGTTGTTGGCATAAAATCAGACTGAGACCATTTACATTCATTAACATTAACATATTAACCCTTAACTCACGAGGTGCGGTCACACGGACCGTGCGAGAATTTTCGGACTCTCTCTCTCTCTCTCTCTCTCTCTCTCTCTCTCTCTCTCTCTCTCTCTCTCTCTCTCTCTCTCTCTCTCTCTCTCTCTCTCTCTCTCTCTCTAAGGCGGTTTCAAGCAAAAAGTTGCTCTGATCCCCCGACCCTGCTAAAATCGCAAACCCAACAATGTCTAAAGGTCAGTTGCTTTCTAACCTGTTTAGGTTTAACCTACCGGAGGATTACCTCTGCTATTGTGAAGACTGTGGGCCTGATACAGTATACCATGTCCTCTATACATGCGCGAAATATAGGGAAGCACGTATTAACTTAAAAGAGGTATGCGAACAAGCAGTTGAAGTATGGCCATCAGAACTCAGTTTTTTGGACTACAAAAGGAGCTAACACTGCTTTTAGAACATCCAAACAGCACGTGATAGAAAGTAGTAAAGAACAAGAACAAGATCATGCCTGAGACACACCGAAGTTTAGACGAATCCTCTTTCGGAGAATGCTCAGATCCCCGGGAGCCCTACCGAGCAAGACGTATATGGCAGAATGCCTAAGACTTGCCTCGGAAGCTCGCTGCAACCGAGTGAAATTTTTGAGGGGTTTCCCTCACTTTCCTTTGTGAATACCAGATCGGTGACACCCCGCCCCCCAGGACAAATACAGATGAACAAATATATAATTAACCGAATGAATTGCCAAAGTAATTTCACCAAACATTTTCCCTGTGTTATATGATCAAGAGAAGGTGACGCGGCGATCTTAGATCGAATGTGAAATGTCTATGGTATTCCGGGATGGAAGGCGGGACCAGAAAAATGTCCTGGATTTATGTTGTCACTTGTTGCGGATTTCCTAAATTGGGGCCTCGTGAAATAAGTAAATTAACTTCATTACAGTGTTCGCAAGAAAATATCAACGATATCAATCAAACGACGCAGGTACTGTTGCTATTTGTCAACAAATGGGACAGGAAGAGAATTTTCGGTTAGTCATGAGTTGAAACAGATTTAACATCCTGATTTCGAACCTCCTTTACGATGACCGTCAAGATCTGAACGAGTAAGAATTGAACCAGCAGCAACCATTGACATTTTTTACATTTTTCCCAAATTTATTGGAAATAGTCAGACGGCTTATGTATAAGAGCAAATTATGGTAGGCTTGTATTACATGAATAATAATCACAATTTTGAAAACTTGTACGCCTTCTTTTATTTCAGCTGTGCTTATACTCCTTTTAACTTCGAGGCTATACCAGGAGTTCGGCATCTGTGTCTGTACAAGTAGGGTAGGCCATGGAACTGCTTGTCAATTGTTTCTATTGTCGGTGTATTTAATGGAGTAAATTTCAACTGATATTAATTTAAATGGATATGAAATGGTGAGGATGATTCATGGTATGTAAATATCCAATTCGGCATTTGCCTTTACGACTGGGGAAACCATGGAAAAATCCATATCAAATTGGTCGGCCAAGGGATTTGAACCAGGGACCTCCCAAATGCGAGTCGAAGACGTTACCTTCTGGCACCAATTGGTATATGTTACAGATTCCGGTCCTAGTGAGTTAAGGGTTAATACAAAAAAAACTTTCATTTGGATTGTGGCAGGTGGTGCTTGCTCAGTTTTCAAAGATTTTGTCCTCTGTATGCATTTGAACTTGTGTGAGGTGGAATTTTCTGGAACAGGGTATACTTCAAATTAGGCTGCTACTCATGCGCCCACATCAGCGTCAGAGTTGGTTATAGAACTAATTATCGATAGGCTGTTGGGATAGGGTACTAGTACTTGATTCCATGTAGTCGACACAGTTTCGTTTACCTTGGGCGTGGGAAGCGATGTCATACTAGAGAGTGATAAACCTGGGAAACGCAATGACGACTCAGGCATTAGCATTATGTAAATGAGGGGGAGACATTTTGGTCATGTAGTGCAGCACTCCAGAATTGATCCCCTGCTCTTATGAGTGGCCATCACATCTGCTGGCGTGAAACTAAATCAATTTGTACGCTGTAGAGTACCTTGCGTGGGCAGAGAGGAATTCGAAAGTGATATAATGTTCACACTCACCAAAAGATTTATGAGGCTGTGTAAAGAGATTTTTCAATTGTTACCCAACCTATTTTATGAACGACGGATTGCACGAATATAAATTTAATTTACTTACATGTTTGTTGTTCTATTAGTCAAGAAATTTTCAAGGCCTTCATATTTACAATACATTAGCGAAAAAAAATAGCAAGATACAAATGCTACGGAAACTCCGAGCGAGGTGGACTCACATTCGGGAGATCCCACGTTCAAGTGGTCGGCCAATTTGACATGGGTTTTTTCATGGTTTCTCTAGTCTTAAGGCAAATGCCAAATTGGATATTTACATACCATGAATCATTCTCACCGTTTCATCCTGTATCAGTTGAAATTTACTCCATAAAATACACCAACAATAGAAGATAGTTGACTGAATACTTCCATGGTCTACCCTACTATATAGCCACAGATCCCGAACTCCTGATAAGGCCTCGTAGCTAAAAGGAGTATACATGTAGCTGAAATAAAAAATAAGCTACCTTTGGTTTTATTATGTAATAAGTTATAATATTTGGACTGGTATTTCCGTGAAGACCGTATTCAATTATGAAATTAATTGAAGGTGGCCTTGCTCGGTTGCCATAGCAAACTGGGTAAGAAGAGCATCGCTTTGATTAATCATGATAAAAAAGTTGAGGATATTGGAAGAAAGAGAGAGAGGAGAAGAAGAAGAAGAAGAAGAAGAACTGGTAGGCGAAGTTTGCTCTAACAACTTTGCTGTTAAATAAAAATAATGATTTACATAAAATATCTAGCGGCTGGATTAGTAAACGCGGGGACTTGATAATATGGAAAATCTTTAAAGAGCATTCTTCTTTGGATTCTTCCTTTTCATAGAAAGTTAAAAAAATTATTACAGTATACATAATGTATTAGTGAAGATTCGAAGTAAAACCACTAGGGAAAGGTACCGACTATGCTTTTATATACTGTTAATCTTTATGCAACGGACATAATAATAATAATAATAATAATAATAATAATAATAAAATGCTCCAATGCTGATGTACTCTTTCAGTATCATTAAATAAACTCCAACTGTCATTGCAGAAATTGAAAGGAAGACAGGAAATTATTGCGAATACCATGTACCACCCAAAATCCTCGGTGCTACGATTGACACTGAAAGGGGTCGAGGTCTTGTGGACTTAAACAACATGCTATGGAATCAGGTGGACAATCTGATCATAGGGAACTTATTCAACGAAATAAGGTTTTATGTTTGCAATACAGGTTCAAGTAGTATTCACCAAAAAATGTAAAAAAAAAATCATAGTGAAAGACCCTCCCATGTCAACAATTATACACAGAAAATGTCATCAATGATCCGAGACTGTAGAGAACATTATAGCTGGTTTTACCATCCTGACTGAGACGGACTATAGGCCTACTTCTCGTCATAATAGTAGAAGCTTGCCTACAAAATGAACATTCTGCAAGATGAGGTTTCCTGCTATCAGTACCGACCGGAGCCAGTTCTCGAGAATCAGCAACACGAGGCTATTAAGACAGAGATATACTGACTGACCACACTGCCTTAATGGACAAGCATCAGCACTCTGCTATGATAATAGATGTAGCTATTCCAAACACCAGGAATGGAATGGAAACATCTAAGGAGAAGAAACGAAAATATATTGCGTTGGCTGAGGAAGTGAAACATTTGTGGAAAGTCAAAAAGTAGCAGATCATCCCTCTCGTCATATCAGCTACAGAAGTTGTTCCTACTGAAAAACCTAGAACAGCTTGATTTTTTCGAAGAACATAATCCAGATGCTAAAATCAGTGATTCTCTCTACATGTAGGATAATTCATCAGTTTCTAGGACTTGAGGAATAATGTGGTCCATCAGTCTTCACTTGGGCAATTTACATGTCGCAGAATGTATATGTCTGTGAAATGTGTGGAATAAATAATAATAATAATAATAATAATAATAATAATAATAATTTTTTTATTAAGGAATATTCCACAATACAATGGTTTTCCTTCATCCCACAACAATCTTTTGCCTCCATAAGTCCCTGTCCATAGCATCTTCTTCACTTAATCCTTTTCTCGCCATACTCCTTTTCACCCCATCCATCCAGCACTCTTTGGGCTTCCCTTTTCTTATTTTTCCTTCTACTTTCCAATCCAAAATTTTCTTGGGTATTCTATCCTCTGTCATTCTGAGTATATGTCCATACCATTTCAAGCTTCTTTCTTCTACAATTTCCGAAATATTTTTTTCAACCTGCATTAATAATAATAATAATAATAATAATAATAATAATAATAATATTAATAATAATAATAATTCAATTCAATTCAATTCAATTATTCAATTATTTAAAGAAGCTACAAACAATTTTTACAAATTTTAAACAGTAGGCTTCTAAATAATGTTAGAATGATTTACCATACAGGAATTGATGATTATGATTATGATTATGATTATGATTATGATTATGATTATGATTATGATAATGATAGTGATATTATTAGTGATATACAACAGGAATTACATATTAATGCATAATTAAACATCTGACTGTCGGACTGTCGAGTCTGCAGTTTTAACCTAATAATAATAATAATAATAATAATAATAATAATCTCTTACTGTAGCGCTGCATGTTAAAGAAAGGATTATTGTTAAGTGTTATGAAAGCAGGTTTTACTTCCAGTGACAATTGTTTTCTGTGACAGAGCTCCTGGAGAAAATGTCACCCAGAGATTAGGCAGTTGTCTCGCGGGATGACGCTTCACGCTTGCTTATTCCGCGTCATGAACTGTGGCAAAAACACCACCACCATCTCTTGGATCGATGTGAAGAATGAGAAAGAAAACTCATTCATTGCAGTATCATGATTACCTTGTTCCATCTCATTTTCCTTCCCTTTGCATGTTGTACCCCTGTAATTAACAACCCACTTACAACTTTCAATACCTAAAAACATTGCAGGCACTCGTTAAAAGCAAATCCTTACAACTAAGGGTTGTAATTCAAAGTTTCATTTGCTTCCTTTGAGATTAAAGAGCATTCCTCGAAGTAACTTCAACTTGTATTTATACTCGTATTAGTTCATCTTCTTACGAAAAGTATTTTAAAATGTTTTTCGTTCTTCTGAACGACTCCATCCCTGTGTTGAAATCATAAATTTTACAGACATCTTTGTAGCGCAATCTTATTAACTTTGACTATTCCACTCATACATCGCGTGTTTGATATTGACCAATAACGTTTAGCAATTCCTCGGATATAGACCAATCACGATGTTTATCTTATAAAATGTTTGCTATTATTATGAGGATGCTGTTTTATCGATAAAATCGTCTGCTCGTTAGTGGACACGCAAGCATCAGTGTGCAGTGATTAATACGTCACATGCTGCCATTAGGCAGCACGAAAACAGATTATTTTATGCAACATAACTTGTTTGGAAATTGAAATAATAGAAATGTACATTGATTAAAAACACAATTTCGATTCGGTGCAAGCCAGTTGGTGTGCTTTTATTCTATTCTGTTGTTAGCTTCCTGAAGTTAATTATGTCTTAGGCCTATATGCACCATTGATAGCACTGGTCACAACATGGTAACTCGAATCGATTCATGGATGGTTGATTCATAGTATGCCGTGATCTCGAAGCTGTTAGTTTTGTTTTTATACAACAAAACACGAAAGTAATTATTATTTTAAAATCCGTTACATTTTTATTCATGGAATAGTCTTTATAAAACCAACTCGAGTTGAGTTTCATCGTTCTCACTAGTTAACTTCTTTATATCTTCTCCAACCAGACCACTTCTGTCCCCTCCTTACTTTTCAGCTTTCCAATATTCATCCGTTTTCAATCAATTAGTAGTCTATTACTAATTAGGGATACAAAGTGGTTCAGTAGCTTGTAAATATTGGATATTTAGTAAACATATTGGTGCGCAATATTGGTATAATATTTAATGTCTATAATTTTCTCACTTTCATTTTATCCAATGTTTTACGTTTCTAGTTTTATTGCTAGATAATTAGATTTATTAATAAAATCAATTAGGTCCAATTATAAAAATTAAACTTTTAGTTGCATATGCATGCGTTTCATAGATATCATATACTAGGGAAAAGAAGTGTGCGTGGAACGCCACGCGACAGAAATGAAACTTTTTTTTTAATCTTTCTACTTTTCCAATTTTTTATTATTGGATTTCAATTTTTGATTATTGGATTTCAGTTTTGGATTACTGGACTTTTTAATATTGGGTTTTTGGATTATTAATTTTGGATTTTTGGATTTTTTAAATTTTGGATCTTTGAATTTTTTTCATTTTGGATTTTTTAAATTTTGGATCTTTGAATTTTTTATTTTTTGGATTTTTTAATTTTTGGATTTTTAAATTTTGTATTTTATTATTTTTAAATTTTTTTATTTTTTTATTTTAAATTTTGGATATTTGGATTTTTTAATTCCGGGTTTTTTATTTTTTAAATTTGTATTTTTGTATTTTTTAATGTTGGATGTTTAAATTTTGTATCTATAATTTTTTTTTTTTTTTTTGGATTTTTAAATTTTGGATTATCGATTTTTAATTTTGCATGTTTAGATTTTTCAATTTTTTATTTTTTTATTTTTTATTTTTTATTCCCCTGTGAGTATTTTATTTTGTCCTTTTAATCGTATAGCAGCTGATTACTCCCAATCATTGTTTTCTGTGCAGTCCGTTCCGTCACATCTCATTAATTTCGTGACGATTTTTGAGCGTGACACATTTCTCGATTTACCCCCTACCGCGGCTAAAGTAGTTTCACTCCAAAAATTAAAGAAATTAATAAATTATTATCATTATCATTATCATTATTATTGATATCATTATCGATAGTGTATTTATTGTTATATTTATTGTTTTTATTCTCGTCTCAGTGATATGAAAGATATTCCTTCCCATCATATTCTGGCTCTTAAGTTTTATATCGGTGGTAACATTTTATTCCAGACATGTCCTGTGGATTAAATCTAAAACCCATATACTGTACTTGTATTGACCTGAATTCTTTTAGATAGAAGAGTGACGTGGAATACAAAGAGCTTTGTAAAACATTGCCTGCCCTAACCAATCACCTGGCGAAGTATAGAATCGAGTCCCATATAACGCGAACGTGACCAGAGGGAATCGACCGATAGTAGTGGAGCGAAAAATAAATATGAACATTTACTGAAGTGAATTCTAACCAAAAATTGTAGGCCAACATGTGCCCATGCAGAAGTTTTCTCGGAAATTTTCCCTTATACACTGAGAAAAAGATTCTCATAAAGAATCTGAGGAAACCTAATAACTAGGGGCGGATTTCTATGACCTAAAAAATAAGATATATGCATGCATTTTTGACCAAAAAAAACATTTAAATATGACCAATAAAATTTAAAATATGACTTTACCACTTACATATTATGTATATTCTTTTAAGTTTCATTACAATTCATTTTATTAAAATATAATGTTAATTATTTAAAATATCTGTAAATTCTCAAAAAGTATCTGTATAATGCAAAATTTACAAAATATGATATGTAACTTCAAAATTTCTTCAAAACGCACACAAATATGCAAAAATATGACCTAAACATGCATATTTATACTAAATATGCTACTATAGTTGAAAATTTCCTAAATATACAGTTATGTGCACAATAAAAGTCGTTCCATTTTCACCAGGATGCTTGGAATCGGGTATAAATTAGTTGGAAACCGGAAATAATGCTAAGGGGGAAAATATGACATGTCATAGAAATCCGCCTCGTACTAATAACGTACGCAGATAGAAGATCAGACTCACAGGTTTAGCAATAAACAGCTTCTTTCCCATTCCCAAATAACACACATCTCAAGAAATTACAGTGGTTATTATTTCTACAGAGAAATCTGTAATAAATAAAACTGACTTGATGGTTTTAATAAAATTGTTCACTTTATTTTATTTTATTATTCCATCTCAACGTACCATAATATGCATTAGCCTATAACAACTGTACGAAGATAAAATTTTCATCTATAGGAAGAATCATTATAGCTCGTTAAACTAACCTATCATAATGTTTAATGAATGCCGAAAGGTATTCTGACAATCCTTTTCAAGATAGAAACCTAATTAATAATATATGAAACATTTTAATTTTCGAATCTTGTATCCTTTAATATATTTTCTGATCGACCATACTTTAATACAATTATTACATGTTTCGGAACGGTATCATAATGATATCCTTGACGATACACATTTTCACTTTAACATTTATGTGCTATCGATTATTAGGCCTATAGAACAGCAACCTATAGAAACTTTGAGAGCAGCAAATTGAACTAATAATCAACCTGTATTTAAAGTAAAATCATTTCTGTTCATGTTAATTTTAATATTATACTAAATTGAGTTTATTTCGCGTTTTAATGTGCGTTGCTTTGAGGTTGAAACGCAAAGAAAAGCCCTGCACTCCCTGTCATCTATCGCAGAACACGAGAACTTACTAACAGCTGATCGCCGGGACAGAAATAGTCGTTTGTTAGATGAATTATAAGGTATTCTAAAAACTCAAAACTTAGATATTTAATTACGGTCGATAAAAAACATTGCGTATAATAAAACACACTTAGTATAACAATTACGAAACTAGTATGTTTGTTTAATGAACTTAGTCGCTATTAAAAGCTCGTAGCATAACGTGCTATTATAACATTCATAATTAAATTTTGTTGTTCATTTGGGTGACTTTTCATATTTAGAGCGATTTTATGAATATTACATGAAAATAGTTATTTATGATAGCCTACATGGGCTGAAAGAAAAATATATTTTGCGAGAAGGTATTATTGCGGAACGAGCCCGTAAGGGCTGTTGTTGATTTTTGTCTACACTGCTGCCAACATGAAAACGCTTTTCACCCTCAAAATATAAGACTTTTGCAATACCGTGAGAAATTTCACATTTAAAATGGATGAATGAATTTTAAAATTGTAAATTTTTATCGAACTGAGAGTATTTAATAATCGTGTACAAATATTTTTAACTGAATGAGAGTTTCCCATGTGACGGATACCGAAGTTGCTCCAATGGAGTGGCATAAGATTTTATAGCCCCAATGTGATAATGTGTAACATTTACTTTGTGTGTCTTGTGCTAGAAGTTCTACTTTTAATTCAAGCTGTCTAAAAATATTATTTTTACTTAACTAAATGATTAATTCTGGGAAAAGCTTCATTAGGAACGTATTTTTGTTCATTTTTTCTGTTTACCCTTCAAATGTCAGCTGATAAGATAATTTTGGCTTTCACATTTAATCTGTATTAATGTGTTTTTAACATTAATGGTTAAAACATAGTTTGTTGTCGATTTTAGAAAGTAATTCATAAACTAATTTCAGCTCACACTGCATCCAACTGCCATTAGGTTACCGTTGGTGGCTAATTTGATTACACGATTTTTTATAAAGCTTTTAACATTGTTCGATACGCTAATTACCTATCAGCTTCTGCTAAGAGAATTCCAGAGAATATTAAATTCTTTCCTGCGAAACTGCTTGCTATTAACAACAGGAACTGATAATCTACAGAACACGCCATTAGCTAAATTAAGTATAAAATTGCAAATGAAATGTGATCTTGTAAAGTAGACAATAATATTATGATGCTATAATGCCATGCAATGAAATAAAAGCAAGTGGTAGAAGGAGAAAACGGCAAATAAAATTCAACGAAGGGGTATTGTTTTTCCCTACCTTTGATGCCTTTCCTGTGGTTATCTTGTAGAAACTTAAATAGCCTATTAAGCAACCCTTTTTCAAACCGTCTCCATACTACTTATGTGCTAAAATATTTTTTGCACTCCTTAACTAATTAGTGGTACTTACGAACGTTGTTGCCGTGGATCGTAAGTTGACATTCCCACACGAAATCTTGTTGCTATGTGCGGTAAGCATTTGAGTGCTGTTATGAATATAACGACACACCTCATTATACAAGCCTTTATGGACAAGGCCCCCCTCAGCACAAATATTCGGTTCCCATAAACAACAACAAATGCGAATCAATTTCTGAAATAAACATCAATCTTCAAGAATGTATATACACTAGGAGGTGCCCGTGGCTTTGCCACGATAATTCTTTTAAAAATTAAAAATGAAGTGTATAATAATTATTAAAGCATTATATTTATTAACACTTGCACGCGAATCATTCATAAACTAAGCCATTAATACTTAATGAAACAGCTAAAATTCCTGCTTTAGAGTACATTCCACGACATGAAAGCGCCCCCTGGGAAAACTATATCAGAATCGATTATGCAGTTCCAAAGAGCCTGTGAACACATAATACGTATTGTTTCTCAGCTGTTTATTGACATGAATTTGATGTAAATTTTATTTTATCAATTCAGTGTAATTTTCAGAAATTATATAATGTTTCAAGGGAAGGAATGGTTTGTTGGGATTATTATTATCAGCGATATTTCAAGAGATAAAACCATCAATATTTTACAGCTGTTGCCCCCGGCTTCGCCCGCCATTATTCATTGACTCCAGGATTTTTAAGAAAATTACACTGGTAGATTATTAAAAATGTTTGTGGTTCAGAGCTATGAAAATTGTAAGTAAAAATAAAATTATAATATTTGTTCATTGTATTCATTTCACTTAGGCCTTATATAATAATTTTGTAGTCGTCATGAAAGTTTAGACTGCGAGAGACGAACTTCGCCGAGTATACCCGATGTCTCACGAAGCGTGCGAGCAAGCACGCTATTTAGGGCCGTTGAATTGTATAAGAGTAGATAATATTTTCAGGTAATATCACAATTAATATAATTAAATTGATATAAATAATCATCGAGCAAAAAATAGCATGCAATACACGTGCCGTAAGCGCATTACGGTTCTCGGAAAATTGAAAACACTCGGCGCGAGCGCCTCGTGTTTTCAAACTATTTACTCGATCCGTAATCATGCCTTACGGCCCTTATATCGCAATATACTATAATTTACTCCTCTCTCACATCGCATTACATAAACGTAAATTTTATTTAAGAATATGCTTAAATATTTTATTCTATGTTGTAATATATAAAAATATACTTTGCAATTTCTTATGTTTCCTTATTAAATTTATATTTTCCATTGAATTTTATATTAAGAACAAAATTATACTTAGGCCTATTCCCAATTCACAGATCATTAACAGCAAAACTGTTAAATATTCGAATGTATTGTACAAGGTTTTAAAAATACAGCTTATTCAAAACGTAATACATTAATGTTGTGATATGAAATATTTATATCGCATATTTTGTATTTTTTCAATAATCTTAAATGTATTAATATTTAAGAAATGTTGGATAGTTTTATTTCATACAATTTATTGTATCATGGAAAA
Source organism: Ectobius pallidus (assembly GCA_964059195.1). NCBI lineage: Eukaryota > Metazoa > Arthropoda > Insecta > Blattodea > Ectobiidae > Ectobius > Ectobius pallidus. The sequence continues at coordinate 132,441,119 of CAXKWD010000007.1, read as the reverse complement.
TACTGTGCTGTGTAGGCCTATGTCTAATGCATATAAAACTAACTACTATCAGTGCCATAATAAATTTTACATACAAGTAAATGAATGTGTATGTAAACATACATAAATAACACTGATAAACAAGCTGTAGATATCTGACATGCTGTATACCTTTTCTAATGCAGTTTTTTATGCTGATTTCAATTCTGGAAACCGTTTCGCTCTATCACGTCAGGTTTTGAAGATATCAACAAAAAATAATTTTCACTGGACACCGTTCATCAAAGTCTTTATGTAGTTTTTAGTAATTTTTTATGCAACGTCATAGGCCTACACTGTTGTGTCATTTGTGAAATAAGTTACACTTAATGTAAAATGTCAAAATATTTTCGATATCGCGAATCCATGTCGCTACTTCTTGAAAAAAAAAACGCTATCACAAGTATAAATGGTGTACTGCGGTGATTTAAAAGTTATCACAATTCTCATGGGAATGCAGACGGGATACACCAAGTACTGCTGTTTTATCTGCAAATGGGACAGCAGAGATAGAAAACACCACTACATAAAGAAAAATTGGCCGATCAGAGACAGAATGCAGCCAGGAAATAAAAATGTCCTTCGTGTACCGTTGATTGACTGTGACAAAGTTATCATGCCACCGCTTCACATCAAGCTGGGGCTCATGAAGAATTTCGTGAAGGCACTAGACAACAATTCAGATGCTTTTCGGTACTTGTGCACCACGTTTCCGGAGTTGAGTTATGCAAAAGTGAAAGCAGGTGTGTTCATAGGTCCACAAATAAGGAAGATATTTGCTGACGGCCACTTCCAAGATTTACTGAATGTTACTGAAAGACATGCAAGGGTAGCATTCAAACCAGTCGTGGCCAATTTGCTTGGAAATTATAAATCTGGTGACTATGTGAATGTTGTGCAGAAGTGCATTAGTGCATACAAACAGCTGGGTTGCAACATGTCCCTCAAAATTCATCTCCTTGATTCACATCTTGACTTCTTCCCTGAGAACATAGGTTCAGTCAGTGACGAACATGGTGAACGTTTTCATCAGGACATTTCGGTGATGGAGTCACAGTATCAGGGTCGATGGAGTGCAGCAACATTGGCTGACTACTGCTGGACGCTTCAGCGTGACATACCAAATGTTCATCACAAACGTAAGTCTACAGTCAAGAAATTCAAACCAAACACAGCTTACATTAAGAAAGTATAGCAATTTTCTTGGATTCCATGTGTGTATTATGCCTTTAACTACATATTTATGTACAGAATATGTGTCCTGTGACTCAATCACACTATTTTCTTAGCTAACGCCATGTTCATTAGTACTCTCTGTATCAGTAAGTGTTCTAATGATATATAAATAGTTGAAGATGTATATAAAAAAACCATGGGTGATAGAGATAAACGGTTTGCATATTCTGAATCAGCACGTTTCAATTGTCTTAGAACAAGTGTTGGATACCAAGATATCCTCCCATTCTATTTTTTTTGTTTTTCAGTGTAATTAATAACTTATAAATATTTGCTTAGAAACCTTCATTTTCTCTGAGCAAGGGGAAAAACTAAAGAATGTTAATATTGAAATTTGGTATAACTGTTTAATTCCATTCTATTTTATTTCCTTAACTATTTATTTTTCGTTTTTAGTTTCAGTCTTCCATTCTTTCTTTTTTTCAGCCTCCCTCCCTTTATAAAATCTTACGTTCCTTTGTATCTTTATTTTTTATTTTCATGTTTTCTTTTCGCCTTCCTTTTTCATTATTACCTTAATTATTTCTTTATTTCGTTGTCTTGCTTCTCTTATGAGACTTTTAGAAATACAAAATTTAATTCCACTTTTGTGAGTGGTAAGAAACACTGAAATAGACCACTCCCTTGATATCAAAGACGTGATTCCTCAATGTTATCTCCTTGGTGTATCCGATCGAGGATAGTAATCGTTTAAGTCTTAACTTTATGACGACAAAAGTCAAAGTGTTCATATTTTATTACCTGAAACTGTTCTTTATGCAATGTGCATGGTTTTTAACCATTTTAGAACTAAATTTATTCATTGGTCAAAGGAATTCATCAACTGAAATCATCAGAGGGCACTAAGTTTGAAATTGATGGGAAAAATCTCAGTTCAATAGGTGTTTTCCATAAATGATAATTCTTACATGTGGATAAAAATCCTCAAATTATTTATAAATAATTGGACTATAAATCTTATACCTTTCGTTTTTGTGGCGACACATTATACGTTAGTAGCAGTGAAAAGGTTAATATTTGTTACTAGGATTATTAACTTGCATAATGTCTACAATTGCGTAGAAAGTTATATTTTTTATGTATGTTGTTGAACTGCAAACTTACTGTAGCCTATGTTGAAGTGTAATGTAAAAAAGTGAATATAAAAAGTGAAGTTATTTAACTGTTGTTTTCCCTTTCGCTCATTCATGCAGATACCTCAATCACTTCAGCTGAATGTGTTGCAAGCAGAAACGTAGTGTGGTCGGTGAGGGTAAATCTCACATTAAATTCCTGACAGCTTTACCTTACAGCTTTGTACCACTAGTTACTGCACCAGGCTGACATTGACCAAGGAACTTACTTCTAAATTCACAAGGAATTTTCAAAGCCTTTTAGTGTCAATCCTTCAATGAAAATTTGGTGATATAATATCTAACTTATACTATAAGAAGTTGTATAAGTTAGCTGCCTGCAAATACTGGTATGTCCTGAATTAGAGATCGAAACCTTCAATAACACGTCACTAATTGTTAGCAGCTGGACAACCTGTTGTAATATTCAGCTCTACTGTCATGTGAATGTCCTGGTTATCCTACTGCACAACGCAGGGATTGTCCACTTTAATAAGCATTTATTAATGCATTTTCCTATCCATTATGTGAGGCTTTATTTCGAAGTGTTCAGTGGGAAACTTAACAGCTATTTTTTGCATGTAAGCTTTTATCCATCGTTTTGTAACCAAAATTGCAAAATAGTTTATTGTGATCTTGATAATCTTCTTTTCTATCACATTCTTGGTAAAGCTAGAATTTTCTGGATTTTTCGGGGTTCTCCCAGTTCTCGCATTTTAATCTACTAGCACTCTTCACTCACCAACCCATCCTTTCCTCGTCATTAAAATTCCATTTCTTAATTGTAATGGATCATCAGCTACACAAATTTACCTTAAAAAATCTCGAACCTTTGGTCATAAATTTAAGGAAGTCTGCCTTAAGGGATGGTCATGTATCCGTAATACCAAAAAATTTGAGAGGTGGTCTGTACGCTTGAAAACTCGGACATACGAACCAGCGGCAGAGATGAAAAGGCTCCTGCGGATTGTTTTAACATGCTCGCGTGGGTTACTTCTTAAGAAGTTTCAAGGACAAATTAATTTGTAAGGATACGACTCCAAATGTTGTACTCACACAATTTTTATCTGGTCATGGTATATTAGGACATTGTTTACATAGATTTCAAATTAAAAATTATGAGCACCTAATGTGGAGAGGGCATCCAAATAATGCAACGCCTATTGTTTGATTGTCCACTCTTTTGGCGGGAAATATACCAAATCATTTCAATATTTCAGTTTAATTATAGATAGCATTTATAAAAAAATTAATTGAAGTCTTTTTTTCGGATTAAGTACCGGTTTAACTTAAATTTAGTGAGCCAATAATTAATCATTGATACAGCATTCTTAGTATCTAGTTAGTTGTATTATTACATTGTGTTCATTACCTTTTATTTAGTTCTGTTTAATGCTATATACTGTAATTGTGTTCAAATATGGTGAACAGTTTTTAAGTATTCTGCCACAACTTCATGCAGAAGTAGGCCTACTGTGAAAATGTAGGCTGTATTTTATGTAACTAAAAAGAGCTCTATCACAAATATAAATGGTAAAATATAATTGTAATATACCGAAGGATAAAATAAGTTTTTTCTTTTAGGATATTAAATAAATACGTACTAGTTTCAGGATCCTAAATTTTATCTCAAGCATGCCATGGTACAACACTTTGTGTGTTGCCTTCTTCTCTCCTTTTGACAGTAATTTGACCTGCAGAAAGAATATTTCATACAAAAAATACAAAGACGTTTCTTACGTTATAGGTACAGTACCATGTCATCCAGATTAAACCGAAAATTTAGCAGAATTCGTAGGGCTAAAAGAATACCGTGGTAAAAGAAAATTCTAATATGATACTGTACGTATATTTACTCATTCGAAATAATTATCCGGAGGAAACCTATGCAAAAATTTTGCATCAAATAATCGTTTACGACCTTTTTAATTTTATGATTTTATGATTTATTACCTAATTTGCATATCTCCAGTGACATAAGTTTAAAGACGTACGTCCGACATAAAAAAAATATAATAACGGCACACCGTTCTTCAAGCGAAGGTAATATCTTCCAGAGGAAACTGTATAATTTCCCTTATTGTTATTCAATATACTAACTAATAAAGCAAGTCATAATTCACGTAAGAGAGTCGCATAAAACTTAATGCTACAAGGAAATAGAACAAATGCAAGTGACCTTTCTATATAGCGACGTACTTTACGACAGACATAAAAGCAAGTGAATAGTCAGTCTCTCCAAGGAATGAAGTCTGCACTGGCTGGAGTCTGTTCACTTCTTTCTAAACACATCAGATAATGAAAATACATAATATAACTAACTTTATTAATGAAATACTACAATAAAACGTAGAGGAAACTGCATTGGTTTTACTCATCATTGAAATGCATTAAAATAAGACGACCTAGACGCTTTGTAAAAGGATACTTACTCAATGGCAATAGACAATTCCTAAGTAAGCTAAAGGAATATCCTATTATCTATTTTATGCAACCCGAATGTTCATTGCCGCGCTTACCTGAGCCCGCCATTCAACCCTATTCTGAGCTAACTCCATCCAACTATGTCACAAATCCGACTTCCCTGTACTCCCACCTACGTCTAGGTCTTCCACGTGGTCTTTTCCCTTCGGGTCTCCCGTCAATATTTTTTAGATATGTCTTTCCTCCCCCATGCGCGCACTATGTCCAGTCCATTTCATCCTCCGTGATATTTTAATTACCCTTACAATATCCCTTGATGAGTACAGGTTTTGAAGCTTGTCGTTATGCAGTTTTCTTCAGTCCCCATTTTCATCTCGCTTAAGTACAAATATTTTCCTAAGCACCCTGTTTTCGAACACTCTAAGATTATGTTCTTCCCGAAGAGTAAGCGACCATGTCTCATAAAGCTTAGTAAAATGGAAAACAGTAAGTTATTGTAATTCTAGAGACAGAACATAACTAAATAGTTCTTCTGTAAATGTACAACATTTTTAGTTTCGCTCAAAACATTACTTTTGACCTTCATTTCTCCCCATTCGTTCAAAGTCTGTAATTCCTTATCATAGCGAAGGATTTTTCAGTATTAGTTCGTTATTTGCCTTTTCTATAATTTGAAGACATATATAATTTCTTTAGGAAATTAGTATTGGGTAGTATTTTCACCAAAATATTTCTGCTATGCTCAGCTGCTCTCATACGTGATTTGTTTCAAACAAGTTGTTGCCAACTAAAAGAACCTGAATTCCGCTACATATGAAATTATCAAAAGCTTTTTGATTGCTATTCTAAACACAAGCGAACGGAAATTATTTTAATTAAAATTTATTTTTTATTTACTCGCTATCGCTCGTTTTGTTAACATCGTACTTGCCTGTTAAGTTCTAAGTAAAGGGTCTTACATCCTGTATAACTAATTAAGCGCTCATTTGTCTTGAAAAATATCGTGGAGAAGTCTGAGTTCTAACTAAGTTAGTTAACTAACTTACCAATTAAATCAACTGACCGACTAACCAACTAAACCAACCAACTAATCAACCAACCAATCAACCATCCAACTTAGGATACTTGTGCTATTGAACGTAAGGAGCTGCTAACTGAAAATAGTGTATCGCAATGTACAAGGTGCGGCAGAGGAAACGGATGTTTTTCAAATAACCATAACTCAGAAGATTTTCAAGTTAAACAAAATTTAACTACACAGAAATGAAGCTTGTATAATGCAGTTTCTGTTGACTATTTCAGAATTACCGCCGAAAAATAAATACCGTCAAGTTACGCAACAATGGAATTATCTCCCGTTTTGGCGACATTGGCCTCGCTCCCCTGACTTGTCCATATGTGACTATTTTTTGTGGGGTTACCTCAAATCAAGGGTTTACTTAACCAAACCCCGCAACATCCAAGAACTAAGAGAGTTCATTCGTGTAGAAATCACTAATGAGGAGGAAGAAGAGCAATGCAGTATTTCGAAGTGAGGTTACGAGAGTGTATACATAAAGAAGGTCGTCACTTGACATTGGTGCTCCTGTTTCAAGTAATTGATTAATTTTTACATAATGCTTTAGATAAGAATGTGTTATAGTTAACAATAACTACAGCTGGGATTTCTATGTTACTTACATATTTATCTTTTCCTTCACCATTGTCCGCTAGTATGTTCTCAGTATGCTCTTAAGTGCATCCTAGCGGAATATGCCTTCACACTGTGAAAACCGGTAAACGTGTATAGTACACCACACGACGACTAGTATTTTCATTTTAATTTCATTGACGTTTCATTTTATATATTTTTTCATATAAGTGATGAAATCCAATAACAGGTCTATTTTACCTCGACCGTTCGGGATTTCGTCTGTTTGTAAATTTGGGTGTTACACAGTTACGACCATAGGCGTACCGAGGGGGGGGGGTTTTGGGGGTTTGAACCCCCCCCCCCATTGATCAAAAAAAGGAAAATTGTATATTTTTTTTAAGTCTGCCCATAAATTACTTAATACAAGTATAAAGCGTGGGAAGCTTAAAACTCGTTATTTTGCGTCTTAATTTTTAAAATTTTCCGGGGAAACAACCCCGGAAGCTTAAAACTCGTTATTTTGCGTCTTAATTTTTTAAATTTTCCGGGGGAGGACCCCCGAAAGCTTAAAACTCGTTATTTTGCATCTTAATTTTTAAAATTTTCCGGGGGAGGACCCCCGGACCCCCATCTCCCTGGGGGGTATTCCTTTACAACCCCCCCATATGGTCGGCCTGGTTACGCCTATGGTTACGACCGAACTGTTGGTTCGATTATCTTCCGATTTGGCATGGTAGTTCCATGAAGTCATTAAAAACGACGTATGCTTAAGGATTTTATGTTTTAATTCCGTTTCAAGAAGATGACCATTTTAATAGTTCCGTTTCATATAATAGTCAGCCTCTTTAAACAATTCTAGCCAAACGGTTCATGCTGTAGAAATTTTAAGACTACCTCTAGTCTCGATAAAAACTAGAAAGATTTCAAGGGAGGGCTGTTTTAGTATTTGATTTATGGAATACTCGAATAAAAAAAGAATAGTTAACCTCAATCCTGATTCTCATTTAGTTTTATGTATCGGTTACACAAAATTTACTTTTTTGTTGAAGAATTGGTTTGCTGCTAGTTAGTTAGCATCGGAATCTTTTTTTTTTTTATTCAAACGTTTCATGCTATTTCGTGATTGTGTTTACTTAGTGAAAGCTACAAACAGGTCAATAACTTTGATGAAAGTAAAGGAAGAGCACAACAACCAAACCAGACTCTGCAAAATGCAAATGAATGCAGGAATTCAACAAATGGATCATACAGTAGCGTACAGTTTGCAAATGGGAAAAAATTTGTGTGTAGGCCTATTAAGTACGAGCCGCTGCTTGGAAAAACACATTGTTTGATCTCTTATGTGTACAAATTTTTCATGCGTCTGCAGCAGTTATACCAGAGTTTATGAAATCACAACTCTTAAATTGCCACATTTCAGCACTTAATCACATTATACAGGGTGTTTCAAAAATACTTTTACAAACTTCGGCCATGGGTTCCTTACACCAAAAGAAAGAAAAAAGTTCATATGAACATAGGTCTCATAATCCTTTGTTTTCTCGTTATGAACGTTTGAACAATGGTTTCGCAGGCTTTCATGACATGTCGATGAAAAGTTTCTTCATCCGTGATGAAACAGTCGAAATGATCCCACATTTTCAAAAAATAAAAATGTTGCCAAGACTTCTGCTCCATTCCTCGTATATTGAAATATGCTATGTAAATTCATCTATTTAAAGAACTTTGATTAAATACACAACATAATCTCCTAAAAACTCAGTACTTTTTTAGGTAACTGTACTATTCTTCATTGATCAAGCATCAACATGTTAAAAACAAGCCCTAAAAATCAACCTTCTAGCTTTGATGCTCGAATGACCGGTTAATACATGCGCTAAATAGTAATAATTATTGTACCCAATTATAATCTTTTACGTTCTTTTCCATATCAAAATAGTGATGTTAGTCAATGTTACAAGGAAAGGCATGACCGACTAACAAAGCACCTGATACAATGGAGTTTCATCATTTCTCCAATGAGTTATGTATACAGTATTCCGGTAAAAGAGATCATTTTCCTATCGGCATTAATCAGAAAGAAGATTAATGATCCTTTCCAAAGTTGCAACATAATTTTGTTCCATCAATTTGAACATTAATTTCATCCATGACAGGCTCTCTATTATGGAAGTTCAATGAATATCCTCTTGTAGTTGAAACTGTCGGGATAACATAATAGTATCATATTCCTGTTCGTTAACTAACATAATTATATTCTGAATCGTTTATAGGATCATTCGTACTTCATCGAAGTTTAAACAGTGAAACAAGTATTTTATCCTCCCTAAACAGAAAAAAAATATATAAGCGGAAACCTAATGATTAACAACAAACAACAATTAACAACGAAACAACAATCACTGTGTAGTTATCAGTTTGTTCTCGACTCCTTAAATCTTCTAATAGACCCTACCACCTGTGTGACAGTAGATCTGGAGCTTTTTTCGTCAGTATTTCTTTGATTTTGACAAAGTGAGAGATTTGGACCGATGTGCACTCAGACTCTTGAGAAGTAAATGATAAAGAAGTAACGGATTCTCTCAGGAAAACCTCCACTAATGAGTGTGTGGGGTCAGCATGCTAACCACATGACCCAAACCTGCCTAATTTTTAGGTCGAGAAGGGAGGTAGTTTGGGTTGGGCAAATAAATTACCTACAATTACGAGTATTTTAAATGTAAAATACCTAATTTAACGATTGTGATGTAATAACCTAGCATTTGATTGTTTTTAACCATATAAACACTCATTACTTCATTATTTTGGCAGAAAATTATATATATATATATATATATATATATATATATATTCAGCTGTATTTATACTCCTTTTAACTACAAGGCTATACCAGGAGTTCGGAATCTTTGTCTATGCAGTAGGGTAGGCCATGGAACTATTGATTGTCGGTTATTTATATTGTTAGTGTATTTTATAAAATAAATTTCAACTTATATTAATTTAAATTACTCGTATATGATACAGGATGTAATGGTGAGGATGATTCAAAGTATGTAAACATCGGCATTGGCCTTTACGACTGGGGAAACCATGAAAAAACCCATGTCAAATTTGAACTTGGGACATCCATAATGCGAGTCCAAGACGTTATCATCTTGGCCACCATTTGATACTCAAAATATTCATTGCAACTGGGCAAATTCTACTTAGTTCACATTATCACAACTCTTGAATTCAAATGAATTACAACTAGGCTCCTCTTTTAATACCACATAGGACTACTTTAATAAGAGTGCAGTGGCTATTTATATTGTTTTGAAAATATAATATTTTAAATAAAGTTATAATAACTTCATTTCTTGAAGGTTCAAAACAGTACCAATGCATTCGAATTAGTCTAATAATTAAGAATTCGTCGACAGAGCCGTTAGCAACGATAGCTACTGTTTTCGGTCCACTTGCAATAGGAACGGAGTGTGTGAAAATTGTAATTCTACATAAGCATTTTATTAATTTCCATCAATAGGCTTCAGCTCTAAGTTAAATTCTTCAGATGGAGTAAATGACGAAGTTGTGAGACGGTTCATCCAAGATAAATCCACTCGCAAACCTCGTTGCTCGTGAATTTATTGGTAAAATCAGGACCTCTTGTTATATTACCTATGATAATTGTCAAGTCGAGAAAGTGAAAAGGCACTTTCGTTTCTAATTTACAATTTCCACCTATGCTCAGTATTTTAAATAGTAAAAGCCTAACCTACTTTATAAAACATAACATCTTATTGTAGTTAACAAATATACGTAACATAAGCTACTAGTGTAAAAATATAAAATCTTTTACAAACAATGAATTAGTCATAAATATTGCTAAAAATTCTTTAATTTGTTAAAAAAATATGCTTCAAGTCCATACAATATGTCTTGTATCAAAATACAGATGTCTTCTTCGCGTTTCGATGCTAATACGTCATCTTCTGGTAACTTGTACATGAATTGTAGACATCTGTTGCGTTGTTGGCTGGATGGTCAGCCTTCATTCGTAAGAGGTGCCAGAAATTACCTGAAGATGACGTATTAGCGTCGAAACGCGTAGAAGACTCTATCTACATTTTACTACAAGACTTATATTGTATGGACTTTTAAGCACATTTTTTTTAACAGTTTTAAGAATTCTTAGTAATATTTTTGACTAATTCATTGTTTGTACAATGTTCTATATTTTTATAATAGTAGCTTGTGCTATTTATATTTAACTATAATATAATAAGTTAAGTTTCTACTATTTTTTAAATAATGAGCATAGGTGGAAATCATAAATTAAGAACATATAAAGAAAATAATTGAAATATAAAGGCACTTTTGTCCAGAACAGCCATAACCCCATGTAACACTTATCAGGTCTCTTTGATTATATACATACGTGTACCTTCATGTTTTATCTCTGACGAACAGGAGAGATGTACTCTAGAGGTAAGAGCCCATAGCTTTTAAGCACAGTTTCATTTTATTAGCATCACACATAAAGACAACGAGACAGTCTACAAAACGGCGTATAATATGATAATCTGGTTTCAGCAGATGACAAATGAAAGAGTCCTTCCATTAATTTTATTTCTACGGAAAATGACGGCCGCCTGTACAGTAGCAATAATGAAAAGACAATTCCTCTGAAATTATGATTCTTCGCCTAATTGGTTCCAGCAAATGACAGGCTATATTCTCGACCATTAAACGCAGACAGGCAGAGAGTATGGAGCCGTAGAGCATTGTTCCCTATTCCATCTCATCGTCCCAGTCAGAAGGACAATCGATCTATTTGCTGAAGCAAATTCGCACGTAATTTGATACTAAAACAAACACATTTGCGAACCTGAATCTGTGTTTGGGAAACTCCAGACGTCACGAGTGACCCTGGGAAACATTAATCATTCCCATTGACTGGTTTCACAAGCAAAATAATTATTAATATCCCAGTAGATTATTCAAACTCCTTCAATCGTGTTCATTAATACCAACAAGTCCTCATCGGTTTTTGAGAGTCCTTCACTTGATGGAGTAATATCAAACTTAGTCTGAAATAAAAATCTGATTCGATTAAAATCTCATTTCCATTTGATTGTTTTAGTATTTCCTTTCATTGTATATAGACTAATCGAATTGTACTTGCAATTAACACTTTATATGACATTTTATGTAAAACGTTGGATAAAAATAAATGAAAAACTCCAAAACCTACTTACAACTAATATCCAACCTGTTTTTTCCATCATTGGTATCCCTTAGGAGCTCACCTTTTCATGACTTACATCAGGACTCACATGGGTTATTTATACTGGTTAAAAGCATATTAAAATATCCATTTGACTTTTTAAAGCAAATTAATAACTTATAATTTCTATTAGCTACGCATTTTTGCACTAGATCTTGCTTTTTCTTTCAACTTGTCTGACACCTGATTTGTCCGTGACATTATTTTAAGATGGCATTCTTCCCATGATATTTCCTGGTCCAAACTTGTTTTTTTTCATAACAAGGAGTAAATCATATGACCAAAGACTGACTTTTCCGGAGAAGTTTGATGAAACTGAATTATCTTTAGCATAATAACTTCCCTGTCACTGTAACGCTTTTACGCTTGTGTTGGAATCATAATATTACTGGAAACTTGAAGTCAGACTGAAAAATTCAACGCCGTGGCCGAGACTTGAACCAGGATCTTCGGCTCTCCGTGCCGCTGCTCTTACCAACATGCCGGTATAATTTTAAATTCACCAACTTACTCACATATCCCAGTATACCACCGGGAGTTCTCAATATGAGATACCAACCCAATGGCGACTTACAACCTGTAAGTACTTTAAGACCCGGGCTTTATTGAAAAACCACTAGTAGGCCACAGTGGAATGACTTCACCTTTTCATCTTAGTCTACTCACGGCCAGTGTGAAAGAATTATCATTCCATAATATTACTGTTTTATAATAATGATTTATGGTGGGACAAACATCACGCAGCTGGTTCAAAGTTCATTGGGTCTCCTTATATATAATGTATACTAACACACACACACATATATATATGTAGAGAGAGAGAGAGAGAGAGAGAGAGAGAGAGAGAGAGAGTGAGATGACAGAAATATGATGTCCAGAATTTTCCGTATAGACTATGTCTATATTCAGAGAGAGTGATTTTTCTATGGCAACTCTAAAATTTCTTTCTACTACCGGTACCTTTCCTTAAGAACTAGCGAGAGAGTTTTTTCTTCATCTCAACCGTCCAATCCTTGAAGCAACTTCACATTAAATTTTAGTAACAACATAGTAGTATTTTCAGTGTAGAATTAACCGAGACAAGTGCAATGGTAGTGTTTCTCACCTCCGTACCAGTGCAATGGGAAGGTTTCTCTCTCTTAAGCCGAACTTTGTTGTTTGCAAGTAATGAAGGCAGAGACGCGGACGTAGTAGGTGTAACTCTTTCCTTCAAGGAGGCATGAATAGTGCAGGAGGAGTCGAGACCTCTTTTCAAGAGTCCCTCCCAAACCTCCTGGGAAGCTGTACAACTGACAACATAGAAAATGCCTGTTGCCGCGTGCAAACAGGGATGGATAAACTTTCCCTTGTAATTCCCCTAGCGATCGCTTTAGAATTTCATGAAGTCAAAGAATAAAAGCACTACATCATGTCAGTCAGGACCAGACCTAGAAACGGTAGCGTTTTCTAGAAATTCATATGAGTTATACATTATACAAACAGGCAGTATAAATAAAATATTAAGATATTAGTTTTTCATTGATCTGCATGTGTATACTGTTGGTACAGCAATAATTATGGTGGCGGATGTGAAATATGCTCGTGTATCAACATTAATTTATTTCTACTGTAAATATACGGTGAGCTCATACGACAAATCCGAGTAAACCAATTGCTAATACAGCGAAGATTATACCTAGATTTCCAAATGCTTCTTTTTTCCCTTTTTCGTGGGAAATAATATGAGAAATTATCCCAAATCCTAGGAGAATTAAAATATAAACTTCTGGATGTCCAAAGAATCAGAATAGGTGTTGATATAAAATAGGATCACCATCTCCTGCGGGATCAAAAAAAGATGTATTGAGATTACGATCTGTTAGTATATTCATTAATTTATTCCTCAATGTGTAATTCGTTGTGGAAAAGATGGGATCAAGCTCATTTTCTCGTTGCTAACTATTCCTCGACAATATTATCGTAGTTTCCTAATGGATACATTACCTTCATTCGTTAACAAAGAAGAAAAACAGACATGTTAGGTATATACTAATAGTTACGGTTTTAAAATCTCATAGTGATTCAGTAGTTTTTTATCTTGTAAAAAAAGATTAACTTGAACCTAGACGCTTCAAAAGTTTAGTAGGCCTAGATGCATTTCCGCACCAATTTTGTCAACTTGAGTTTTTTTTAAATGCATAGAGACGTTTCCCCTATTGGCACTATATTATAGGGACTGAAATTTTTTGTAATAATATTAATGATGATTTTAATTAGATTGGATAATTTCGACCAAATTATTTCCTTAATAATACAATCCATAAATGCGTGCACTGGCTTTTTTAGATAACAACTTAATGTAACAAGAAATTACAAAATAAACCACAGTACAGTGCCATCGAGAAGTCACTTCGCGTCACTTGTCAAGGTGAGAATCCGCTAAGAAAACGGAATTCAGTTGGCAGCGGTATTGCTGCTACAATAATTTATGAAGTAAGAAATATAAGTGACATAAAACTAACCTATAGGCCTATACAGAAGATTTTGAAAACGTTTGCCAGAGAACACCTCGTTTGCTGAACGGAGTCATCGCCGATATTTCATTCTGTATCATATTCATTAAAATTGAATATGAGTTGAAATTATCACACGCCAAAAACACATCAACAGTAGAAATAAAACGTTCATCAATAGTTACAATAGACTACTACGAGTCTGAAAGGAAGATGGGTGAAATACCAACATTCGCCTGAGTGGCGAATATAACCATAGCTGCGGAGAGTTAGTTAGTTAGTTAGTTAGTTGGTTTATTTTCTTACACAGTACAGTGTTTTTCATTAATCTACACTTATAAGTTTACATATACTTATAAACTACATTTATTAAAGTTTAACACACACATTTACAAATTAATAATTTACATACAAATATTCAATACATGTACAATATTTAAACATGCTACATTTTACTACATTATACATTTTAGTATTATTTCTAGCTCTATTTTTACAGTATATGGAAGATGAATTATACAAATTGAATGATAAATTTAAGAATACAGTATATACACACTTAAAAAGAATAGAGATCACTTATATTATTAAAACAGTTTGATAAAAGAAAGGATTTGATCATTTTCTTAAATTAAATTTCTGTTTTTTGTGATGTGATATGAGAGGGGAGTGAATTAAATACCTTAGAGCATAAGTAGTATGGAGAAGATTCGAATAGATGGGTAGAGTGTTTCGTCAGTGCTATGCTGTTTCTATGTCGGGTGTTGTAAGAGTGGTAGTCAGAATTAACTTAGAAAAGAAGTCTATGAGAATAGGCAAACAGGGCGGCTTCAAAAATAATGATACCTGGTAGTGGGAGGATCTTGTGGGTTTTAAATAAAGGTTTGCTGGAATCGAGGGGCTGGCATTATTGAAGGCACTGTATAAGAAACCTTATGTTCTGGAATGCAATTGTCTAATGATTTTTGGGTAAAATATCGAGATTTAGTTAAATTTATAAAGTCAATCTTAACAAAAAGCTTTGTGAAAAACTGTTACCAACGTAGGCCTGCTATACTGAGGAAACTGTACACCGTACTGAGGGAAGAATTGCAACACTTTGTATAATCTTGCTGCAATGCTTGCTGAGCTGATTCGTGACACGCAATTGCTTCCCTGCCAAATAAAAACTGTGTTTACTGAACAAATTGGATTTCCTAAGCCACCTTCAACTTCCCTTTAAACGGATCTAACAGTTCAACCTGTGTAGACGCTACACTACCAAAACCCCTTTAGGATGCCATGTAATCAGATTATAGATTGTCTCTCGCCTGGAGAGACACATTGGGCTAAGTTATGAAGCTATACTAAGAAATCACAACACAGAGTAAATTTCTTCTTATAAGAAAGATATATAACACTCTTTCCTTCCCTACGTAGGCCTACTCCGAGGTTTCAATCTGACACACTCTCGATGATTCCAAAACATTTGCACTGTAATTAATGGATTTTTTGTATTTGAAATTTGTAATTTTTGTGAAAAGTTTTGGGTACCTGTACTGTTTCATTATGCAAAACTGAAATTATGGCACTTCTGACTTCTGTTATTTATTTATATTATCATGTAATACTGACAATGACGTATAAATTTTATAAGGCCGGAACTTGAATTTTTTTAATCCCCTTAATACTGATGTTTGAGAAATCCCAATTTCCTGAGCCGTTCATCCGTTTAGCTCAGGAAGACGGGATTGCTCAGACATCAGTGTTAAAGGGACTTAAAAGTTCAGCATTCCACATTTGTATGGCGTCAGATCCGTAGGCCTATAGACTAATGGGAACAGCATTTTCAAAATTTATTTTTAGATAGGTGAGTTAAGAACTGAAATTCTTCTTTTTATTTGGGTAATCTCTTACTTGAATCTGCAGCTGGAGGTGGAAGTAGAAGCCCGGGTGTTTCATGTTTTATTGGCACTGTATATACGTATTGAACATCGTTATGAGAGGGTGAGAGGTTTTTTAAATGTTAATATAATTAATAATAACTTTTTGCAGAAGAATTCGGCCACTTCAAACGAAAATCATAGTTACAACAGATAGCTTAGTCTCCTTCTTATAGGTTAATATGTATGTAGCCTGTTTGACTGAAATTCCCTTTTATTTTGTTTAAACTAAATAAAAAACATATTGTTAAGATATCCAAATGTAAATTTAATCTTTATCGTAATGTACAGATGCAATATGACTGATCTGTTAAATCGACTTGAAACAAATTTTCCAATTAACAAATAACTTATATAGCTGTGCAAAAAATTTGTCAAACAGCGTTTATTATTTAAGCGGTACGACCATTTGTTTACAGAAGAAGATACGATGACCAATAGCATTCCATACTAGTAGTATACGTTAGATAGGCTGAGAACTGCTGAGGCTTGTTTGAATACTTATTTATTCCCTTCTTGAAATATAGTGGGAAGAATGGTTTTCATATGGGTAGTATGTCTAGCTGCATTGGACCAGCTGGAGAATTGATATTTTCAGAAAATATACTAAACTAGCATGTGCCTGCGGCTTCGCCCGCGATAATTATTTAAAGCATTAAAAATTAAAAATTAAGAGCATATGCCTAATAGTTAAATCATTATATTTATTAACACCTAAATCACGATTAGATAGCGTCGCCTGGTAAAGGCGACCTCAGATTCGAGTTCCTTGGTCCAGAAAACCCATGTATAGTGAGTTTCGTACAAATCGAACTATGTTTAACCATATTTAGGCCTATATTGATTATCTCTCTTCCGTGTAGGTTGAAAACTTCATATATCTGCGGGCCTTGATATTCTAAACAAATGAATCGTCCAGGATGGACTTACAAAATCAAGCGATCGCCCGCGATAGTTATTTCAAAAATTAAAAATTAAGAGCATAATAGTTAAATCATTATATTTATTAATACCTAAATCACGTGGACTACATACCACGATTAGATAGCGTCGCCTGGTAAAAGCGACCTCAGATTCGAGTTCCTTGGCCCACAAAACCCCTGTATAGTGAGTTTCGTCCAAATCGAACAACGTTTGACCATATTTAGGCCTATATTGATTATCCCTCTTATAATAATAATAATAATAATAATAATAATAATAATAATAATAATAATAATAATAATAATAATAATAATAATAATAATAATAATAATAATAATAAATCCTCTTCGGTGTAGGTTGAAAATTTCATATGTCTGCGTGCGTTGACATTATAAACAAATGAATCGACCAGCATGAGCTACAACATTCAAGCGATCGCGTTGGTTTTATGTTCAAGGTATGACAAAAATAGCCAAAGCCAACCGTAATTGATTTGACATTGAAATGTATCTGAAAACTTATGCTTCGAAAACGCAAAAAAATACACGTTTTCTGCCCGTTTTTCACTCATAACTCACGAACGATAGCGAAAATCAAAATTCCGACTTCGAGGTGCATTTTCCGAACCCTCAGTCTACCTATGCTTAAAATTTCAGATCTCTGCGTTCTGTAGATTTCGCTGGGCATCGCGGACAGACAGACAGACAGACACTTCCTTTTATTAATATAGATAAGCAACATAGCATCGTCTAAAATTTGTACACAATTCACACTCGATAAGTATATTACAGATTCTAGGAAATAGAAAATACTCGGCTACATTTCGTTTTTTAAAACTTTTGCCTTGAGTCTGTAATCTGCAGTTGACCACATATCGTAGTATACTGTATCAACACTGCACCGTTCTGGCTGAATCGACGCAAAGCCCAGTGAAATTTCCCTTTTAAAGGTAAAAGCCTCCTGTTAATCTAGAGAAGTTAGTAGCACGCATAAAAGAGCTGAACTGGAAGAGAGATTGAGGAACAGTGATTACAGCTCGGACAACAGTGGCGACAACGCAATTCCGCATTCACGACGGATTACAGGCCATTACAGCATAGGCATAAACAACAGTATGACTACAGCCCCATCAAACCATTGTACTGAAACCCTCTTGAGTATTCGGGGAGGAAACTCAATAAACAGCAGCACCGGACAACGAATATGGTAGCATGTGGCTTTCACAGATAGCATTACTACTCTATATAACTTTTATTATTGAAGTAATTACAGTATACTAGGGTACAAAGTTCTTGATTTAAACTTTAGGCCCATGGTGTCCGTTTTGTATTAAAACTAGCAGGTGCCCGCGACTTCGCCCACGATAATTAATTGAAAAATTAAAAACTAAGAGTATAATAATTATTAAAGCATTATATTTATTAACACTTGCACGCGAATCATTCATAAACTAAGCCATTAATAATTCATGAAACAGCTAAAATTCCTGCTTTAGAGACAAATTCCACGATATGGAAGCGCCGCCTGGGTAAACGATCTCATATTCGATTATGCAATTCCAAAAGCGACCTGTTAACACTGATAATACGTATTGTTTCTCAATTGTTTGTTGACAGATGAATATGACGTGAATTTTATTTGATAAATTCAATGTAATTTTCAGAAATTGTATAATTTTTCAAGGGAAGGAGTTATTTTGTTTGGATTTTTATTGTCCGCGATACTGCCCGCGGCTTCGCCCGCCATTATTAATTGACTCCAGGATTTTTAAGAAATTTACAAAAAAATATTTTTGGTTCAGAGCTATGAAAATTGTAAGTAAAAATAAAATTAAAATATTTGTTCATTGTGTTCATTTCACTTAGGTTTTCCTAATTTCGTACTCTTCGTGAAAGTTTAGACTGCGAGAGACGAACATCGCCAAGTATACCCGATTTTCCACGAAGTGGGCGAGCGAGTGAGCACGCTATTTAGGGCCGTTGAATTGTATAAGAATAGATGTAGGCTATATTATTTCTATAGCCTAAATATCAGTAAGATGTAATTTTCAATAATTCAGTTATATTCGATTACACCGCCAATATACCGTTAATTAAGCTGTAAGCTCTGTGACACTAGATTCTTGCTGAAAATGAAATATATTGTTTGTATCCAATTATAATCATTAAATTTATTACATTACTTATAAAAATAATCATTCACGCAAATTAGCAATCGTCATTTACATTAATAAAAGTTAAAATTGTATATATCGTACATACGTTGTACTTAAAAATTACAATTGGATGAATAGGCCAATTGAGAGAACGTGAACCAGTTCAAATACTTAGGAAGTGTACTGACGAAAGATGCCTATTGCACCAAGGAGATAAGATCAAGAATTGCCATGGCCAAGAAAGCATTTATGAAGAAGAGAACTCTGCTAACTAGTAGTCTGAACCTAGAGCTACGTGAAAACCTGGTGAAGTGTTATATTTGGAGTATTGCTTTGTATGGATCAGAGACATGGACTTTGAGGAAATTAGAGAAGAAATATTTAGAAAGTTTTGAAATGTGGTGCTGGAGACAGATAGAAAATATAAAGTTGATGGACATGGTGACAAACGAAGAGGTTCTGAGTAGAGTGGGTGAGAAGAAGTCAATCATACACACAATTCGTCAGAGGAAAGCAAACTGGGCGGGGAACATTCTCAGAAGGAACTGCTTATTACATGATGTCGTAGAAGGAAGATTGGAGGGTACAACTAGACTTGGAAGAAGAAGAATTCAGTTGTTGGACGATTTAAGGGAAAAGCGGAAATATTGGATGCTGAAGGAGGAAGCAGAGGATAGACAGTTTTGGAAAACAAAATTCGCGTACCAAGTTTGAAAACCTGCCGGAAGGCAGAATACTTACTACTTACTACTACTACTAGGCCAATTGTTTAAAAATCATCATGTAGGTTTAAACAACTTACTTGCCTAACATAAAATGTTTGCTAAAATGTAAAATGTACACTGTTCTTTCAAAATAAGTGAATGATTCAGATTAAAGTATCAAAGTATAAAATATTTACAATAATATTTCAACGGAAATGATCTGTACATTTGTTAGTATCTTGCTGCTGTTATGTTTATACGACTTTTTACTAAAATAAAAACGTTAATATTTTTAACTTATTAATTACTTACTTTTAAAATACACGAAACTGTTGCTAAAATAGTTCATAGTCTGAAAGTCCTTTATTTACCCTTTTATATTTGAATGCTGGCAAAATAGTAGCAAGAGTGATCGGTGATGGTCTACAAAATGAGTTTTACATAATACAATTATTAGGCCTATAGAACTTTCTATTGTAACTGATTTCAAACCTCTCATTAAAATTTTATAAAAAGTTATTTTCATTTTAGATAGGCATTTGCCGATGCCAGTCAAATTTGAATCCGTAAGGATATAATGTTAAGGATATATAAACTACATTTGTAAAAAAATATCGGTTGGGATCTTCATACTTAGAACATTAAAATGTCAGGTGAATCCTCACATTCTCAGAATTGTTTATTGTTCTTACATTCACTCTTACATAAATTATGGTATATTAGTCTGGGGGAATGACCCAAATGTTGTAAGGATTTTAAAGTTGCAAAAGAAAGCTGTAAGATTAATTAATGGCAGTGAGGGTAGAGCTCATTGCAAACCAATATTCAGGAAACTTGGTATATTAACGGTTATATCTTTATACATCTGTAGGTGTATATGTTTTGTAAAGGACAATATTGAATCATTTTCAACTTTCAACGAAACTCATCTATACAATACCAGGTACAATAATAATTTGAGAGCCAATTAATGCAGAACTTCAACAAGCAAAAACAGCTTTACTGAAGTTGGTATAAAGTTATATAATGCAATACCTGAATATATGAAGGTTTTGGACACGAACAAATTTAAAATATCGTTTAAAAACATGTTGCTGGATTTATGTGTGTACCAACTTAATGAGTTTTTGATGCAACTGTATATTAGAATTGTTCACGTAGTATGTTTGTATATTATTTTATATGTTTTATTTCTATTTATGTAAAACAATGTCATGCAAAATTTCTTTTGTCACGACAATAAAATTTATTATTATTATTTTTTTAAGGAAAGGTGTTTAAAATGTCCGTGATAACCGGAATATATAACAAACAAAAAAACATGTTATGA
The DNA here is from genome assembly GCA_964059195.1 of Ectobius pallidus. NCBI lineage: Eukaryota > Metazoa > Arthropoda > Insecta > Blattodea > Ectobiidae > Ectobius > Ectobius pallidus. Next base: position 132,419,900 of record CAXKWD010000007.1, on the reverse strand, counting down.
AATTAACAGTTCATTCTGAAATAGACAGTATAAAATATGTTAAATGTTTATTTTGTACCGTCAAGAAATATCTCGTGGAAACATAACTTCTTATTTGTAGCATAACAAGATTTTACATGACGTTATCCAGGGTAGAGACTTGTAATGGTTGAAATAATTATATAAGGCTATAAACAAAATTCCACTTTGGAAAGTTTAGATTTATGAGAATAATGGATAATTTATTTTAATTTACTAAGAATTATTGAACGTGTATAGAACAAATTTTTGATAGAAAATAAGCGGAACTGTCTCCAGCAAATGAGCTTCTGCGTACTGTGGTCAACTGATCAGAAATACCACACATATGATTTTAGGTGATCCGTGAAACATTTTCACCAAGTTCTACCAAGACTGTAAGCTGTTGTGAAAGGAATTAATCCAGAATGCGATTCGCAGCAAACCTCTTAACGAAAGTGAGTGTGGGTGTATGTCGGCTTCCGGACAACATTTGCATCGCAAATTTGACTGAATATAAAATTCTGTTTTAAAATGTATATAGTGACTCCGTCTTCGTAATGGTTTCTGCCACGGGCTGTGTATGAGAAAGGGAAGGTTCCACATTTACATACACCCGCGTTAGAGGAGGGTGCGCTTAACGAGACTGAAAACAATGTAATTCTCCTGCCTATATAGTTATCATGTACGAGCTACTTCAGTGATTAAAAGCATCAGTTGTTTCAATTTTTGGATGGGCTTTCACTGCAATAATATAAACAACTATAAATCAGCTCTCGCTTGATTTTAAGAGAGGTATACTGCAGCGAAGGCCGATGTTCATGTGCTAAAGTGCTATAGCGCACCGTAAAAATTGCACTAGCATAGCCTATTGTCTTCTAATGTGAGCCGCTGTGTTAACAAAACGGACGAGAATATATTTTGCAGCGCTCTTTCCGGGATAACTAGAAACTAGTGTGTTGAGTGCTGAATTGGCTTCAGCCACTACGATCTCACTCAGAGAGAAGGCACGTTACTGCGAAACTTCGCCTGCTGTGTTGGGTTTCCATTCTTGCCAGCACTGAATGTTCTATGATTCACGTAGCCACTCTGAATCGAGCATTGGTTGTAAGCAGGTGTGTTGTCGTGCGGTGGATTTTTTGTTGTTGTTTGAAAGTGCGCATATTGGATATAAATAGCTCAAAGACTATGCCTAATGATAAAATAAGTTAGGAAAGTTTTTAGTGATGTGATAATTTATACACAAACTCAAGGCCATTTAATATAGTCTGTAATAAGATCATTTTATATATTTTAATTTACAAGGTGAAGTGTTTTTATTGACGACTAAATCCATTTTATATGCTAATAAACAATGACAGATAATTATTATATTAATGATAGATTTATCGATGTGTATAATTTATCAAGTATATCTGGCTTTTGTAAATATATCTTATTCTTATAATGTAATCTGTTAGCCTTGCATAGGATATGAAAATAAATTCTTGTTCAAATTCTGATATTTCAATGTAATTTCAAAGCAATCACAACAAATCTTATGACAATTTTGAAGGTTATTTATCTTTATAGGATTATCTTCGAGGATATAAGGTCGTGAAAAAATCTTTAAAATTTCATATCATTGTGCATGTTGTATTGTGCAAGTAACATGGCGAATTCTGTCGTTGATCTGTTACAGAGACCCTACAGGAGTTATTTTACATGCCGTAAATTTACAAACATTGGGCTGTTGCACTTATGCATAACTAAATACCTTTTAACCCGCGAACTTCCAGACTTAAACATGAATCTGTAGAGACGAACCTAATGAAAATATAACTTGAATAAAAACCACGGTTGGGAATGTAGCATAAATCCGTTAATTATATTATGTTCAACGGAACCTTTCTTAACGTTATCTTGGCTTTGAAAAAATGTGCAGAACTGTACTTTTAAGGCCAAGCAAGAAAAACAATTAACGATTTTTCTTAAAGAGACTATTAAGTGAGCCTGCCGATATTCAGTTGTGTTACATTTTGAAGGTCAATACTGTCGAATCCTTTTAATTTTAATAGATTATGTAAATAATACTTATACCTTCTTCTTTATATAAGTAGGCTTATAAATATTTTCTTTATTTTAAATATAGGCATATGAAAGGGTATATGCAGCACGCCCTCGTTTTAAGCCACGAACCGCGACTGGTATATTGCACGATATCGTTGAACCTGATCTAAGTCTCTCAAAGCTTTTGTATTAATTAAGAGTGTTGATAAATTATTCTCTACGACAGTGTTTTTCATATATTTCCTGCTCATGCTATCATGATGGGAAGTTGAATTTCCAGCACCTACCTAGTGCCCGTCAACAGCACTCGTTGCCGCACTACTTACCGCACAGGTGCGTCATAATATCAAATCCAAGATCAGTGTCCAGGAACTAAGTACCTTGCGATTATACTGAGTTTGCATATATGGTGGAGTTATGGAAAACATCAGCCTATGACATGGCTTGCAACATCTCAAACTGCAATATACTAAGCGGTGTACCAGTGCAAGCAGTTTAATTGGGCCTGTTAGATTTTTAGTAAAAAAACTACAATTAGAACTCGCACAATGAACATTTAACAACTTTTAAGAGTCACCAGGCGAAAGTAATCGATCGCTACCAAGCACCCCCTATAGATCAATGATCATGCATGAGATCAAAAAGGCAGTGCACTAAGATAAATTATTAACTTTTAAGGTTGGCACACCTAGAGCCTAACTTCTCGAACAGACGTTCGTATTTAGTTATTATTTCACCGAGGCTTTCCGCTTATTTCCCTATTGTAGAAAACATTATTTGCAGCACATATATAACACGTATAACAAAATTTGGAAATAGAAAACTTTTTCTCGATTCTGTTAAAACACTCTTCCCAAGCGGTGTCGCAATATTCTATTGTGAACATGAAAAGAATAAGAGGTCTCTATATTTTTTCGTTATCAATATTATCATCAATATCAACTAAAGTTGTACGTGGAAATGCCGCTAAATATGATGAAATATGGAATCGCAATCTAAAGAGCAAGTTTACAAAGTCTGATTAATACACTGAAATATCTTCATGATTAAATATCCGATCGGAAGTGTTCAATTTCCTTAGCAAGTAAACTACAAGCAACTGAATAAAAGAAAGTGTGTAACTTGAAGCTAGAATTTGTGAGGGGGTTCCATGGTATAAATACTGCAGTTCACTGTAATTTAGGTTTGCTCTACTAGCTACTTCATTCAAGCTTGTCCGATTACCCGATTGCACATCCTTTTCTGTTGTAAGAAAGTTGATGCGACAGGTAGCCTATTGTTAGTATGAGCTTAATGCTAGGTTCATGACGGACTATTTAACGAGATCGTTTTATTATTAATTTAATTATTAATGTAGCAATTTAATATCAGTTATACTGGTAGATATACAAGCATTCATGAGCCATGTATAAAATTCGTTACTTTTTTTTATAAACACCGTGGATTTTATTGATTCGGGAAACTTGAATGGCTCGAACAAAGACGGTTAAAACCCAGTTTTTTTGTCATGCGAGTCTTTAATTCATGGGACCTAAATTTTCAGAGAGTAGTCGAAAACATGAGAGTTTTAAAACGGTTATTAACTATGTATCTTTGGTGGACAGAAAATTATTTTGCAATTCTAGGAAATGCCGAAATTCTATTTTGATCGTTATTGTTGATTGTTGTTGTTATTATTATTATCATCATCGTCTTTATTATTATTATTATTATTATTATTATTGGCCCTTTGTCGTAGATTTACGGCCCGTAAAAGAACCTCAAACCTAAATTAGAGCCTCTGGACAAAATTTCTCGGCCCTTTCACGTCCAAATAATACCTTGGTTTCGAGGGGGGCTGAGAGGCGATGGGCTGCTCTCTCTCTCGGAAAATGAGCGTAACAAAATTCACTTAGATAACAGAAACCTCCAATTGGAGGCCCTAAGCCCCACGCTAGGGTATAGACCTATAGGAAACTGGAATAGATTATTATTATTATGCCTATTATCATTATTATTAATATTAATATTTTTATTGTTTTATGGCCCAGTCAAATGACTACGTTTTGCCTGAAAACGTTGAATTAAATTGGTGTAAGCCCTACAACGGGGGGGAAGGAGGGGGAAGTAAATCAGAATACTGAAAAAAGTATAGGATTTAATATTCCGTCACGGAAACTATGAATCGGAGACAAAATTGAGCTAACTGCTGTTAAATGAATTCCATAATTCATTTAGCATTTAAAATGAAATCGCATTTCTGTGCGTCAGTAGTTTTACCATATTTACCTCACATAACAGAATATAGTCTTATTTTGATTCGTAAATACAAATGAATAATAAATTCTGTCTACGTCCAGGCAGTACTGAATTATTCAGATGTGATTCCGTGTAAAATTGAAGTTGTATTTATTATGTTGACTTAAGCAGTTGTGCCGTCAAGAGCAAGTGTAGTAAAATAAGGAAATGCTTTAGATGTAGATATCTTAAGCTTCAGGATTCTATCTTCAAAATAAACATACCTTCACAATACAGTAGATGAAAATGTAAAGAAATGAAAGGAGATGACTTTGTCGTAATATGCTATCGAAACATTGTGAGGGACGTTCTGTTACTGTTTCCCCCGAGCGTAACAAGAAGATTGTAGGATATTACATATTTAAACGTTTAGCCTATATAGTACTATAATATGAAGGGTCTATTAGCAAACCCGGCATTCTCCATTACGATAAAAGATGGTGATGCTAACTTCTAATGAAAATTTAATGCATTTCCTGATACATATTAAGTGTATGCGTTAAAAATCTGACTTCCCACATAAGGGAGGGACTCAAATTTACAACACATACACTAAATATGTTGCAGGAAATGCATTAAACTTTTATTAGAAGTTAGTATCTCTATCTTTTATCAAAATGGAGATTACTGGTTTTGCTAATAGACTCCTCATATGAAGTACCTGGATATCTTCAGGGACACTGCGGTTACATGAATAATTTAGTTGTACCGTTATACAATAAATTCTATACATGTTTTAGTAAGTACAGTAGAGTCCTGCTGATCCGGACTAGATGGGACCGGACCCTGCCCGGATAACCGAATGTCCGGATTAAACGGAATTTGCCTTAAAATGCACCTACTGTACTGTAAGGCAAGTTTCAGATGGCTAAAATATAAAAATAGAATTTTTTAACATAATTACACTATATAACTTTTCCAACAACTTTATTTTAGTTTTAGTGCTACTGCATACTACATCTAAGTTGTTAATCTACGAACTGAGTAGGATTATCATAGGTAATCCCACGAGAGATTACGAGAATATCGATATATTTGCGAGAACGAAGTTCGAGCACAAATTTATCTATTGAAACTCGTAATCTCGTGTAGGATTTATTAAGACTATTCTATGAAGACAATGTCACGGAATCTGTAAGTAAAAATAATTTTCTAAGAGTACACGAATCGATGAATCGTTCCAAGTTCCCAATGCTACCATTAGCGCGCATCACAAGATCGAGGGCGTCGTGGTAGTTGCAAAACCTATAAAAGACACGAACTGGCTTTCACCGAATCGAAATTGTGTTTTTAATCAACGGAAATTTGTATTATTTTAATTTCCAAACAAGTTATGCTGCATTAAATAATATGTTTTCATACTGCTCATGGCAGCATGTGACATATTAATCACCGCACGTTGATGCCTTAAGCGCTGACGAGCTGATGAGGTGACGTTTTATCAGGAATGCTAAACGTTATTGGTCAATATCAAACACGCGGCGTATGAATGGAATAGTCAAAACAAAACCGCTTTGTGATTAAAATTCAAAATATGATTATTCAATACAAAAAATCAGTCCGGATCATAGGCGTAACGAGGGGGGGTTGGGAGTTTGAACCCCCCATTGATTAAAAAAGGGGAAATTGTACTATTTATTTCATTATTGTGATATATCACCTTTTTAAAAAATCTGCTTATAAATTACTTAATATGAGTTTAAAGCGTGGGAAGCTTAAAACTCGTTATTGTGCATCTTGATTTTTTTTCCGGGGGGAGGATCCCGGAACCCCCCTCTCCAGATGTTATAACCCCCCCATATTGTCGGCCTGTTTACGCCTATGGTCCGGATTAACCGCATGTTCGGACGAGCGGGGTCCGGATTAGAGGGACTCGACTGGAACAACTAAGTTTCGCTCAGATAGAAGTTATTGGACGATTTTTAGATATGATAGTCAGTTTTTTGTTAAAACTCTGCACTATATAAGTCTGATTGTTCTTTAATTAATAAAATATTCTTATTGCATATTTATTGACAGAAAGGTATAACGAAATTGTTCTCAGTTATCTCTCTCCTAAATCTCTCTTTTCATAGAGGTGTAAATGGTTTATTCCTTCAAATCTCTTATAATAAAACGTTTTTTTTTTCCTCGGTCTCTTTTCCCACAGATGTTACCAACTATTTGTTACCGCTGAGTCAGGTGGCCGAGATGGTAACGTCTTGGACTAGCATTCGGGAAGTCCTAGGTTCAAATCCCGGCCAATTTGACATGGGTTTTTCATGGTTTCGCCAGCCATAAAGGGAGATGTCGAATTGGATATTTACATACCATGAATCATCCTCACCACTTCATCCTGGATCATATCCGTTTATAGCTATTTATGTATCAAGTACGCAAAATAACGCTTTAGCGGACGAATCTAGTATAGCGGCCGAGGCGAAAGCCGAGGCTGAAATACTGGATGAGTCCGCTAAAGCTTTTGCGTACGTGGTGCATGCAATATTTTTTAGTAAAAGTTCTATAAATTATATGAAATAAAACAAAAAATACCGTATAATTAATTATAATGAAAGACAGTCAGTCATTTCTTTAAGTTAAATTGTCATGGCCATCTAGATCATAAAACAATGACCGTACGTAGCAATAACAAATGTGGTATAGATGCATAATATATGAGTCCCTTGTTTGTAAATAATATTGAATACCAACTAGTATTTATGAAAAGCTTGTGAAAATATAAATGATAATACCGAGGAAATTTCAATCCAAGTCAGAAACATTGAATTGGAGCTGCTTACAGCAACTTCACGGCAGAAATAGGCTATGAGAAGGGATATATTACGGCATTTAAATGCTGTTCGTCCATGGTAAGGAATGATTTCAAGTGAACCAAAAAGTGAAAAGTTGTTGGCTTATATTTGTTGTCATGTGATGAAGTGGGCTACCGTGTTTTGCAAAAAATCCTGGTAAAGTTTCTGATTATCATAAAGAAACGTGTTGGCTTAAATTTGTTGTTTTATGACCAATTATATGCGTAAATCCATGTTAAAGTTGGTGTGACTGGTCAATGCCGTCTGGGTTTTGTTTATAGATTGCCATGACGACTTTAAAGGACAAGGCCGCTAAAATTGCATTTTGAATGCAGTTTGAATGCACTTTTATACAATTTTAGCGGACTTGTCCTTTAAAGTGCAGCTTTTCGGCGTGTTACCAGTCCGATAAGCAGCTGTTTTAGAGAGCGTGTACTAAAAAATTTTATATCAGTTGTCAACAACGGAAGATAGTTAATAATTAATAGGCTTAGTTCCATGACCTACCTATTGTAGTATAGACACAGATCCCGAACTCCTGATATGACCTCGTAGCTACAGAAAAAAATCAATTTCTGTAGGCAGTCCTTTGTTCATAAATAATCTATCGAATTAACTTTCCTCTTTTTCATTGTTTTAAGCAAGATTCATCCTTACGTCATTATTTACTCATTTATAAAAAATGAATTCTACTATCATATATCTACAGTTATTAAGAGAGAACCAATGTATAATGGAATTTGTAAAATGACTAACAGATCTGTGGGAGCTAATGGAAGGATGTAGTTCATATGATTTTACTGTTTGATTTATGTAATGCAGTTAGTCGGTTTGATGCTTCTACATTTTACATGGCACAATAAATACATATGAGAGAGATTTCATGGGGCATTTTAGCAGAAGTTGTTACTGGCTTGTAGTTTAGCATGGATCTAGTGCATTTTAACGTTAGGTCTCTCTCTAGAGATCGTAATATGACAGACCAGTTATTCCTCCACCCCCATACAAATTGTAAATTTTCGACGCATCCGTCCGTTTTATGTTGATTATGATCTAGTATATCCATCCTGTGTTGTATATAAAATCCTATGAATGTTTCAATTAGAAATATTTATAGTCCATTTGGTTGAAAGATCCAATGCTACTGACAAGTTTAGAATAAAAAAATGAAATATAACGTTGAACCGGCCGCTGCATATTGCGTTCATGGGAAGCTGTCCACATTCGTGATGTAAGGCTAAACCTTGTTTATTTCAGTTTATTGTAACCTCTGTTCTCTGTGGTTCTTTGACCTTATGATACAATATTATTTACAGTCTATTAGTTTCGTAGTGGCAGTAAACTATCAAGTAAACAAAACAGGGCGCACTATTAAAATTTAATAAGAATGATAGGACTGATTATGATGATGATGTTGGTAATAATAATAACAGTCAACTCGAATTTAACTCGACCGTTCTGCATTTCATCAGCTTATAAATTTGTGTTACACACTTCTGATCAAACGCATTGTTTGAATTTCTTCTGGCAGAATGTTCTTAGAAATTATTAAAACTATGTATATGTAAGAATTTTTATTTTTCTATTCTGTTTCTAGGCGGTGGCGGTTTTAATAGTACCGTTTCATGTAATGTTCAGCTTCTTTCAAAGAATCTAGTCTAACGTTCATGCTAAAAAAAAAGTGGAATCTACGAGGGAGAATCATATGAAAACCGCAATTAATTTTTTCCACTATTTTACTGCAGGAAGAATGTTTGCTTCTACATTATTTTTCTACATAGTCCTCTCCCAGTTCAATGCACTTATGCCATCAGATAGGAAGTGCTTAAATACCGCGTGAGAAAAAGTATTCTTGTTGACACTGTAAGCACTCATGACCGCCGGTTGGATGTCTTCATCAGACTTGAACTTCTGCCCTCCAAGGAACTCCTTTAATGGACTAAAGATGTAGAAATCTGATGGTGCCAAATCTGGCAAATATGGCAGATGTGGGAGGCACTTGAAGCATATGTCGTCGATCGTTCCATAAAATATATAATATTCTTTTAGCTTGCTTAGGAATTCTATTGCCATTGAGAAACTAAGTAAGTACGGAAGTAATTAAATAATAATAATAATAACTTAATAACAATAAAAATAATAATGAGTAGTAACAATAATAATAATAGTAACAATACTAATAGTAGGAACAACACAATAATAATAATAATAATAATAATAATAATAATAATAATAATAATACGATGTCTGTTAATGTAAATTAGATTTGAAAAGATTTTCAGATATCGTCAGTTTATTTTTCTCACATTCTATTATTCACAGTTACCAAGCAACGCTAGTTCGTCACCTATCACAGTAATACCAACATACGAAAGCTTTTATCTTAACATCCCGAAACAAAACACATCAGATTTCATATCCATTCACCACATGAATCGCTAGTTGAAATTAATGAACTCTAGCGTGATATGAAAAACTGTGTAAGCTTAGCAGATTCACAGAATCCATCATACAGCACAACACATAATATACGGTATACAAAAAAAAAGATAAATGTGTGGGCGAACTTGAGTAAATAGAACGTCAGTTCGTGTGATTCGCGTTGGAATCCTTACTCGTCAGTTTTAAGAGCGTGAGGGCGAATAAATTGAACGTATGTGGGTGATGTATGCAGAAGCATGATTCCTTTCCCTGTCTTGTTTATTATCGATCTACATAAGCTCTTCACCGGGCAAATTACGCTTAATAACTGTTCAGACTAGTTTAGTAGCTTTAGAAAGTTTATATTACAATTGTAGGAGATAGACTTGACTGAAGTGTGAGGTTAAAGATGAGGACGAGCGGGTTGTAGACTCGGGGGTCAGCGTTGTTGCGAGTAGAGTTGAAGGTACTGTATGTGCTTCGAACCCCGGTGGGGTAGATTTTATTATATTATATCGTAGTATTGTATTATTAGTCTTACATTTCTCTTTCTTTGTCTTGTGCATAGTAAAAGCACGAACGGCCGTATAGGCCCGTGAGCACGATTTGTTCTATGGAAAATGTATTTAATATGGATATAAGAACAAAGATGCACCTCACTATACCATTAAGGCTGAGGAGATTTGCGGAAAAGTATCTCAAATCCATTTCATAATTATTCCCTACAGTTCTCGTTGTTTGTTGACAAAGCCACAAGAAAGCAACTGGGATTGTCTAGCGATATCATTGTCATTAATTTGTTTATCTCTAAATGCCTTCACATCATACCTATGTATTTTAAACTTTTCACACCTACCGACATATAAATGCATCACTCAACAACATTCATATGCTAACGTTATAATTTATGGGTACCCTCTGTCCCACTGAGATTTTCCTCACTGATTTTAAAATAAATTGTCGACCACTGATGAATGCACTTGATGATTGCTTTTATGAATATAATATAATTGATGAACTTTATTATGAAGTTAATAATTTTCCAACCAGTACGTTTATGAATAATCTAAAAAAATGTTTTTTCCACCACAATACTAGTATTTTTTGTAGGACTAGGCAGAGTGTAATGCTGAATACGAAAAATTATTTACATAGCTCAGTTATTAATAAACATGAAATGTGGTTTATTTAAAGATATGTGAAATCGGAGTACTATATCTTGCGTTCACCAGAAGTTAAAAATAATCACTGAGTCACTGTTAAAAAGTATTAATAGTGCCTTATATGATGAAAGGTGCTTGTTTATTGCTATTTGGCGAGGCACCAATATATGTAAAATGAAATATATTAATCCAGAATAAAAATCTAGAATTTTGCTTGAGAACTATATTAAAATTTACCAATTAAAATTATTTTAGATTTAAAATAATGTCCATGGGGTTTTCCCTCACCTATGAGACAAATGTCAGGTAACTTTAGGCCCTTGTGGTCCCCGGATATCATCTGGCCGTCATTATCATCTTCATCCTCATCCTAGCCTTGTTCTGAGTGAGTGTGTGTGTGTGAATGGTGTGTATCGTCCTATGTGTTCGTGTTGTCTCGGAGGTGGCCCCGGCATTGGGCTGATCACTCATCCGGGGTGGCCCTCCATGTCCTTGTCTGGTCAAAAAAGTATGTATGTGATCCAAAGGTAATTCCTCTCCCGACAGGTAGCGGCCCTGTAAGGCCCGGGCGGCTTGGGTCGCTTAAATCCTAAAAGGGAGAGGTAAAACTACGAAAAAGAAGAAGAAGAAGAAGAAGAAGAAGAAGAAATAATGTCCATATTGTAATATGCTGTCCTCTTCTTGGTAAATATAAATTAAACTTTGTAAAAATTAATGTAGGCATATACTGCTTTGATCATAGATCCATAATATCTGGGTATATCAATATATTCTACTAATTATATTGACACAAGACTCACAGCGTCAATCTCTTGAGATGTCCTCCCTTTGGTGTATTAGTTCTACCCAAGTGCATTGCCCCTGGTTGTATCAGCTGACAATCCTATATCTCTGTCACGTCCAATTACCAGGCCGTGCAGGTATAATAGCCAGCTAGTTAATGAATAGGTTGCAATTATAGGTGAGGATGGAAGTCCACTTAGCTGGTTGCGTATGTACATTCTATACTAGGAATAACGATATTAGACCTATATGCGTGACATTTCATTTTTAGACCAAGTTGTGTTTCCCCGACTAAGAGATTAAACATATTGGATGCAGCCATAATTTCAAGAATGATCATCAGGGCCCGGGTTCCAATGACATGTCATCTTTTTATTGATGCTGCAAAGACATTGCCAACTTGTGGATAAATCCTAATCATGGTCTCTAGATTATAGAAATGCATTTTTATTAGGTCATTTTTTGTCATTTTATGCAATTTTATATTATTTAGGGCATTTATTTAAATTTTAGGACATTATTTTGTCATTTTTATGTCATTTGCTTCCTTATTTAGTCATTTTCATGTATTAACTTTTTTTCGTCGCTAGCGGTGCTGTCTTTGAAGTGTTGTTTGTTTAATGCAAGAAGGAAAAAATCGGCGTTAAAGTGTTGACATGTCTCAGTAGGAAGTGAGAATCAAAGAAAAGCCAAAATGTTGTATTATATTACTATTGTTATTAGATTGTCTTGGCACCAGAGTTGAGTGCAAACCTGCTTGAAAGTGCAAACTACTGTTTACCTCAATAAACAACAATACAATCCGGCAGACCACAAAAGGATGTGCCGAATTTTGACTCACCAGTGCCTCAGTGCCAGTATAAATTTCCATGAGGAAAGAACATTCACAACATTACAGTTATTTATAGTTTTTACAATTATGTACAAACTAGTCTGTAACTTTGAGTGTATAATAATTTTTTATAAATAAAATATTAGTTTTTAGGTCATTTTTTTAATAATTAAGTCATTTTCTTTAAAATTTAGGATCATTTTATAGGTAATTTTTTTTAACAATTTTAGGTCATTTGAATCCGGGCCCTGATGATCATCCAGTACTGATGATATTCATGGCAATAATTCCACTAAAATACGAGGGACTGTGAATAAGTCATGCAATTATTTCCCCCCTTAAAGTAAGGCGTTTGAGATGTTTATATATCACTGGAGAGTGTGACATCGCTGGTATGTGAACACATCATTTGGTAGCATTGAGAAATACTGTTATACGAGTAGAGGAGATGGTAATTTAGTTGTGAGTCAGCCGCCGTGCAGAATGCAATAGTCACTATCCGAGGGAGAAATGCCACAAGGAGCTGATAGAAGCCTTGAGGAATAATGCCCATTCGTACCGAACTTTAATATCATGGAGTGGGTATATGTGCTTTCATGCTTCGAACTACCGCAATGCATTAGAGTGGCACGATGCAGTCGCGAATAGATGTTAATGGGTGTCTGTTTCCTTCACTATCCTACAACTATAATAATCTGCATTATAACTTAATAAATTCCATATCCTGTAATTTGTATAGGCGTAGGCCTACTTCAAAATTTTAAAATGGTCCCACATTTTCAAAATAAAAATTAGTTTCATGACGTATGCATGCCCCATTTCTCGTATAGCTCGTATAGCTCATTCAAAGTAAATATCTGAAACTCATCCTCGTCAAACTTTGTATATTTTTCGTTAACCACGACGAAGTTCGTTTTAATTCGAGTAAGTAAACAAAACTGGCCATTGTGTAAAATGTTGGGTTGTTTTACCTTATTTTAGAAATCATTTTCCAGTTCGCAGTTTGAATTAACAGCTAATTGCTTGTTTTAGATCAAATTAAAAGTTAGTTCAGACAATCAGAAGCTCTTATGCGAATCCCCTGTACATACCCTTTGAGTTAAGATGGCGGTACCTTCTATCGATCGATTACAATAGTGCCACTTGGATCAATAGTATCTGAAAATGTAGATACCCAAAACATTTTGCAAATATTTAAATATTAACTATCCGCTTTTCATGAATTACCACCTTTTTTGTTAAATTACTATTTATTAGGCCTAATCTTTAAATTAATATAAATGAATAACGTATTTTCTTAATGCAGAAGTTAATTTTGTATTTTTAATAAAGTAACTGAAATTAAATTTGCAAAGTCGTTTAAATTTAAGGCAAAATTGCATAATAATGTACTATAGGCCTACAGTTAAGTGAGTCTCAAGGAAAGTTTTGAGATGTTTCTGCCCTGAGAGCGAGAGGGTATCCAACCCGACGGTTGCTTAGTTGCCCGAGGGATGTGAGCATCAAGTAATGTCGAAGTTCATAATTGGTTTGTGCATAAGTAACGCTATTAAAGCATTTGACTTTAACTAAAATATCTGAATAATCGTCAGTTTTAAACATTTCAGTCTCAACACTAAAATTCTGAGGAAACAATATATAGGAAATCTGTTACTAAGAAAAGAATATAAATACAGAATGGGGAGTACAAATAGTGGTACTGTATTTATTGCCGGATAATTTCGATTTCACGGTCTGTTAAAAAAATCAAGTTCGCGAAAAGTACATTCTCATAAAACATAAAACCTAGCACTTTATTTATTTAAGAGATTAAATTTCTTATATTTCATGTACTTATTTTTTCCAGGTCCTTGTCATCTTGGAAGGACATCATTCCCATCAATGGTAAGTAACAAATATTTCATTTGCACGACTTTTCTTCGCTGCATCTGTTTGTTGAGATTGTTTTTGCATGTTTTCAACATTTCAACTTTTAAATAACGTAATTTATTTCTCACTTAGGCTAACCTTTTCATTGAAAACAATAATCGATTTTACAGAGAAATGCCACGTATGTTGATTTAATGATTTTAAGGTATTAAAAATGATTTTTTAATGATTTAATGATTTTAAGGTATTAAAAATAAAATTTATAATTAAAAGAATAATAGAGGTCTACATTCAACTCATTTGTAAATTACCTTACACGAATTCTGTCTCTATGTCTGTATTTAATGTCATGTGTTGTATAAATACATACAAACATTTTGAGTAAACATTATAGTAAAGTAGGGTACGCCGAAGCATAGTGGTCGAGGCGCTGCTCTACAGGAAGGTCGCGTGTTCGATCCCCCTTGAGTTCGTTGGGAGATTTTCAATTGGCCTAATCCTTCTGGTGGCACTATGGCCCTGGGGTTGACTCAGTCTCTAACAGAAATGAGTACCAGGAGCAGTCCTGGGGGTAAAGGAGGCCGGTGCGTAACGCTGACAACCTTCACGTGCCGTATGTCTAAAATCTGGGAGCCTCAATCCTTTTTATTGGGCCTTTTTATTGTAGTAATATTAATCACGTGTAGGTCATTACTTTTATGGAGTTATACTATTACTCCTTATGGTACGTATAGAGACAACAATCGTGTTATTTACATTTAATTGACTTACACCAGGCATTTAAATTCAGTGCGTTATGTTCAGTTTAAAAAAGCGAAGACAGCGATTTAAATTTGGATTACATCATTATAATATTCGACCATCATATTTAGTAGAAACTTGTAATTAATAACTAAGTACATATTATAGGTAAGTTCTTCTCACTGTATGTTAAAAATAAAGTTCCCCGAATTGACTCTTCTTCACTCTTATTGAAGATATGTTTTTGTTGAGAATATTATAGGAGAAAAATTCCCCCGACACTGGGACTTGAACCCAGGACCTTTGGCTATTCGCGCCAATGCTCTACCAACTGAGCTAAGCCGGAGTTCAATTCACAGCGCCGGAGGGAATTTTTCTCCTATAATATTCTCATGTAATGTCCAACAGAGACAATAGTCTGTGGTTCATGAAAGCTTATATATCTATGTTTTTGTTGTTGTAACTGATAATGTTTTTAAAATAGAGAGATTGTCCACCTTAGAACCCTTGTCGTTTCACTTATCTGGGGCCTTTTATAAAATATAAAATACCATAGAAGGCACAAGCACACGTTAAAATCACTGTTGTCAAATTAATAAAATCACTGTTGTCAAATTAATAAAACTTCTTCTTGGTCCCAGATGCGTCTAAGAAGTTTTATTAATTTGACAACAGTGATTTTATTAATTTGACAACAGTGATTTTAACGTGTGCTTGTGCCTTCTATGGTATTTTATATTTTATAAAAGGCCCCAGATAAGTGAAACGACAAGGGTTCTAAGGTGGACAATCTCTCTATTTTAAAAACATTTTACCCTGTCTGAAAATGAAATTCATTAATACTGATAATGTTATTGCACAACTAGTAATGAATGTTACTCTTTTAGTGGCGTAATTTATTAATGCTTGCAGAGCTTAATTTATTATTAATATCGGATACTACTTTTTTAGCAGCGTAACCCTTGCAGAGCTGAATTTATGTTTTAGTTCACGTAGTGCATCAGTCACTTAATAGCTTGAAATCTATTAGGAAAATTTTCGAGAAATAATTTGTTTCCAGGACAATTGCAACAAAAATCTTCTTATTTTAATAAGCAGTGGAAATCCTGTCAAAAACCGTCACATTAGTGTATCTCAAATTATTAAATATAAGCTATGACTAGGGGCGGATTTCTATGACCTAAAAAATAGGATATATGCATGCATTTATGACCTAAAAACATTAAAATGTGTCCAGTAAAATTTAAAATGTGACTTTACCACTTACACATTGTGTATATATTTTTTTAAAGTTTCATTACAATTCATTTGATTAAAATATAGTGTTAATTATTTAAAATATCTGTAAATTCTCAAAAAAGTATCATTGTAATGCAAAATTTACAAAATATGGTATGAAACTTCAGAATTTCTTTAATATACACAAATATGCCAAAAATATGAGCTAAATATGCATATTCATACTAAATATGCTACAATAGTTGAAAATTTCCTAAATATGCAGTTATATGCACAATAAAAGCCGTTCCATTTTCACCAGGATGCTTGGAATCGGGTTTAAATTAGTGGGAAACCTGAAAGAATGCAAAGGGGAAAAAAATACATGTCATAGAAATCCGCCCCTTAGTTATGACGTAAATTTCCTCCAGTGAGGTCGGCCATTACGGGTAATAATCGTTGGATAAATACGATACTAGGTGTTAGGCTATAGATAGAACCTTGTATTCGGCTATATTCAGCCTGAGCCGAAGAAAGTTTAACCGAGGTAACATTATCAATGTTCAGAAAGCAGCTTATTCCAGATTGTCACGAAGAAAGACCTTCTAGCTCAAGGCTAGTAATGCCTATAGCTGGTATTAAAAAGGAACTGGAGTATTTCCGCTTTTCTCTTGCTATTTTTCCAAGCCGCGCTGCATGGTGGCGCGGGTTTATTATATTTACTTTATTGTATCAGTCTGATAAGTGTGTCGAGGCCGCTTTCTATAGCTTTCTGCAGAATTAGAACGCTTCTCTTTTATGTCTTCTTCTGCTTCGTGTGAATTCCAGGAAAATAATTCTGTAACAAAAACCCTCAGGCAAAATGTACTGCCTTATTCAGTTATCACAGAAGGATTCCGGGAGAAAAGTTAATAATCTTTCTTAAATTAAAGTCACTTATTTGTTTGAACTTTGTATACGAGGATCTTCAGTTTTTTCATAAAAGTAAAAAAGGTAAAGTGATCCCTATACAGGCCATGGGGGCCCAGATGGTTCCAGGAGGTGAGGCTCCCAGATTTTGGACATTCGGCACAAGAAGGTGGTAAGGTTGTCAGCCTTACGCACTGGCCGCCTTTACCCCCAGGATTGCTCCTGATACTCATTTCTGTTAGAGGCTGAGTCGACCCCAAGGCCATAGTGCCACCAGAAGGATTAGGCCAATTGAAAAATCTCAACGACCTCATCGGGAATCGAACCCGCGACCTTCCGGTTTGTAGCGCAGGGCCTTAACCACTACACTACGGCGTACCCCCAGTTTTTTTCATAAAGTAAAAAAAAAATTTATAGAATTATTTTTCTGTTGAGTGAATATTTTTTGTAACATTGTAGTGAAAAAGATTTAAACGTTTAATTTGCTATCAGGTAGTAGACCTACTGAAGGCAAAAGTTTTGTTTTCCGAAAGTGACGTGATACATTATCTCAATATTCTTGTCCTTTAACGATTTAATTGTTACTTATTTGTTTGAACTTTGAACATGGATAACTTGAACTTTTTCCTTAACGTAAATAGGAAAAGGTTTATACTAAAATCATGTTTTTGTTACGTCAACGTATTTTGTAACGTTGTAGTGAAAAGATTTTTTAAAATTAAATTTCCTTTCTGGTAGTATTAAAGACAAAAATTGTTTTCAGAAAGTGACATGAAAGAACATCTCCAGACTATTGTCCCTTAATGACTTATCTGTTACCGGTACTTATATGTTAGAATTTTGAACATGGATAACCTAATCTTATCCATAAAGTAAGTCAAGAAAACTTGTGACTAGAATCACTTTTCAGTTACATGAACATATTATTTTATAATACTTTAGGAAAAATGAATTGTTTAATTAAATTTTCTTCGCCAGCCAACAATCAGCAATTATTAAAACATCTAGAAACTTTCTATAAACGGCCTATATTCACTCGATTAATTTGTAAGAAACACTCAATGTAGAAGTACTGTTCGTTCCATTTTAAGAAGACCTCGTCCAAAACCATAGTCTATCTACAAAAGAATATAACAGCATTGTTCCCTAATCCGAAAATCTGCACAGACTTCTACACCGACAAAGAACAGGTGTTCTTGTAGTCGCGTGGATTTCCCCAATGTTGCCGCTGTCATTGACCACTTCTCAAGTAAAGTAAACGTGCTGTGGTACGTATGTGGAAACATTCTACTGGACTTCATACAAGTGTGAATACGCCTAATTACCTTTCTGTTCATTGACTGACAGGTCGAAGATGATTAGGGTGGCAGCAGGTAGAGGCAGTTCTTGGAACCCACAATACTTGTGGGTACCATATTAGCATAGACACTAAGAATAAATGCAGTATTTAGGGTGTTGTGATTCAGTTGCATATAATTAAGCCTAGAGTTTTTTTTAGGTCGATTTACGTAGAATTAGGAGCTCCGTTTGAAAATACAACTAAATTAAAGTTTAATAATGCATCATCACTTAAACTAGTGTTGCATACTTTATACGACAGTGACGGTACTTAGCCACCCCATTACATGTTGCAGCGTTGTGAGGAATTCCTTAATTAATTGGAAATGCATTCGGTGTAGTTTGATTCCTGTGGCTTTCCGAGCATTAGACAAAACAGGCTTAACCGCAAAATGAAATTTTGCAATTTGTTAAAAGAAAATGGGAAACACAAATCCTAGAATTAGGTGAGCAAGTGTGTAGATCCTTTTGCTTTATACGTAAATAAGGCACATACAGCATGACAGTAATGTCATAGTTTGTAGGTTCTCAATGCTCTTATGTTAATGTTAGTTTGTAATTGTAGGAGGTACACCCTATGGTGAAAAACCTTTGTAACGCCAAGAGTATAAATTTTACGACCCAAGAATAAATTACATTACATTACGTTATATATATATATATATATATATATATATATATATATATATATATTATACGCTAGCAGTTGGATTTAAACTGGTGTTGATAAACTCGAATAGATGAATGATCCTGTACAAATCAGGAAGTTCATTTCAGTTCAGTTCGTTGATAAGGATTACAAAGAACATTCCAATTATACAGTTCTCCTCTATGTTTATTTCAACGATGATTTATTATACCAGTGCATATTTTAAAATCATAAACTATGTTAAGTGATGTTTATAAAAATATAAGAAAGTTGATGTTTAAATTACAGATTTCAAAGAATGTTTAACTCAGTTTCACCTCTAATTGCTAGCTAAATTTATTTATTTAGAAACTGTACATTTCTAAGTGATCAAGTATTTAAAAATTTATACATGTAGGCCTATCTTTGTCTGATACGATTATGCACCTTTCTCTACGTTCAGTGGGTCGTAAATAATTACCCTTGTAAGTGGCACCTAAATGGTAATAATTACCATTTTCTTCTAAGCAGTAGAAAAATAGCAAAAAAGTATAAACAAACTTCGATAATAATAATAGGTCAAGTAAAATTTGAAATAAAAATGTATCCGCTAAACTTCTAGCCATTCATTTAGAAAGACACCACAAATAAGTTTTCATAAATATTACACAAGTTAAAAAAGGCAAAAGTAATTAAATAAATTCTTAAATAAAAATTCAAAACTTCAAAAAGCCCAAAAAGAAAACTACTTTTGGTATTATGCTAGTAGCAACCACAAATTTCTAATACTAAACATTAATGCTCTTTAACGAGACACTTTATATGTTGTCGCAATAAAATCTCTCCTTTAGAGTGGAAACATAGAATTTGAAGACTTCCACATCCACTTTAGAGTTACTGATGAACGGGACTTATAATTATTAAATAATAATCAATTTAACAGTTAATTAAAACATAGTAACTAGCTCGTTCGTTTATTGGAAGTTGTATAAACTCCGAAACTTGATAGGAGTTTTTAACGATTAGTTTGTGGTTGTTTTGTCCAACACTGGTAGTTCTAGTCTACTATAGTGTTTGCCTTCTTGTAGTTGCTGTTCAAACAGATAATGCAAAGGGGAGTATTTTGTTTTTAAATGTCCATGTTACCTAATATTTCAATGTTGCGAAGCGTCCGTCGAAGACCACAACCGATTTTATAATTGGATTGGTAATTTTATCAGCCACTACATGCTTTGTTGCAACACAAGTAATCGGGTCCATAAACATCCCTTTCTATGTCAAAGTTACTGCTAAACTAGATAACTAATAGGGGATGGAGAGTTTTAGTTTGAAACTTTACACAATATTTTCACATTTGTACTGGTCGAATGGAAATGAAAATTGTTTTAGGGTCAGCCAAGTATTTTGCAATGACAGAGGGATAGGGGTTGACAGTATATTCTGGTGCATTGCTTTCCAATCTGTGACGTCAGATTCGTACAATAAAAAAGCCAGGGGGTTGCAGAAAATAAAAATGGAAGCCAGCAATAATATTACATGAAGGGTATGTGTGTGCGGAATGATTTGGGTTTGTGTCAGAGGGTTGGGAAGGGGTGCAAAAGGCTTTGTTAGGGTTGGACGGGTGTATGGTATGGTGTGGCGAGTGGGGTGTTACTCACTTTGTGTTACTAGCGCCATCTATATGCAAATGTAACACATGAAGCTGGTGTACTGCAGGGCTCTGGCATTGTCCAATCACGTGATCGATTGCTAGGGGTACTCCAGGGCTTCCCAGATATTACGCCAGCATCCGTTTCCAAAGCGCCTCTCGTTGTGTAATCATTTTACTTTGCATTTCACTAGATTTTCCTCATGTTGTGAAACAGTTACTTCATGTGCAAATTGCAGTTACTTACATCTGCTTGCTTAAGATCCATCACGTAATAAATGAAATAAACTGTACCAGCATTCCCAATAGAATTTCAACACACTTGGTTTGTACATTTTCGTGACAATCCAAGCGAAGATAATTCAACTGAATTGGACCCTACTTGGAGGGGGAATCTGTTAATCCACCAGATAGCTGTCTACAAATGTAGATGACAAAAATATTCAGCATATAACAAAACGAATTAGATTAAAATAAACAAAATTATAGTACAAAAATCATAACAGATTCAGTAAACACTAATTTACGATAAAATTTACTTTACAGCACGTCTGTATCAAATTAGTATTTGCAATCTATTTCTTAGAGCAAAGGGAGCTGTCCTTCAAAAAGTATAAATAATAATTTTAGTATCACTGCATGATTTATTGCAAGTAATCGGCCCTTAATCATTCCTTTTTTACGGCTAAACTAGATAACTAATAGGCGAAGGAGACTTAATAGATTATTTTTATCACACTATTTGCACTACCTTAATTTCTTCGGTTTCTTTCAAGTGAAATGTACTCATGCCTTCTCGACTGTAACGGAACCACTATACACTGTGACATTCTCTCTGGTAGGCTATGTCTTGAAATACATTTCAACTACATACATTGCGATTGAACAATCTAGACGAAAATTTACATTTTAGAAATATTTTATGCCTTGCATTTTTAATAATCCTAGCAAATTTGCATTTTTAAACAAATAATGTGTATAAAAACTGAGAACTTCTGGAAAAAATAACTTTTTCAGAGTTGAATAGCTTACATATTGGTTTAAACATTCATGGACTGTTGCCAACATGAAAACGATTTTACCCACCAAATATAACGCCTTTTCCGTTCACCGAGAGAAATTTCATATTTAAAAAGGCATGATGAATTTTAAAATTGTCAATTTTTTTCAAACTGAGTATATTTAATAATCATTCGCAAATATTTCGAACTCAATAAGTTCTTTTCGTGTGACAGATACCAAAATTGGTACCAATGGAGTGGTATAAAGACTAGCTACAATGTGCAACTTTTATTTCGTGTTTCTTATGCTAGAAGTTCTACTTTTAATTCAAGTTGTCTAAAAAAGAATTTATATATTATACTTTACCTGATTTCTGGTGGCACTATGCCCTGGGATCGACTCAGCCTCTAACAGAAACGAGTACCAGGAGCAATCCTGGGGGTAAAGGTGGCCGGTGCCTAAGGTTGACAACCTTACCCCCTTCAAGTACCGAATGTCCAAAATCTGGGAGCCTCAACCTCCTGGAACTTTCTGGGCCTCCATGGCCTGTGTAGAGATCACTTTATTTTTACTTTTACTTTACCTAATTAATTCTGGCTTTGTATAAAATGTTCAGTCTTATTGTACAATGTCTCATTCCAAACATTGCAGGCAACGTATATACTATAGATTTCGTCTGCTTTCTGCAAAAAGATTCCACATGAAACTTTTGCAGCATCGGTTAACACTGTTGGGAATGGAGGTCTGTAGCGATTTGCTAGGCTACCCGTGGAGACCTCACGTATCTCTACGTGCTCCAACTGCGGACAAACCTGGTAAAACTACCTGTTTGCTCATGCCATGTCGACCGTAACAAAACTAGCATACACTGAAATTCCCTCTGTTTACACATATCTTACAGTAGATTTGTAGTGACCGAGGTTTCCATGAGAAGAAAGATCAAATGCAGGGATGACGAGAATATTAGAATAATATCGCAACCAATTATAATTATTAACATAGGCACCGACTGCGGGGGGGGGGGGGGGGGGCAAGGTACTTTCTGCTCCCAACTAACTAAAGTCGAAAAAGGCTCTATTAGGTTAGTAATAAAACTCATAAGTACAATTTTATCTGCAACTAGGAACTCATGATAAGTTTTAATGTAAAGATCCGCGATCTAGTGATTAGCGTCGTATGTTAAATATAGTACAATAGAGATCCAAAGTTCAAAGTTTCCCTATGAATGGTAATTCATTTCATAGTGTGATGTTTGTGTCTTTAACATACGAGTATATTAAATGTCAGACCGCACATTGCTCATTTTAATATCGTTCCCTTGTGTCCAGATTCTCATTAGGAGAGTGAATATCCTCTCTGATTTGTGAGAGGCTGAGTGTGATGATATATTGTGAGGAAGCTTAAATGACGGTCAGCGCGGCTTGATCTGGACTCTGACGTACAGAAGTCAGCGTTGTGAGAACCGCATAAGTC
Source organism: Ectobius pallidus (assembly GCA_964059195.1). Lineage (NCBI taxonomy): Eukaryota > Metazoa > Arthropoda > Insecta > Blattodea > Ectobiidae > Ectobius > Ectobius pallidus. The sequence goes on along the minus strand of CAXKWD010000007.1, from coordinate 132,396,760 downwards.
TCTGCGTGAAAAGCTTTCTGGTAGGCTACAATCCTCTTAGCGGCCGCTTGTGTATCACTCAGGCTTACGAACACTCAGCTCATCGAGAAATTGGAGCGAAACGTTCTTTTCTTTTTAGAATTACAAAAATAACGGTTTTTCACATATGACATTGTTGTAATATGTTTAAAAATGGCAGGCGTACTTGGATACGTGTGCGAGACAGATTCGTGGCGATTTTGCAAGGGAAATTGTCAAAATAGCGTAGGTTTTAAGGAAAATTATCTTTAAAATGCAAGAATTGTCAACAGTTCAACAAAGTATGAAGAAACGTCAACACATTTATGTTTTACTTCGTTTAAAATGTAAAAAATATGGCAAAGAGTGAATAGGATTTTTACGTCCTGAAAAACTCATCGACCGCGGCCGGATTTGATCCCGCGACCTTCGGATGTAGAGGCAGGCACACTACCTCTAGATCACAGCGGTCGAAAGTATAAACACCTCATCTATACAATTTAAATAAAATTGTTATAGCCGTTTTCGAGGAAATCGCGATAAGCGAAATTTTCTTCATGTAGGCCATAGTCCCCTTAAAAATAAGAGAAAGTCGTTCGCCAGTCTTTGTGTCACGCCCTCAGAAGGTACCTGACCCAAATACAAAATTTTGTTTTCATACGATTTTCCGTTTTCACAGACACACACACAGACATGTTTCTGAAAATAGTATTTTTTTATTCATGGGACCTAAAACATGTATTTATGTTAAAAACTTAATTTCGAATTTGGGGGGTCGAACACAACACTTCCTTCAAAAACTTAATTTCGAATTTGGGGGGTCGAACACAACATTTCCTTCACTATAGTACATATGGTACGGGTAAAATGTTGATGGGATCTTTCACCAGTAGTATAAAAGGTTTCTTTCTTAGAGTTAATGTCATACAACTCGGGGAATTTTGTAATGAATCTGTAATCCACGTAGCATGAAGGATTGAAGGTTCAGTTAACCATGACAGAACCAGGAGTTCATAAACTATCTTCTGTCAGGGTTCTGAAGTCAAATCGGTAAGAAATCCATCGCGGGTTTTATTCAATCCACGCTCCAGCAAACCAACGCCGTCTACACATTCGCACGGCCACTTCTCTGACATTCGTGTATTGCGTGTAGCATTCCTCTAAATAGCAGGCGTTTTATTTTAGTACTCAATGTTGGAGATATTCAGAAAACATTGAGAATTAAAATTAGCGCCTGCTACGCAGAGGTATACTGCACGCAGTACACGAATGTCAGAGAAGTGGCCGTGCGAATGTGTAGACGGCGTTGGTTTGCTGTGGCATGAATTGAATAAAACCCGCGATGGATTTCTTACCGATTTGACTTCAGGACCCTAACAGAAGGTAGTTTATGAACTCCTGGTTCAGTGTACTTAACATGGCTAACTAATTCTTCAGTCCTTCATGCTATGTGGACTACGGATTCATTACAAAATTCCTCGAGTTGTATGGCATTAACTCTCAGAAAGAGACCTTTTATACTACTGGTGAAAGATCCCATCCACATCTTCACTCCCTCTACCCGTACCACAGGAGCTACAGGTAAAGGAAGTATTGTGTTCGACCCCCCAAATTCGAAATTGAGTTTTGAAGTGAAACTTCTTTAGCCGTGGTAGGGGTAAATCGAGAGTTTGTGGAACGCTCAAAATCGTCACGAAATTAGTGAGGTGTGACGGAACGGACTGCACAGAAAACAATCAACTCAATGATTAGGCTTATTCATGATTTGAAAAATCTAAAAATTCAAAATTAAAAAATCCAAAATTTTAAAATCTAAAAATAAAAAATTAAAAAATCAAAAATTTAAAAATTCAAAAAATAAAAAAATTCAAAGATCCAAAAGCAAAAAGTCCAAAAATCAAAATTAAAAATCCAAATATCCAAAATTTAAAAAATAAAAAAAATAAAAAAATAAAAATCTAAAATCCAAAATTTAAAAATTTAAAATTTAAAAAATCCAAAAAAACACGCGGCGTATGAGTGGAATAGTTATAGTGCGAAAATATGAAAGTGATAAAAATAAAACGATAAAATTATGAGGTAGACACTTGCTTATTCTTATAGTGATTCATGAGTATTACTCACTCTATTACCAGCTCCATCCCTTTAGTCTTGTTGACCTTGGAGACTGGGCAGGGAACGGAACTTTGTACAGAGGAAGATGCGTCGTCTCCACACCCGTCACTGTGGGACTGTTCCGATAATTCACTAAGGCTGTCTTCACGAACAGACCAGCAAACGTGGCGCAGATCACCAGCGTTATCACCCAACTCAGCCTGAAAAAACATATCACAGGGAAACTACAGTTCTTATCACGTCAGAGTTGGCGATCATGCTGGTTTTTGCGTCGCGGCGGCCCCAGCTCTAACTCCCGAGCGATTGAGTGAAATATCTACGCAAATAAAGCCGCTAACGGTGCAATGATTCAGGCCCTCACAGCTACAGTTAAAATTACATTGAAAATAACTACGTACTTCATCACAAGAGATGTTGGAAATGTCCTCCACACCCCTGGCAACTTTTTAGAAAATTTTCTTTCACGCGCTTAAGTTCAGCTTCCGAGATAGAGTTAATTTCTCTTGTGATATTTTTTAAAGTTCTTCTAATGTTTGGGGTTTGACATATACACTTTATTTTTCAAGTTCCTACATAAATAATAGTCACATACTGTTAGAAGAACTTAAAGGCTTTTTTCCCCTCCACCTTCTCCGGAGCACTCGCTGACGGTGTAATGATACAGGTTCTCACAATTACAGTTAAAATTAAAATGAAAATAACCACGTACCTCATCACAAGAGATGTCGGAAATGTCCTCCTCTTGCATCCACACAGCACTGGCATCTTTTCATGAAATTTTATTTCACGCGCTTAAGTTCAACTTCCGATATAGAGTTAATTTCTATTATGATATTTTCTTAAGTTCTTCTAATTTATGGTACTTTTACTTATAGGCTACACTTTATTTTTCAAGTTCCCCCATAAATAATTGTCACATACTGTTAGCTCGGGAGTTAGAGCTGTGGCCGCCGCGACGCAGAAACCCGCATGATTGCCAAGTCTTACGTGAAACACACTGTATTTTAAAACAGAACTGCTACGAGAAACACGAAGTGAAAGTAACACATTATGGCATTAGTGCTAAAAAATCCATTGTAACCGACTTTGGTTTCAATCATATAGAAAATACTCTTTTAGTTAAAATATTTTATAAGTGATTAATAAATAGACTCAGTTTGGTGAAAATTGAAATTGTTTTTATGCGACCTTTTGAGTTATTAGAATACCTTGTAACAGCGCACGCCGCTTATTATGATCGCTTCGGGTTGCAGCTAATCTGATAATATTAATCGATTGATAACAGTAGTAGAAAGAATTAAATGAAGGTTATTTATTCATATATAAGATAATACACTACAAAACAATTAAAAATATTTATTCATAAAATAATACGTAACTGTGAATCATTGTACCCCTCATATGCCTCCGACACTGGAATTTGAACCCAGGATCTTTGGCTATCCGTGCCAATGCTCTACCAACTGAACTAAGTCAGAGTTCGCTTCTCAGCGCCAGATGGAACCTCTCTCCTGTGACTTATTGCTCTTAATGGTCTTCCTCACTGACAGACAAGTTATGTCATATACAGTACTGTGAGGCACACTAATTAGTGATTTTTGTGAGCGAGCTTCCACTGTTATTGTACAGTTAACATTCAAGATAGATATATACGTATGAATTCCTGAACCACAGATTGTCTCTGGGACTCACGTGTTGGGGCCGCTTTGGCTTGAAACTTACATAAACGTGGGAGTCTTTGTTCCAAAGCTACATTGAAACATCAGGACAATAGAAAAGGCATACGTAGGGTAAAACTCACTCAATACTTCAAACAATGATACATCTCAACAAGTGGATTTTATGAGTGCGGGTTGTAATGAAAAGGGGAAGAAATGTGTGCATGAATTTTAATACCCTTAATAAGTCAGTGTTAGTCCTTTTGGGAATATTCCTTTCATTTACTGGAGCTGCTATAAATCATAGCAGTATTCAAGAACTCTTTGATTGTACTGCAAAAATTAGTAAGCATAGGCCTATAAAGTCAGAACCGGTAGGAACGAGACTGAAGGGACCGCCAATTTACGGTCGTTATAGCCAATAGTCGCACAAACTTAATTTTTCCCTAAACATTTCAAATCCGCAAGTTTTATATTTTAAATTTGTATGTGCTATAATAGTCATGAATGAAATATTTTCGTTCCAGTTAATGTTTTACAAAAATTAATTACAGTGTCAAAATAATGCGCTACAAAATATTAGAGTAGCCGGTAAATCGTTCGAACAAGTGGAGTAATTCAAATATCTTGGAGCAATAATTACAGACGCAATTAATATTACGGCAGAAGTTAAGTGTAGACCCAAATCAGGAAACTCTTATCTTCTCGTCTTCTGTCCAGAAATCTAAGAATAAAGACAATTATCTTGCCGGTTGTATTATATGGATATGAGACATGGTCGCTTACTCTTCGGGAAGAACATAATCTGAGAGTATTCGAAAACAGGGTGCTTAGGAAAATATTTGGGCCTAAGAGAGATGAAAATGAGGACTGGAGAAAACTGCATAACGACGAGCTTCATAACCTGTACTCGTCACCGGATATAGTAAAGGTAATTAAATCACGGAGAATGAAATGGGCTGGACATGTTGCGCGCATGGGGGAGGAAAGATATAATACCTAAAAAAATATTGACTGGGAGACCTGAAGGGAAAAGACCACTTGGAAGACCTAGACATAGGTGGGAGGACAATATTATAATAGATTTAAGAGAAGTAGGATTTTCGAGGGATGGTTGGATGCAGAGAATAGGGTTGAATGGCGGGTTCAGGTAAGTGCGGCAATGAACCATAAAATAGATAATATTTCTTTAGCTTGCTTAGGAATTGTCTATTGCCATTAAGTAAGTAAGTAAGTAAGTAAGTAAGTAAGTAAGTAAGTAAGTAAGTAAGTAAGTAAGGCCTACATATTCTACACATAAATTACTATATGTACTGTTACCCTCCTACAGTAAATACAATAGTGTAAATTACGTAGGCCTACACTTTCTCCTATTTCTCTTTTTACAATGTTGTACAAATGTGATGTACTGTAGCTTACCTTACACATTAGAAAACTCTTACACATTACATAACCACAAAACGTCAAAACGAAAACACCTCAGTACTTGAGAAAAAATCTTAATTTAATTTTCTGGTTTTCTACAATAACAACTAGGATTTTTTCAATAATTTCAAAATCAGCGGAACTCTGCATTGTGAGTAGTTCTTGTGTGCTTTTAAAATCTAGAGGTATGTAAAGAAGGGTGTAAGTATGTAATGCAAAACTATATGCTATGACCGATTCGTTAGAAATTTTGCACACTTGCCCTCTTTAACTTGGTACACATTATAGGCATAATTGAAATTCAAAGAAACCATCCCTGCCATTATTTTCAACCCTCCATGAGTAATATTTTCTCTATATAAATCTACATTCTTTGACCAATTTCTACAGAAGTTTACACATATACCGGGAAAATTTCTACGAGAATATGCACCCCTTATTAAATTTTCAACCCATATTCTGTGATCTCTATATAAATATACTCGTAGGCCTACATCCTTTGAACCATTTTTCCCAAACTTTACCCACAGAACCTATAGAACCAAATAAAAATATTAGGACAAATTTACTTTGGAAGAAACCACCTCTTAAATGTGGAACCCCCATTATATGACCTTTATTTAAATCTTAATTTTTTTATATATATACAAATTTCGACCAGACTTTACACACAGACCCTGTAAACCAGAAGAAAATTTTAGGCAAAACTAATTTTGGAACAAACCACCCCTTATATGTTTGAACTGATATTATGTGATCTTTATTTAAATCTACATTCTTTGACTTTATTTTTATCAGACTTTGTACACAGAACCTATAGGAAAATTTTTTTTGCGCGAAACTAATTTCGGAAGAAACCACCCCTTAAATTCTTCAACCCCTATTATATTATCTTTATTTAAATCTACATTCTTTGCCTTTTTCTTAACAGACTTTACACACAGAGCTAATAGAACCAGAAGAAAAATTTAGGGAAAGCAATTTTGAAAAGAAAGTCCCTTTAATGATTCAGCTCCTATTAAATGACGTTTGAGTTTACATTCTTAGACTAATTTTACCAGTCTTCGCATTCAGACCCTATAGAACCAGGAGAACATTTCAAGCAAGATTAATAGGAATATTTGTTTCTTCTTATTTCAGTCCCTACCATCCTTGGTCTTTAGAAGCAATGAGGTGCTAAATCCCAAGTCCTCTATGAGGGACAAAAAGTTATATTTAGCGTTTTCTGAGGCAATAATCTGAGTGTGAGAAGTCGTTCTTCCTTACTTCAAACTCTAAATAGCTATAAAGGACGTAGATTTAGAAAATTAAAAGTCCTCCAAAAGTTTACCCCGTAGTACAAGCAAAACACAGAACCCGGGCGATGCCGGGTCTTTAAGGCAGTAAAATAATATAAAACAAATTTTAATAAAAAATTTATGCTGAATTTATTGGATCCAAAACTTAAGAATTTACAGCGTTAACAGGTACATTTTCATTAAACTTCGCATCAAAAATAACACACATCTTTGTACTTAGTAGTTTTTGGCGATATGGCAACATGAAGTTTTATTTTTCCGGTACGGCAAAATCTAGAATCTAGAATGAGGTTTATTGCTAATATAGAAGCTTATATTTTGTGCCAAATGGATAGGTGACTAGACAGTATTTATGATCGAAGATTCCTTTTCTAATTTCCCCTTTACAATTTGGTTTACTGGACCATCGGCCTCTGCTGACTGTATGTACTTGAGAATTCTTTTTGTTTCGATGCTTTAATAATTTATTTGTCTTCAGTAATAAATCAGTTAAGGAAGTATATCATTGCGTCTCCAGGGAAAACGTTCCTTGTCAAAAATGGAGGGCCATGAAATTGCAAACTCCACATTAATCATGGCATCCTATGTCTTGACAGATGTCAGTCCAAGAGCTCAAATTACCTTTGCAGCAGAAAAAGTTGCACGCAGAGTACTTCGCTACAGTTTGTGATTGAAACCACGGGATGCATGGACTTAAACCCTTTCATACTGGGCAGCTGAAATCCAAGCAGTGGCCGCTATGAGCTTTGCTTTACAACGCACAGCTGTTACACCAGATGGCACTTGAAGAGCAATTGTTGTTGATGTATGACACCCATTTCTCTCCCTTTCTGCTTTTCCCTGTACAGAGCTGCGTCATTTGATTGCAGTTCACTTTGTTCTGATTCTGCTGATAACTCAAAGCAGTTTTGATTTCCATTAAAAAAACACAAAACAAGTAAAGAACAAACAGATTGTTTTCATATTCCTCCATTGTGAGGCCTATGTGGCATAAATAAAGAAGGTTGAGCAGATGGTACCAATTGTACATTTTATTTTATTTTGTTTTATTTTATTTTATTTTATAAAACATTTTAAAAGTTTTGTTAAAACACTAGCACTGGCACATCTGCCAGCTTCCTGTTTTTCTTGTGACTTCACCGTTGTGTATCTGCAAGAAGAAGCAGGAAACTGGGAAAAGTGTCAGAGCTAGGGTTTAAAAAAAATTATAATGTTTAATTGTTTTATCAGAATGACAAGAATAAGACAATGCTATTAGTTTTTAATCATTATATATCTACGCCAACACAGCAAGATGCCCTGTAGTTGACATAAGATTGTCGAAAGGCCTAGGTGGCATAAAATAAAGATAATTAAATACATGGCACCAATTATATATTTTACCACATCTTTCCAAGAATGCAGTGAAACATTCATATTAAATATGATCCGGATTTATGGTCTGAAAACCAATATTCACATTTAATTTAATTAAGTTAATGAATTCACCAATTCCAAAGAAATTATATTTTCCACAATTTCAATTAATCTCCGCCAAGAGTATAAAATAATCTCCAACAATATCCACTGGCATTGGTTTAATAAAAATACAAATGATAAAATATATCTACGGTAACCACCTCTACCAATCTAATCATTGCTGTTGTGGCACCTTGTACAGCTCTTAACTTCATCACTTATGAACATATAATCATTTTGCAAATTACAAAGTGTTGCCTACAAGAGGTACAGAATTTTCATTCAGAGATTTGCTTTTATTGACATATGGAGCAGAAGGTTGGAGTTTATCGGAGGGTCAGAAAAGCAAGATACAGGCAGTTGAAATGGATGGAATGCGGAGGGGTGCCAGAGTGTCCAGGTTGGAGAAGAGAAGGAATGAAGATATTAGAAGGATAATGGATATGGAGGAATCCGTGATTGAAAGAATTGAGAATCGAAAACTACAGTGGTATGGCCATGTGAGAAGGATGGATGAGAACAGATGGCCAAATATTTTACTAAAGTGGTCTCCAGGGGGCAGAAGGAAACGGGGACGACCTAACACCTTGGAAGTCTGGAATTTCACGGATGATGGATGAGAGGGAACTGGTGGAAGGAGATTGGAATGATAGGCGTAGATGGAGAATGGGAATAAAGGGTAACCACTGAAAAGTGGATACGCCCTCAAAAGTAAGTAAAGTAAGTAAGATTTGCTTTTACAAATGCCATCTATAATCTGTAATAATAAGAGGAAGTATTTGTCTGTCTGCGCGCGATGCCCAGCAAAATCTACTGCATGCAGATATGTGAAAATTTAAACATGGATGGACTAAAGGGTAGCCGAATGCACCTTGAAGCTGTATTTTTAATTTTCGCTTTCGATCGTGAGTTATGAGTGAAAAACTGACAGAAAACGTGAATTGTTTGCGCTATCGAAGAATCAGATTTCGGTAATACATTTTAACTGTCAAATCGATTGCAGGTGGCTTAGCCTTATTCTTTGTCATAACTCGGAAATAAAAGCATCGCAATTTTTTCAATATATTGCATGCAATTAACGATCGCTTCGATTTTGTGAGCTCACCCTGGTCGATTCGTTTGTTTTTAATGTCAAAGTACGCAGACATATGAATTTTTCAACATAGACGGAAGAGAGATATTGAATGTAGACCTAAATGGGCAAACATTGATCGATTTGGACAAAACTCACTATGCAGGGGTTTTCGGAGCCAGGGAAATCGAATCTGAGGACGTTTTTCCCAAGCGGCGCTTTCTAATCGTGGATAGCTTATGAATGTTTCGTTAATAAATATAATGTTTTAATTATTTTACTCTTAATTATTATGCTCTTAATTTTTAATCTTCGAAATAATTATCATGAGCGAAGCCGCGGGCACCTGCTAATATTAAATGTGATGATTTTGCTATCATATAGCCCTACTGAATTTGTATATCGCATCTTTCTAGAAAATACATATTATGATTATTTTTCTATAATATTTCATGAAAATTTTCTGCTTTAGGTTTGTAATATCTTATGTACTCATATGGTCATTGGGTAGTGTTGGGAAGGAAATCTGCAAGGTAGTTATATATGAGGAAGTGGTACAGAGACCACGCCATCTAGTTCATAGCTAATACTTTGTTGATATAGGTTACCTAGCCACTTGTTTGGTTGGTAGAGATAACACAGTTACTGAAGTTGCATGTAGTGGTTGACATTAATGTGGGAGTCAGGTGGTGACGTACCCACGCTTTGATACCCAATCTCAGTTCTCTGGTACATCAATCAAACTGATAACGAAACGTAATACTCGTTAAGGCTGTAATATGATGCATGTATTGCATTGACATTAATTCAGATCATACATGATGTTAACGATGTTCAAACTATCCTGATATTTCCTTCTGGATTAATAGTATTTTCATCGCTATCGATGTGGAAGTGAGTTCACGTTAAAACAATTTCATCTTCAAGAACAAATCTTCCTTACTATGAACCTTAGATCATACTTATTGTATGTCCTGGTGTTCTACAAAGTATATTTTAAAATTCACTAATTGAGGGGCCTGTTACCAAACCCGGCATTCTCCATTCTGAGAAAAGGTAGAGATGCTAACTTCTATTGAAGGTTTAATTCATTTCCTGGTACATATTTAGTGAAAATGTTGAAAATCGCACTTCCCACATAAGGGAGGAGCTCAGATTTTCAACATATTCACTAAATATGTAATTGGAAATGCATTAAACTTTCATTAGAAGTTAGCATCTTTATCTTTTCTCAGAATGGAGATTGCCGGGTTTGATAATAGACCCCTCAATTGCATTTACAATACTGTGAGAAGTTGTGGGATGACTTTAATAGTATTTACATTACTTAAGTCTACTATTAAGCTACCTTAATAGTATTTAAATCTAAATATTTACACAATGACCGGAATATACTTATATAACCTGCCTCTGTTACTGACACTATATGTCACTTAGGTATCACCGCCACTCAGTTGACTGTCATTTAAATACTACTGGGAGAGATTTCAGTATATTTTTAAACGCCTTACCGCTTCATGGAAAAGCTTCTATACCTTTAGCAACCAGGGAAGGCGGTTGAGGCCAGGTAGATCCCTTCTCCCGCATGGACCCTCACATTTACAAGGAACATAGGACTTGAAAGCAGTTTTCTCGTAACTTTTATTTATGTATTTGTTAGAAATGTTCCTATTAAAGTAAATTATACATTGTTTGGTGTCATTTTTCTTGTAATTATGTGTAGAATTGATATATAACAAACATTTTAAGATAAAATGACATATTAAAAAAATCCAAGATTGATTGATTGAAGTAGACTAGGTGACTCATGGGGAGGAAATTACGGTTGGTCCTAAATCTCCTGCCCTTGTAAATGTGAGGGTCCATGCGGGTGAAGGAATCTACCTGGCCTCAACCGCCTTCCCTGGTTGCTAAGGGTATAGTACGTTTGTAGGTAAATAATCCCAATCCTTGATGGTCCGGTTTATACAAGAAAAATTTCCTACGTCTATTCTCTGTTTCTTTTTTATATTTATTTTATATGAATGATCATTTTCTCCTTTTCGCTAGTGTGTCCAAATGAGATTAATTAGACTGAATTTATTCGCCCGTTTTTTGGATTTTATCAAATGCCTTAATATTTTACGATCTGTATGAATATACTGATGACAATCGGAAGTAGACGACGAACTATGCCTAGTGTTTTAGAAAAATAGCTTCCAGGGTTCATTGGTCAATGCATATTTATATCGCATCACTATTCAAAACCTCATAGAAGGAGTTACTTTTTTGGCAGGGGACTGAAACTTTGGAGAACCATGCATTAGAGTCTATATTATGCGATAAAGTTATAGTTTTTCTTGTACGAAAAATAGCATTTCACCTATCACTTTCCTTCAGTGCACTTAACAGGATTTAAAGATGTAATTTAATTTAAATTTTAGATCACTACGATAATTTGGAGCATTGTTACATCGTATACTTTGTGCTAGTAAAATAAAATAAAATAGCATATGCTAAAATAACGTTTAAATGAAATAAAATATTGAAATTTAATAAAATGTATAATAAATTTAATTTGATTAAGATGAATAGGAACTGCAACTCAAAATAAAATTTTAAAAAGTTAACAAGAATTTAACAATACGAAAACTCGAAATGAAATAAAATAAAATGCAAGAAGTTACTGGTTTTGTACTGGAAATTCATTACTCAACCGGGCTCCCCCCCCCCATTATATTCAATACTTGTAAGGTTACAATACAGACTGATAGACTATACAACCATTGTAAACTTGTAACAATAACTTAAGCCATTGTTAGTGAGGCTATCTGATAGAACCTAAAGAAAGAGCTTCGTTACTTCTATAGTACGTTATTGAGCAAACAAAACCTGAACAAAAGACACTCCTTTTATAAGATTATCGATTTGTCATTACTATTTATTTGCCTTCGCATACTGCCCGCACTTTCTTCTGTTCCCATTATAACGATGTCGTCTACTTCCGACTTGAAAGAGATAAGGCACGACCTGCTATAATCTGCATGTAGCAATTTAGACATAATGGATGTTTGATTTTTCGTAGCATGTATGCGTGCGTAGTCATTGAATAAATAACTTCATAATGCTGCACTGACATTAATGCATCTTAAAGTAATCACTAATTCTATTATGACTGAAATCAATGGAAAGAGGGGTAGATATTGCTTTACTAGACTGAAGATGTCTTTTGAAAAGTATATAATAAGATCAGTATCTAAATATTGTACCTCTTGACAAAATTGAAAGCAATCATTACACGAAATGCATTTTAAAAAAGTCAGGTTTCTTTAAAAAGAAGGGAGCAGACACACTCAAAACACCACTCTTCAAATGAAGGGCTTGGTGTAAGAAGGAGTTAACTTCAAAATTTATATTCCGTTATAATTGGACTGATATTAAAAAGAAACTGAAATCTCTGGCGTTAAAATCCATGAAGGGATAAGACCTACCATACAACCGCTGCATCACATCTTTATCAAACTTTTCACTTCATTGATTGATGTAAGTTTTGGAGGCATTACAGAAAACTCACCAACTCCCGAGGCCATAAATAATAGTTTTTTGTTATCGGGAATATTTCTCATTATTCAAACTTGCCCTCAAGTGCTTGATGTTTGATGTTCGAGACTTCCCGACTTCGCAAAAATGGAGATCAAACTAGGACTTCAAGATTCTTAGTCAACAAATGCTAACCACAAAGGAGGCATATAGAAGACAAGACAGTTTTGAAATTATGATATTACTTCCTCTAGCTTATCATAAATGTTACAGGTAGAGGAAATATTTGTTTTCAACCCTGAAATTCGATGTCGAATTTTCAGCATGTTTCACGTTTTGAGGTGCCCTGAGTCAGAAGTAAAATTTCGGAAATATATCTTTCTGTCTATGAACAGCGAAAACGAAAAATCGCATAGAAACGAATTTTTATAGGCCAATTTTGAATTAAGTATTTTACATGAAGCTTAATTTTGGTACCACTGCACATGAAGTTTCTTGATTTTCCCTTAAATGGCTCTAACGATTTTTTAAATTTTAAATCTCTACCCCATTACTTGCTATATGACCTAAATCTTTCATTTGAAATCTATTTCTAAAAATTTTCTGAAGGATAATTTTACCATAACTTAGCCTACAAGCACAAACTAGGGCTGCAAGTCCTGTCTAAAAAACGATTCATAAGGTCAGATAACTGAAGACGCGTTCTTTGCAATAGACCTCTTTATTACATAGCTGAGTATGAAGCAAGAAAGCGATATTAGCCTATATAAAATATATACAGAGTGGAAAAAAAATTACAAGAGTAAGCTCAGACTCCTGGGATTAAACCAAGCACTACTATATGGGCAACAGTTCAAGTGCCCGGGTTGCTCTGGGAAACTCTCACAGCAGCCGATCCGAGTGGGGTTTTTCGGGGTTTTTCCTCACTCATTAGGTGAATACCGACCCCGACAGACAGATGACATAACACAAACAGAGTTACACAGTTCTATTAGTGCTGAATTAAACAGCTGGCTCAAAACACATTACCCACAAGCGTAAACTACACAAGAGCGAAAAGTAGAGCAATAGAACACAAGCGCCGAAAAGTTGTTGGGACCGAAGTATGGCCTATGGTCGAGGGCTCCGGGAACGGTGGAGGGCAAAAAAAAAAAAAAAAAAAAAAAAAAAACTACACAATATTACTTTCCTTGCCCATACCATAGGTACTATAGGTACAGGGAGTATTGTGTTCGTCTCTGAAATTTGAAATTGAGTTTTAACATAAATACATATTTTGAGGTAACTTGAATCCAAAACTACTATTTTGAAAAACATGTCCCTGTAAGTCTGTGTGTCTGTAAACAGCTCCAGAACAAAAAATCATATGAAAATTTTGTATTTGGGTTAAATATCTTCATGGAATGTGAAACGAAGATTGGTGTCGACTTTGTTACTTTTAAGGCCACTTTACAGAAAGAAAATATCGTTTTTCGCGATGTTCTCGAAAACGGCTCTAACGATTTTGTTTAATTTTTGTACATGAGGTGCTTATAACTAAGCGCTAAAACGCAGGCTATATTTAAAACATTTTATAGCAAAACTTCTCTGAAGGGTAGTTTTATAGCTCCCATTGTTTGTAGAAACTCAGTCTTACCTGGTCAACAATAAAGTTTTGCATTAGGTCGAAACAACTGATAACGCGCTCTTTGCAATACGGCCTCTCATTCTACATCAGAATGTGAAGTGAGAAAGCTGTATTACCCATGCGTAGAGTTACGCGAGTTCATTAATAAGACTTTATTTGGGTTGTGTATCCTTCGGCGATGCGATGCGTTATGGTAACGGCATTCTCTTCATTTTTTAAGAAATTTACATGAACAGAATTTCAAGAGAATGACATTTCATTGTCTAGCAAAATTTTTATTTTGGCAAAGGAAGTTATGTTTTGCATCAGCTTTTTTTTTATTGTCCTTTATCTCTGATAAGAAATAACAAAATGAAGTTGTGCTCTTTTTGCTCCAAACACTTCAAATATTAGGAGGGAGGTTTCTGAGAGTCTTTCTCTAATTCTACATTAGAATTAGTAGGAGCCCTTTAAGGGAGACAAACTAGGGAGATTTCCCGAGGACTTATAAGGCATTTAGGTGAATGGCTGAATATTGTTACGTTCCCCTTTTACCAAGGAGGAAGGGGGAACTAAATGTCTGGAAGTTTTCTCCCCTGTTATGTTTGAGGCCGTTTTTAGCTTCAATTAAAGTTGGGAAGCCTGCGTAAGCATAATGCATTACCGTCGTTACCAACATTGTTATTTTAAGCCGACACTGTGAGTTCCTAATTTCATTGTATTGTTATTTGCCCCTTTTGTGCTCTCTAAAAGCACTTTACGTCCAGTCGTGTGGTGCAATATTTTAGATTTAATTCAAGAATTTGCAATAGTTCCGTGTTGAATATCTTTCGTTTTGCCCTTCTGTAGCAAACAAGAAATTTATAGTTTATTACGTTCAGTGAGCATTAATTGAACATTGCACTTTGATTATATCACATGAACTTAGTAGGTCTAAGTCAAGAGTAGGCCAAAGATTCATATACACTAAAACAGTTAAAATATGCATGCAACCAAGCACTAATAACCTTATGTAAACTTACATATACATCAAAAAATGAGACGCTTTAGTACACTCTTACAGAAAAAATTCAGGCAATTTTAAATGTAGGTCTACTATCACTTGAAAGTGTTCTGATAAGGAATATCAGAATATTTACCGGTACTGTTTTTTTCTGGCTTAAATAGCAATAAACAATAACGATATTTTATAAGTAAAGGTTTTTAAAATCGGTCTTAAAACAGGATCAATTGCTATCACGGAAATAGATGTAACAGAAATGCGTCAATTATGGACAAACTTAATAATAATAATAATAATAATATCAGAATTATTGAATTGACTGCAAAGCAGTCAGATGTTTGTAAATTTTCCTCGCCTGAATAAACAGATAAACCTATTCCACTAACAACTATGGGATGTATTGATTTACTTTGAACTTACTTAATACCACTATTTTACAACCCTACCACCTTACTCTAACAATGCTTTAATCACTCCGTCCTTTTCTAAGCACTTTAAATTATGGACCCAAAGCACAATAAATATAATAAACCTATAAGGTTGCGCTGCCCCGCTGCCCGAAGCTCAAATTGACGAGCAATTCATTCTTTATATGAATTGTCCGGAACACCTCCACTTTCTCTCAGTGCCAATCATTCTTACAGAAACGTTGCCGACCCCTGACCTATATGAATGAGACTAATGTGTAAAAGACTGGCTTCAAATAATGCTCGGATTTTACGTAGATATTTATAATACTTCTGAATATGTTAACACGGTTTAATGGAAAATAATTCATAAATTCTGACTAGAATTTACAATGCACAACTTCCATATTTCCGCTCCATCATAGCGAATATTAATTCAGTTACCTTTTGTAAGCAAGGGCTACTTAGAATTTTTCACTCGTAAAATCCCTTTTTAAGCAGCATCATGCTGTCCTCTGCTTTTGGGAGTATTTTAATTTCCCTGACAACGAATAAAAAAGTGAGTACTGTGTGCTTCAGTAGTAACAGCCTCTTTTTTTTAAAACTCTTTATTAAGTTCCATGCGCATTTTGTTATTAGGTATTCCCTTTCGACAGTCATACAAGAAAAAAATTCTCTCTCTCTTGTAACATAAATTCCTTCCTGAAGATTAAAGCGAGGGATTTTAAAAACCCTGCATTTCGCCATTCCCAACTGGCTACTGTTGCTGATGAAAGAACACTGACGATTGTTCTATTGCGTTTGCTCTTTTCACTAAATTTCTCGTTTACTTTAGCTTGGCACAGTTCCGAGAAGCAGCTAGAAAAATACACATAGTTAGAGAAGTAATTTACATTTTACATTGTCTCTTACTAGATAAATGGACGATAGTCATGAAATGAGATACCCGCTCTGTTGAAATGCACTCTAAATGTAACCCATTTTATATTTACATAGGGAAATGCATACCTGTACAAGTTAAAAAAAATGCTGTCCACAGATGAATTTACATGGTTCGCTTACATAACATTCTACTAATAGTTTTGTTTTCAAACATTAGTTCCAACAGAATAATTGTTATCTTTCATACAAGTGAATAGGAGTTGTGAAGTTTTCCAAGAGCTGGATTGTTAGCTGACGAAAGGTTTACTGCTGATTTCGTGAGCAAATAACATTTATACGCTTGTGGATTATATACAATACGTTTTAATAAATAAGTATTTTGACTGAAGGTTTATCTTGAAATCTGTAGTTCTGAGTTACGTTTTCAGGGTTTTCCACATTCGCAGAAAAGACCGCATAGCCTATTGGTATTTACTTACCTTTAGCGTTACAATTGAAATAGTACCTGAATGAGGGACCTCGAAAAGTTGTTAATAATAATAATAATAATAATAATAATAATAAAGATCTTAATAATTAAGTTCATAATAATGATAATAATAATAATAATAATAATAATAATAATAATAATAATAATAATAATAATAATAATAATAATAATAATAATAATAATAATAATAATGCAATGAGCTTATTTCTTGTTCACAAAAAGGTGATTAATAAAATATAACAACAATTTTATTATTTTATTTTATGAATTTTATCAAAATATACCATAGAACAAACATTTATGTAGGCAGAGTCAGTACAACAGTACAATGCTATTATGTGTAAATATTTCATTCTAGTTATTATTTATTTTATGTCATAAATGTGTACCCAATACTCTGCTTCGTTTGGGTCCAGGGTTAAGTTCCACATTTCCAGTGAGGTTATAATACAGGTTATAATACTTATAATTATTGTCCCTAGCAACAGATTTTTTGATTTCTTGTCTTTGTTTCCATTTACACATTTATTTATGTTCTTTTTCTTGCGCTCCACATCACTATTCCCGCTCTGTACACTGTTTTGTCACAAACACTTCCGACCTCTACCAATGTCGGCGCGCAACTCTTATATACTAACTAGCTTAAAAGACCCGGCGTCGCCCGGGTTTTGTATTTTGTAATTGGAAATCAACTTATGAAGGATTTTCAATTTTAAATTCTAGGTCCTTATATAGGCATTTATAATTTGAAATAGGAAGAACGACTTATTACACTCAAACTATTCCCTCAGAAAAAGCTTGATATAGTTTTTTATGGCTTATAGAGGATCTAGAATTTTGCATCCCATCGCTTGTACAGTGCACAGCAAGCCTGGTAGTGGTTTAAATAAGAAGAAACAGAAATTCCTGTAACATAAAATTGTAATATCGAGGCGGGAAATTTCCCACTCTTATGTTACCATAAAACCGTTTTGGGGATGAAATTAAACAGAAAGCATTATCACTTTCATACTTTTCTCTCCAAAAACCTGCGATATAATATAATAATATACACATTACCATACCTCGTTTTGTTTTCTCTATGTCCAGGGTAGAGAAAGTTATGTGATTCCATTATTTTAGTGGATTTCATTCTGTAATATTTATTTATAACATGAATTATTTTGATAACTTCTCTTATTTGTCAAAAGTGCATTTCATTTGTTTTTTCCAAGCCCATCTGATACCATTTGGCAACAATATATTCTGTGATTTGGAATTGATAATTCTATGTAAAAAGGGATTAAGTATTTTCAAAAACATTTAATTTTTGGCATTTAGAATCAAAATTTTGCAAAACCCTTTCTTAGTGAGCACCTACATTATGAAACGAAGGTACTATCAAAATTCCAAGTCTCTACCTGTTATAGTTTAGGCTGTACGTTGATTCCTGTCAGTCAGGACAAAGCCTTTTATATATATAGAGATTAATATGTGATTGTTCCAATACATATTACATGATACTTTCTGGTTATAGCATTCCATCATTTTCAACATTGAATTAGTAATATTACTTAAGAATAGGCTGTATTGGAAAGTTCTAAGTCATATTTTACTAAAAATAACTAATATTTGTAGCGAAGCCTATGTGCAATAAATACTGTTTAACCTAATCATTAATTTAGTTGATCTTTCTTTTTTTTTTTAGTTCCACTGGAAGTTTCGCTTGCAATAAGTATGCAGATTTTTTTTTTTTACTTTTAGAGAAACTTTATACTTCTCTCTTTCTCTCTCTCTCTCTCTCTCTCTCTCTCTCTCTCTCTCTCTCTCTCTCTCTCTCTATATATATATATATATATATACATACACACACACACACACACACACACTTGTTCACTGTGGAATAGAATAGCATTCTCCTCCATATAGTGATGAGCGAGACCAGTATTGGTCTTGCAGTCTTGGTCTTGGTCTTGCGGAAAATGCAAGACCGAGACCAAGACCAAGACCGCATCAACGGTAGCAAGACCGAGACCAAGACCGACCACGCAAGACCGAGACCAAGACCGAGACCAACACTGCAAGACTCTGGCAAGAACAAGACCTTACTGCAAGACTCTTGCAGTCTTGCTATTTGAAAAAGTTTTGTAAAGCCCCGTTGTGTATGCAGCGAGCCAGCGACCACTACTCAAAGGCGCCGCAGAGTCGCTAGCCGGGGTAATCCCAAGGCTGGTAAGCCTATAATGTAGAGGTTGCCTCATCGTGCGGTAACCAGTAAGAGCAGACCCGGTGCGTGACGCTGTCCGTATCCAAAAACGAGCGCACCATTCAAATAATACATGTGAACTCCGTATACCTCTCTCACCACTACGTTAACGAATTACTGCAATGAAAACTTACAATTAATCTGACGGATTTCCCTGAATGGCATTCCATACAGCTAGTTCCTTCAATTGGTGGGAGTTAAATTCACGATAAACACTCCATATTCATTTTTAAAATGTTTAATTGCAATAATTCTCTAGTATTATAGTACGAAAGACAGACAGATGTAACAAAGGCCTAAGTCATGTATGAAATTTCATTTTGCGTACAATATAAATACAGACCTCATAATTTATCAATAAAATTTAAAAATTCTGCCATACAGTTATTTAATAACTAGTTTCTCTAACCTCTCACTGGGTTAAAAGAAAGCTATGACTGAGGATTTATAATATTTCTTTATTACAACCAAATGGTCATACTACCATGAATGGAGCAACGATGGAATGGTATACGGCAGGGGAAACCGGAGCACCCCGAGAAAGCCTGCCCCGACCCCACTTTGTCCACAACAAATTCCAGATAGATCCATCGAGATCCGATCCCGGGTCCCAGCGGTAGAGGGCGAGCTGTCTAACCACTCAGCCATGGGGCGGCCTCTGACTGAGGATTTGAAACTTTAAACAGTCGCCCCCGTAACTTAAAACACCTATTAACATGCTCAGTAGCCTATTTCATTAACGATTATATCCTTTTTTACTCCTATCATTAATATTCATAGCCTACTCTCACATATAGAATCTTTCCTGTCTACTTGAACAAAATATAACATAGCTATTCAGCTCATTTCATTCTCCTTGCAGAAAATTTCAAAATAAAGTGAAGTCTGAAAAATCAGGTATTCTTCATAATTATTCAATAAAACACAATTAAACCGTAGATTAATATTAAAACAGGAACTTATTTGACGGGTATTTGCTAGTTATTACTTTACAGTTACGTATCTGATTATACTGTAGCTATATAGGCCTACATTTTGTTGAAGATAGGTAGGACATCCACTGAAAACCTTTTTTTACTACTACAATTTTGTTATTGACACATGACGGTGGCGGTGTTTACGTTATTGCTGCTGATTCATATTAAGGATGCATATCGAATGGGAAAAGATAATAAAAGTATAAAATGCCTGGTCTAGAAATATTCTCTTGCATGAAGAATAGTTATGATTGTTTATGACCCAATTAGTTGAAGGCCCGAAACTTGAAAGCAAGTAGAAAGTAATTTGTGGGGGGTAGCGGAAATCTTTAAAGTGCAGAAATGATCTGTTCACAGTGTGTTATAAATTAGAACTAGGGTATATGGGAAGATAAATATTATTTATTGCAGCCTATGGGTTTGGGTTTTGAAGGGACATTGTGTGATTTTCTATAGATTGCACAATTTCTAAAGCATCTGCTTCAATGCCGTTATGTTTTGTTACTATGTTATACAGTTTTAAACAGGTCAGATAGAACCTCTCTCCTATGTGGAAATCTTTTAAACATTTCATACACATCCTGTTACGATTACTTTTTGTCTCCACAGCCGTTCAATTTGAAACTTTACAATATAACATTCATAATTTTACACTCTCAAATAGTGTATAGAATCTCGTGGATTTTGGGTTTAAAGTTCTGCAATAGGATAACAGAGAATATTTAAATTTACACTCAAAGTTTACTGTTCTAGCTTATATCACCATGGACGTTTCGGCAAACAGAGTGACATCACATTACTGTTTACATGGTCAAAGCAATTAAAAGCAATTAGCTTTCGTTACTTTCGCAAGCAATAACACACATGTAAACGGCGTAACTTTAAATCATGTAAACGCCGTCGATCACAGTAAGATGCATAAAAAACTGCAAGACTCTTGCAACAAGACCAAGACCGAGTATGCAAGACCGAGACCAAGACCATGACCACTCATGCAAGACCGAGACCAAGACCAAGACCAGGGTTACCTATGCAAGACCAAGACCAACACTGAGAGTGCAATACCAAGACCAAGACCAAGACCAAGACCGCCTTGGTCTTGGTCTTGGTCTTGCATTTGCTCATCACTACCTCCATATACATAAAAGGCATTTATACGAAAATATTAAGTGGTTCGTTTGTCTTTCATTCAAAAGTTAATTGTTATAGAAGTGACATTTAAAATACGCTTAATGTTATAGCCTAATAGTCATACAAAAAAATCATTTGTTTGAAATCAGCGAAATTCATGGTTTAGAAAATTTAAACGCAATAAATTATCAGAACTAATTAACGTTGTAGTCATCATTTATTATTTATGGCACTGACATTTATTAAGAGGAGAAAAAATAGATGGAAGCCGCATAGTTGAAATTTTTGAAACCACCGATGTTTATATCTCTGCACTACAATGAAACATCAAACGGCAGGAGCGTTTATGAATAAATAAAAAGTTATCGTATGAGAGATCCGCATATACCACCGCACAGAACATTAATTGAAATATACGGGCTGGGTTCAATAAATCAACGTAATATAATGAAGTATGGTAGGCAGACATATATATACGTCTGCCATAGTATTTAAAGGAAGCCATGCCATGTTCATTGCCTCAATTGCTGTTTTCCTAATTATCCAGTTAGTGGCCTAAATATTTGATGATTGGAAAGCTAGATTAAAAACAAATTGATAAGTTGGACTGTGGTAAAAAAAACCTTTTAATCATATATCAATTTACAAATTACTTGTACATTTTTAACAAATTCGAGTCTGAATTATCTACTCTCCTGTGTAATGAATCATACTATTTTCTATTCTGTATATATTTGTATGTATTCTACTTTAGTTTAGTTTGATTTATATATAGGCTACAAAATATAAGAAGTTTAATAACTTAGAAAATTTCTTATTTTATCTACTATAATACAGTACTAATTTAGGCTAAGAAATACATTTCAGTTATTTGAGTATCCCATATCATGTATTGGTAAAATGGATTACTACTATACTATCCAATGCTACTTATTGATCCTTTCGTAAAACACCACTAGAACCTTGTACGGAGAACGGACTTTCAATATATCATGTAGAAAATGGTTAATGAGTATTTTGGAAATGTAAGGAAAAGAAAATCTAATCAGTCAGGACACATAATGCGAAGAAAAGACCTTTTTTAAATGCAATCGAAGGAAAAATAAAAGAAATAAGAAAACTTAATAGAAGAAGAATTGCGACACTGGATGACATAAAGAATTAAAGAGCTAAGGAGAGTTAAAAGATGCAGCCTTATAGGCCTATAGAAGGAGCTGAAGAATGGAATTTCACCATGAGGGTATAGACTTGTTGTAGGGCAAAAATACATAGTAATAATAAAATAATAACAATAATAATAATGAAATTTAATACTAAACTACTCAATGGCAATGTACAATTCCTAAGCAAGCTAAAGGAATAAATATTATCTTTTTTCTATGGAACCCACAGGTTCATTGCCGTGCTTACATGAGACCACCATTCAACCATATTCTGTGTTAACTCCATCCAGCCATCCCTCGCAAATCCTACTTCCCTTATATCTATCTTAATATTGTACTTTAACCTCGCCTAGGTCTTCCAAGTGGTGTCTTCCCTTAGGGTCTTCCAGTCAATATTTTTATATATATCTTTCCTCTCCCCTTGCGCGCAACATGTCCAGCCCATTTCATTATCCGTGATTTAATTGCCCTTCCTATGCTCGGTGAAGAGTACAGGTTATGAAGCTCGTCGTTATGTAGTTTTCTCCGGTCCCCACTTTCATCTCTCTTAGGTTCGAATACTTTCCTCAGCACCCTGTTTTCGAACACACCCAGATTATGTTTACCCCGAAGAGTAAGAAGCCATGTCCCATATCCATATACTTAACCGACAGAGTAATTGTTTTATAAATGTTTATTTTTAGTTTTAAGGACAGAAGAATTGCTTAAAAACAAGCATTTCCTGATTTTAGTCGACACTTAATTTCTACCTTAATTTCATTTGTATCAGTAATTACTGCCCCCCCCCTTGATATTTGAATTTTCCACTTGTTTGATTACTTGATCTGCCTTTAAATGTAATTTGGCTTATTAGTTGTAGTCTGAAACACGATTAACCCTATTATTGTTATTAGTATTACGGCTTGGAATGAGTTTTTAGTTTAATTTCCTAATGTGTAGAATACAGTACATATTCGTGTTAGCTACACAGTTTTACTTTAATGTCTGTTTCATGTTGTGAATACTTCCTAATAATTCCATTTACCTATAATACTTTTTTATTATTTTTATTGCTGTTGTTAAAATACAAATCCAAGTAATACCCAATGCTTCAATAATTTCATTACCAGAACAGTATTTCAAATGAATTCTAGTGAATTTTAATTTTTATCAACGTACAGAACTTGTTATGACCTGATTAAAGTTATTGAAGCGTATATAACTGAATTAGAGAAGTAGACTGCAGTGCACTCTACGCTTTATTTTAAAACACGATTTTTTTCTCTTCAAAGCCACAAAGCCAATACGCATAAACAACAGTGTCCGTTTGTAGGCCTAATAACAAATAATAAAACAATTATATGTTGGAAATCTCGATGCTTTGACTATAAACTACTCATGAAGTGGAGATTACCCTTGTAAAACCCTTAGAGATTTACGTAAATTCGCACACGATAAATAAACACAGTTAAATGATTTTACATTTGTTATATTGACGATTTGTAACAAAAGTCATATCTATTCGTACTGTTAATACTTGTATTTTATCTTAAATCCACCCCTACGTTCTGTTTGATCTGGATTTCCATCTATCGATGTAATAGCTGAATACTATTTTTTTTTTTTAAGATTTTGAATGGACCTCTTTAATTCATTAATTGATTCACAACCTCCTGGCCCGTAAAGCCTTCCTTCTACGACAGTTTCCTATTGAATGGCCGGTCTCCTTAGCCGCGGTAGCTATGGCCTTGGAGCCGTGGTGAAGGAGGCTGTGGATTCGGGTCCCGCCTAGAGCATGGGTGCTTGTGTGTAATAAGGAAAATGGAAAACAAGAAACAAAACGGTAAACAAGTTAAATAAAAAAAAATAGAATGGTTAAGCATAAATAGTGCTTCCAGCATGTCGATGTTTTTTCTTTATGTGCCGGTTTCAGCTTCTTTTATTATTTCCGCGTAGGAGCCGTCCCTATCCGTTCCCGAATTCATTTTCAAGAATCAATTTTTCCGAAATGTTTCACGAACTTATTAATACATGAATATATTTTCCGAAAGACTTATGCCTGAATGCACTTTCCGCAAATATTATTTTCACGAAAATTAATGTTCAGTATTTGATAATCTATTATTTTGTTACACAGTGCGAGTTTCAAATTCCAGTTAGTTTTGTAATTTTCAGTAAATTTGCTAAGCATGGATTTTCGGCCCATCATCGTGCGTATTGGATGATGGTCGCTAAATTAATTTAAAATTGGATTGAATAATACAAGACGTGCTGTTACCAAGTACCGGCATATTATATTCCCGTAGGCCTAATGTTTTACTTCCTCTGCTCGTACCATAGGTAATTTAGGTAGAGTAAGTACTGTGTTCGGCCCTGAAATTCGAATATTTAGTATAAAAACACGTTTTAGGATACCTTGAATTCAAAAATGTTATATTCACAAGCATGTCTGTGTATGTGCTGTGTGTGTGTGTGTGAACAGCTTAGCTCGAGATCGAAAAGTCGTATGAAAACAAAATTTCATGTTTGGGTTAGGTACCTGCTGGGGATGTGACACGAAGTTTGGCGAGGACCTTCTCTTACTTTCAGTGCCAATTTATATGAAAAAAAATTCTTTTTCGCTATTTTCTCGAAAATGGCTCTTACGATTTTGTTTAAATTTTCTACAAGAATTATATAATATTCATAATACATTACAATTTCGGTTTACTATGTAGGCCTACTATAATATATTATACTAACAGCTAAAACTTTCACTTGAAATGTTTTCACAATGGTTATAAGTAGGGCCGGGATTTTTAGATTTTATAAACCCTGTTTTAGTTTTGTAAAACATATTAAAATAATTTTGTTTTAGTTTTTACCATTTTCAGACAATTTAGTAAGTGCAACAAACTCATTGAAACAAATAGCCTATATTAATTAATTTTATTTTTACTTACAATTTCCATGGCTCTGAACCACAAAACTATAGAAACACTTTTTGCTTATTTTCAACAATTTATAGAATACAAACACTTTATGATTGTCCCTGTCATTTTCAACTCCACCACATAAACTGAATAAGAACGATTTCGGCTCACTAACGATTTCTTTTACCGAGACAAAATTACAAAATTCAATGTTAAATTTTCTCTTATAAAATAAAATACTGGCGGTAATGAGCAAAATGAAAAATGTAGGCAGACATTTAAAAAGTAATTGTTAGTAAAAAATAATAATTGGATTAATTAATTATTATCATTATTATTGTTATTTTATCGTATTTCAATTTTCACCTCAAAAGCAGTTTTAGCCATTTTTTTTGTTTTTAACGTATTTAGCCATTTTAGGTTTTATAAGATTGGATTATGTGACTGCCTTGACAACGAAACGCATAATTATGTTAAAATATCACAGTTAGCTAGCAAGGAACAAAATAATTTAAAAACTAAAAGTCCGGTTGAAACAAATTTATACGCACTGCTGCAATACTATCTGTATTTGGGTGCTTTACACTGAAATATTAAGGGTAGGGGAAGTTGTCTGGTTCACATCATTTTTTTTTACTTCATATACTTGTATAACACACCTTTTCTCGTTTTTAGAATGAATATTTATTTCAAAAGCTCAATTTTACAAACATAGATAACTATTTTAGTGCAGAGGTGTAAACATTAATATCACGTAATGGATAACAATAGTTCACGCTACATCGATCTGCAATAATACGTAAGACGGATTGTAGCATGACTTTGTGAAACGAATGGCTTGATGAATCATCAGATGCTCAGACATGGCCGCATAGATCACAACACAGGTCGCAAACTGTTCATATTGTCACTCCATTAATCATCACAGCAGGCCGTGAGACTTCTGGCCGATGCCATGTGGTGTACTGTTTGCTGGTATAAATTTCTCTGCTTGGTAG
Source organism: Ectobius pallidus (assembly GCA_964059195.1). NCBI lineage: Eukaryota > Metazoa > Arthropoda > Insecta > Blattodea > Ectobiidae > Ectobius > Ectobius pallidus. Next base: position 132,370,425 of record CAXKWD010000007.1, on the reverse strand, counting down.
CTACATCGTCTATAAATTTTAGCAACCACGTCCACAGCATTGGCATATTCTGTGCAATGAAGATATATCAATACTGCGGGCGAATAGTGAAAAATGGGTGTCTCTTTATTCAAGATCCAACACAGCTGGCCGCGATTTATATAACGTTATAGCCTCATCCATTTGTATTATTCAGATTTTCATGCGCTCGCCGTACATCTTGATTCATAGCTAGTCGCATGGATAATCCTCATTATTTCTGCTCAGTACATGCAGAGATACCATTTGTACAGTGCGGCAGTTTTTCCTAAAGCAGAATTTCTTTTAGTATTTAGTTTTGCCCGCAAAATTTACCCTAATAAAGACCGCCTGTGTGGTTTCGTGGTTGGCGTCCCGGGCTACTGATCGGCAGGCCCGGTTCGAACTCCGGTACCTCCTCGGATTTTTCTAAGGTAGGGAGGTCTGGAACGGGGTGAAGTCTGCCTTGTGATACAACTTAAAAGCTACTTGATTAAGAAGTAGCGACTCTAGTTACGGAAATCATCAATAAGCCTTGGGTGCACCCCAATCCTGCCATCTGCCTATGGCAGCGTTTCTCAACCTTTTTGAACCCGAGGACCTCAAAAATGTCAAAAAAAAATTTACGGACCCCTAATTTTACATCCCATTTATAAAAGAAGGCCTATATTCTTAATATTTGGGGTATTAATTATAGGTCGAAACGAAATATGTGAAAAATTTTACTTCTTTACTTTCCACTTGCTTTATGATATTTTTTAATTATGTCTGAGGACCATGGAGCGATCGAACGGTAGGCCTAGTCGTTCTAGGGATGTTTTTGTGAAGTTTATTTTGTTAAGCCTAAAAAGTATTCATGTCTTGGTAGGATCTCTACATTCCCGCAGGAGGCAATGGAAACCACTGCGGTTTCATCTTTTCCAGTGGCGCCAACTTCAGAATATTACTGGGGGAAAGAATTTGATTGCTAGAGGTATTACATAGACCTTAATATTATTAAAAAAAAAAAAACAAATATTGTGAGGCAGGAAATACCTTACCTCCCAGTGCCGATGAATATGACTGAAAATATATACAGTGAGTCCCATGCAAGAGTTGGCCAATGACGCGGGTTTCTGCGTCGCGGCGGGCACAGCTCCAACTCCCGAGCGATCGGGTGAAATATCTACGCAAATAAAGCCGCGATCGGTGTAATGATTCACTTTCTCACGATTAAGTTAAAATTTCAATGAAAATAACCACGTACCTCTTCACAAGAGATGTTGGAAATGTTCTCATCTTGCATCCACACAACACTGGCACCTTTTTCGGACATTTTCTTTCACGCGCATAAGTTCAGCTTCCGAGATAGGTAATTTCTCTTGTGATACTGTCTCTAAGTTCTTCTAACAATAGCCTATGTGACTATTATTTATAGGGGAACTTGAAAAAAAAGTGTATAGGTCAATTCCCCATACATTACGTTATAGAGGCGAAGAAGTTCAATGGCGAGTCAGACGTACGCTGTCTAGAGTGCGTTTGTGTCTATATATATATATATATACAACAATGTTCCTATGCGTGTTTCCTTTCTTTCACTCTGAAATGCCGCATTATTACTTATGCATTATATATTCATAGCGCGTTCCAACTTTGCCACCCATAACGATAGGAATGTTCATGTGATGACTGTAACTACTGTAACGATGTACAAATCTTCATCTTGCGTGTCAACAGTTGTAATTCATCACGAGTGGATCTCATCACGAGTGGATCTCATCACTCAAACTAATATCGACAGCAACATTCATCACACCAGCTCGTATTGGAACAATTCTTCTTACGGTCTGAAGATGACGGGTCGTGTCTCTCTACATTTCCATCACCAGATGTGAGGGGCGAACTCGTAATTCAGTTATCGCATGGACTCCATCCACACACACACACACACACACACACACACACATGCATGCAGCCATACCCACTGTAGCTCGCACTGATGGAAGAGTTGGTTAAGTACTATTATTCAGACATTCAACACTTCAATACCGCTGTACTTTGCCTGTCTAAGAGAAAATGGATGTGTGTCGTTCATTCTGTTCGTGATATAATTATTATCAGGGCCCGGATTCTAATGACATGTCATATTTTTATTGATGCTGCTGAAACATTGCTAACTTGTAGATAAATCCTAATCATGACCTCTAGATTATAGAAATGCATTTTTATTATGTCATTTTTTATCATTTTATACAATGTTATATTTTTAGGGCATTTATTTCGATTTTACGTCATTATTTTGTCATTTTCGTGTCATTTCCTTCTTCATTTAGTCATTTTCATGCATTTAGGCTACATTGAGTATATTACCTTCTTTTGTCGACTTTTTTCTCATAGGGTAATATTAAAATAAATTATTAGGTTAGTAGCGTATAATGCAACATTTTTTGTAGGATCTATTTTAAAAACTACTTTCTTATTTTTCTCCTCAAATGCTCCAATCAAGAACAAAGAACAAAGTTCTTAGACCTACAAAAACCTTTCTGGATTTCAGTTTTACAGATACGTACAAATTAGTTTATAACTTTAGTACAATAATATTTTTTTTATAAAATATCAGTTTTTAGGTCATTCTTTAGAATTATTAAGTAATTTTCTTTAAAATTTAGGGTCATTTTATAGGTCATTTTTAAACAATTTTAGGTTATCAGAATCCGGGCCCTGATTATTATGCATGAAGTAAAGTAAAACTAGTAAACCAGGCTAGTATTTTAATTGAGGCGTTCTCTTGACTAAGGGCCTATAGTCATAATGATGGTCTGAGAAAAACGCAAGCGAAAGTTTGAATCACTTTTATTTCATACTAGCTGAAAAGGCCCGGCGTCGCCCGGGCTTTGTATTTTGTAATTTGAAATTAACTTATGGAGGACTTTCGATGTTGAAACTCTAGGTCCTGATATAATAATGTATGTAGAATTCGAAATGAGGAAGAACAACATATGGCACTCAGACTATTCCCTCAGAAAACGCTAGATATAGCTTTTTATGGTTCATAGAGGATGTCGAATGCTGCATTCCGTTGCTTCTACTCATCATGCCTGGGAGGGGTTGAAATAAGAAGAAACATAAATTACGTAAGATTGTATTGACTTGACGGAAATTTTTATTTCTCATTCTCATGTTAAACCGTTTCGGGCCTGAAATAAAATAGAAATGCAGTATCACTTTCATACTTTCCTCCCCTAAAACCCGGGACATAATATACTGCGAGTATAGGACTCAAAATGTTCCATCCCATGCTTAGGGCCTATGATAAATCTCAACTAATACAAAGCCTACAGCTATGGATAACTGACTATTTACCGACTTCTGATATAGCATACTCACACACTTAAGTTGTTCCTGCAATACGACCTCTTATTCTACATCAAAATGTGAAGTGAGAAAATATTTCTTATGTCGAGGGTAGAGAAAGTTATGTGACTGCATCACACTGTGCTTTATTTTCGTGTAATTCATTTTTCAGTAATTATTTTCGCCAATATATTACATGGAATCATAATTCGTTAAAGTCCAGCATTAGGCTATATAGTTGCCAAGGCCCTATGTAATCACAGTAAACAATTCACTGTTGCCATGTGAACTGAACAACATTTCATTTTTTTTCAGTAGAATATTCACAGAAATTATATAATTTTCAAGAGAAGGACTGATTTGTTTCAATTTTAATGTTGACCGCTATACTTTCCGGGCTTAACTGGGTATGTGTGCAAAATTCCGTGTAAATTGGTAAAGAAATGTAGATTTGTATAAGGAACAAACATACATACATACATACATACATACGAGGGGTATTCCGAAAGTAAGTTTCGTCAGTTTGTCACACGGACACTTTATTGACCCAAAAGCAATACAGCATGGCAGCATGAACTATACACCGTGCACTATTTTTCGACATAGTCGCCAGCGACATTGAGACATTTGTCGTAGCGTGCGATCAGTTTGAAGAACCCACTGTGGTAAAACTCGGTGCCCTGCGATGCAAGGAATTGGCGCACAGCCTGCTCCACCTCAGCTTCCTGACATTACTAAAGGTTCCATACAGACCATTTTGAGTGACAAATTGATGTTCCATAAGGTTTGTGCGAGATGGGTTCGTGGAGGCCGCACTTTGCGGGGACGGAAATCGGGAGATCAATTTCAAACAGCTCTATCTCGGACAATAAAAGGTTCAGCGGCTGCAGCAATGGCTCGTTTGAAAGAGGGGAGATAGCGGTACATGTCAGTGGCGCCAAATCTCTCGTGCCATCGTGAGCGGTACACTAATACCCGCGGGCACGCCAGTCTGCTGCGACTCGCTCTTCTACGGCGCAGTGCGCCTGCGTCATGCCTCCTCCGCTGACGCCACTTCCGTCGTGGAACCAGCCACGGGTGGGGATTCGTCTGGCGTTTGTTTGGTTCCCCTGGTGAACACGCCGCTCCTGCCATACATTGACGAAACTTACTTTCGGAATACCCCTCGTACATACATACCCACAAACACACATTCGACTTTATATATTAGATAATTTTGAAGTCAAACATGTATTGATACAGCCTAATGAATTCTTTGACAAATTATGTAAGTTATTCTTAAAAGATAATACTATTTCAACATGTTGCACCAGTTTTATAACAGTGTCAAAATGCTCTTTTTTTCCAAACAATGCAAAATAACCTGAAAAATAATACTGTAATGCAATGAATTATGAGGTCAGAAAAATGTTTAAAATAACCTTTATTATGAGAATTGCAACAACAAAAATCAGCCGTGAATTTCAGCTGGTTAGAAATGTCTTCTATGAGCTATTAGCCGCCGTTTTATGATTTTAACGATTCAGTTTATATTGTTCGAATATTTTAAATATGAAAACCAAAATATAATTTTTGTCCGCTTTTACATTTTCATACGTTCTCATTGAGCTTCTCAATACGGGAAGGAAAAAGTTTTTTAAAAGCCAGGCCACAAATAGAATAATATGTGAAATATGAGGAATACAACCGTAAAATAAAGAAGACATAGGCCTAAATTGAACTGAAATGAAATGAAATTTGTTCATGGAAATGTATAAATAACTTCGGAGAAATAAATTTATTAATAGTGTTTTCTCCAACGTTAACTAATCTTCACTCGTGGTATGCAGCCAACAAATATTTTATTTTATTTATCTCACCTACAAATTTTCTCCTCATTTTAATTTAATAATAAACTATAATATCCTTAAATCTCTCAGTAATTTTACATTATCAGATCTGGAAAATTTCTTACATGCTACACTTGAATTAATTTTAATAGCTTATTTCCTATGAACATCTATCCCCAGGTCTGCGTTGCTGAACGTATTATTATGGTATGTTCTGTGCCTTCAAGTCCTTTGCATTGTTAACATTTATCTTTTTAATTTTCTCTAACTTTCTTAATATCCGTATCTTCCCCAACTACACGAAACTAATCTATCATTTCATTTTCAGAACAGACAGATAGGTCTATATACTATTCGTGACATTCATTTTTAATATAACTTAGAAAGGATATTTTTCTGCTGGTAGGGGGTCTGGAAGAAGGTTCACTCAGCCTCGCGTTTAAGCGGAGGAGCTACTTGATCAAGAAGTAGCGGCTCCGGTCTCGGAAACCATAAATATCGTGGGTGTTAGCATGCTGACCAGATGCCCGCAATCCTCCAGTCTGCCTATGGTAGATGACGCAACAGTTGGATGGTAGGCCTAGTCCTTTCAGTGATGCAGCACCATGGAGTTTAGTTTAGTTGGATTATTATACTTAATTCCTTATTATTTCGAGATGGAATATTGATTTCTATACTTAGTTTAATCCAGTAGGTACTATCCAAAGTTTTCAAAAGGAGAGAGAAGGTAGGCTGTTAGGTATAACTAAGTTTACTTAACTAAATAAGTTCACAGAATCGTTCCGATAAATGATCAAGAATGTATGTAGGTCTATAGGAAATTTAAATATTACATAGAGTTACCAAGAAGTTCTGTGGCGTGTTGGGTCTATGCTATCTAGAATATTATAAAATCCAATATTCAGGCCAAACACCGTATAAATTCGTTAAATAAGGTAAACAGCAGCAGCGTTTTATGAATAATGGAGCACAGGCAAACAATGGGAGTTAGCTCATATGAAAAAGTGGGGGTGGATGGTATACAATGTGTGTGTTGGAAGGTGTTTATTATATGCCTACCTATCTTATATTTCCCCGTAGTAGCTGGGGTCATTCATCGCTCCAACGACTACCCTGGGAGTAATCATTTTGCTGTGGCCAGCGTAAATAACCGTTTCAAGTTAACTCATCGTTAAAATATCGTAAAAATAGAGGCACGCAAACACCGATAAGCGTAATGAAAAAAAAACAGGGGTAAAGTGAAAGTTTCTATCAGATTTATACACACATCCACATAGGGATTCTGCTGCCATCCCTTTCCCATCATGATACTGCATAAGTTATGAGTTACTCCTAAATCACTTTCCATGGCCATCTTGTACTCTTTAATCTGCTAATGTGTTCAAGAGAAAATGTAACAAAAGATGGAGCATAGAGAACTTTATGTAAATACTGTGTGATCAGGATTCTAGTAATTGTCTATAGTCTATTGTGTGTGTGCTTATTATGTACTCCCTTCACTCGTTGGGGACTCTGCCCCCCACAGCGGTTCTAGGGAAGACTTTTTTTTCTGAACTGACACCGTATCGGAGATCGAGTCCGTGTATTTAGGCTGTCCTATAGCGCATTACGTTTAGGCATAATAAACCTTTAAAAATGCTGGAAGACTTTAGGATTTTTTCGGAGTAAACAAATTAAAATGTGAATTTTTTGGAATTTTGCAGTCGATTACAAGCTAAAAGGTATAAGGAATTACATCAATTCATGCAAAATAAAGTGAAAAATTACAGAAAGTTTGGATAAATACCACGCTTTGGAAAACTTGGATAGACAGCAATAATTATTCGCCAAGTCTCAGGATTCTAGCTCATCTGGAAGTGGGTAAACATGATTTTTTTTCTTGGAGTAAATTACTTAAAGAATGATATAGCGAGGATGGTTCATGGTATGTAAATATCCGATTCGGCATTTGCTATTACGACTGGAGAAACCATGAAAAACCCCAAATTGGCTGGCTACGGGATTTGAACCAGAGATCTCCCGAATGCGAGTCCAAAATGTTACTATCTCGGCCACCTCTCTCGATTTACGGAATTTGTTTATATCGTTATAGCATGTCTTCAAAGCCCTGTGTCACCATACATAAGTTAAGATTTATTCTGGAAGTACAGAGAATATTTCAAGAAACAGTACTTACCAGTATTATCCTAAGAACTATAAAAGTAGTATAAAATAATTCAACCTGTGCATTACGTAAGATCTTTAGTATCAAATTTCAGCAAACAGTACTTGAATAAATGGATGCTTTATTAACTGATCGTATTTTTTTCACAGAAGACATTCGCAATGATGAATGTCTTTTAATATTAATAGGCCTACCATGTCAAAAAATTCAGTTTCAATTCATTTTATTATTAATTTTTGCATATTATTCGTTAAATATTAATACAACTCGTGACTTGGAACTCTCCTAGATAGATCCCCTAGCTACTTCGTCTCTCTGGAATTTATTAGCTATTTCCAAGTCACTCGTCTAATTATCAATGATAAATGTTCAACGCATTACTTCTGTAACCACGTTTTGTTGACCATCGCTGTCTTGACACTGCAGTTAGTGGTTAACTGCCTTCTAAACTGTATTAATCGTGTATACACTGCCTGTCCTATACGGCTAATTTTGCGTACTCGGCGACATTACAGATGGCAGCACCTTTCACACCCAGACTGCTTCTTGTTTTTTGCTACGACATTGTTGATTATGTAGTGCTGTCACCGCCGTCTCATAATCACTGCCTTCTAAACTGTATTACTCCTCGAGACGGCGGTGCTCATAATATAGTCTATCAATGCGTCTAATTAATTTACATTTATTTTAATTATTGTTCCAACATTCCATTTCAAGGTAAGTGTCATATACTGGAATAACATTACGTTCTAAACAAATAACACAAGTATCTGTGTCTGTTTAATGCTTATTTTGATTAGTGATTGCTGCAATCTGGGTGTGAACTGTGTCGCCTCTACTGGATAAATTAGGCAATTTAACAATACTCTGAACTCCATGTTAAAATAAAGCATAGGACAGGCAGTGTAATTCTCGAGACGGCGGTGTTTACAACATATATCAAGCAAACAAGATTTCAATTGATTTCATCATTGACTCGGCAAATTTGTTGACCTGAAGTTAAACGAGTGACATAAGTTACTAAATACAAGACGTACTTTATAACATACTCGTAAGTAGTTAATTCGTTGTACTTTTCAGTTACATAATGTGTTATGAAGTAGGCTACACCACATATTGTAAGTAAAAGTAATAGGCATGGCCTGAAATAATCAGTATTGTAGTGGAAAATTGCGAGCCAAGGCCTTCAAAATTTACGTCACCAAACATGCGAGGAAAAGTTTTGTCCAGCGGCTAAAAGATACAGATTGGAAATGTATACAAACCATTGGGAATCGAAGCCGGGATTCTTGGGGATTAATGTAAAAGAGAAAGTTTAATTGACTTTACTGTATGTAATCGACTAAACAGTCTCAAAAACGATCTCGTGTAAACGGTTCACCCTTGTAAACTGTGCTTTGTACTTTCACATTAGGTTGTTTACTTTTGCTCCGTAGACATCTTGGATCAAGTATAGGCCTAACTCTTTCCCCTCATACTGAAAAGAGGTAGCTCTATAATAATTTTACTGCGCTGTGCCGCTTCACTGCCAACATCATAGAACAGAGGAAGAATTTAACCTACTTGATATTCTATGTGTAACTCCATTTCTGTCACCTTAATGCCATGCAATTCAAGTTGTACAACCAAGATTAGAATCTCTGTGTGAACTAAGAGCCTGTGGCTTAGACATCTGCAGAATTCCAGTAATGCATGCACGGGCAATGCAACAGGCAGCTATTGAACCGAGGGAACGCTGACAAGTGACGGTGTATTGCTATGGTTACAGCTCAGATGCTTCTGTTTCTAATGGCATTCATGTCGACCCTAGAATAGAGCAGGCCATGGTAATGATTGCACCTGTCACAAGATCTAGGATCCCGTTACTAGAGTTGTTGCTGTTAACATGATAATCAGTGATATCCAGTGATATCAAATTTAAGGACCATCGGTTAGGAACTAACTGCTGTAAACTTTCTGCTTAATGCCGGTTATAAGTAAATTTTCCGATGCTTCGTTAGTAGTTATTACGATACAAGTGTGTAAAGTTGTGTTTTCTTTCGAGTGTGAATTTTATGAAATGAAACCTAGAAATTTTTTTCATGACCTTCATTTGAGAGGAATGATTTTGGAGTGCTTAAAGCTGTTCCTGTTAAAATCGTAATTTTTACTACAAAACTAGTGAGAATTTTATTATGGTTATTTTTAGATACATAAACGGTACTGGGGAAAGGAATGTTGTCAAACTCGTAAAGCAGAAATTCGCAGCGTCATAACGATTTATAGAAAAAACTAAAGGAATTGGAATAAAACTTCGGACGGGGATATAATCTAGTGGCTTCTGATTAATTATTCACTACTCACCCTTTCTTGTATTTAATAAGTTGTAAAATAATTTCATCAGTGGATAGCAACTTTGAAATGCATGAGGAAAAATTTAGTAGGACAGTTTGTTTACATGAATGACAACTGTAACACGTAGATAAATATCCTCATATTCTGAATGAATTATTATTCTATTAATCTTAAATCCCTTCTTTTACACAACTTTTTTTAAAGTGACGCATTTATGCTACCGCTAGCAGTGGCAAGATTAAAGTTGAATTCGAGAAATCTTTTCCTGGAACCAACTAAAAAAATCTTATGTGAAACAATTAACTTCCTCTGCCAAAATAAAAGTTTTGTCTCTTAATATAATATATTACATATGACATTCTCTTCGTAAATTGGTTGTAAAAATGAGAATATCTTTACCGCATCGCATCCCCGAAGGACACAAATCTCAAAAAAATCTGATTCATATAGGGCTACTCTCGTAACTTTCTATCGTAAGCATGGGCAATACTCCTTTCTTACTTCACATTCTGGTACTGAATAAGAGGCCGTATTGCAAGCTTCCTACATTTAAGGAAATATTTTATATAGTTTTTTTCTTTTTCCTCAAAAGAAAAATACTACCTATATTGCATGTAGGCTAATACTGAATTGGACACGTGAAGTCAGAATGAAGAATTCAATGCCATAGCCGGGATTTCGTATCTCATATTGAGAACGCCTGGTGGTATTCTGGTCTGTGAGTCAGTTGGAGAATTTAATGTTGTGCCGGCACGTTGCCATGGTAGCTCAGTTGGTTAGAGCATCGGCACGGAGAGCCGAAGATCCTGGTTCAAATCCCGGCTATGGCATTGCATTTTTCATTCTGACTTCACGTGTCCATCTTAGCCTACACACGGCCAGTGTGAAAGAATTATCATTAATACTGAATTGTATCAACCTAATGCAAAACTTTATTGATCACCGGATAAGACTGAGTTTCTACAAAAAATAGGTGACTTATAATTACCCTTTAGAGAAATACAAGTTTTAGCTTTTAGTGTAGAAAATTTAAACAAAATTGTTTGAGCCGTTTTCGAGAAAATCTAGAAAAACAAAATTTTCTTCGTGTAAAGTGACCTTAAAAGTTACAGAAAGTCGTCGCCAATCTTCGTATCACATCCCCAGAATGTACCTAGTCCAAATATAAAATGTTGTCTTCACATTAATTTTCGTTCAGGAGTTAGGCTGTTCACAGAAACACACACATACACATTTCTGAAAATAGTATTTTTTTTTATTAAGAGGTTCTCAAAACATATATTTATGTGAAAAACTCAACTTCGTGTTTCGGGGTCGAACACAATAGGCTACTTCCTCTACCTATAGTGCCTATGGTAGGGGCAGAGGAAGTAAAAACACCTAATAGACTATAGGCCTAAATCGAGATTCTATCAAAATATTTACTTTCTTACTATCTGTTTTTAGCTGTAAATTAAACATCGTGCCTTGACTCTGAAAAATTTAATTTCATTTCAATTTAAGAATGGATATAGATGTATTTAAGTCTTGTCAGCTTACCTTATTTACAGTAGCACGACAGGATGTACGTTGGAGACAGCTTCTGTGCCGAGGTTAAGCTGCGGAATCTCTAGGGTGGATTAGCGACTTGTTCCACTAAGTGACTCGCTGTCAACCAGAAATTAACGTTCAGTCCTTATCGGTCCTCCAGGGCACGTGGACTATTCAAACTTACATCAGATCTGTTTGATAAGGCAAAACAAGGTTTCTGCATTCTAATATGCTTGGAACGAACTTCGTTCGTGAACTTTACTTTGATGTAAAACTTAATGCTAATTAATAGTTTGAGATTAGAGAATTAATTTCGTGTGGTGTAAAGGGATGGATAATCAACCAACTTGTTATACTATAGACTAGTAGAGGCAGAAAGAATAGGCGTTTTTCTGATTTTACAGACGGGTTTCCCACTTCACTGTTTCCCTAACTATTCATGTTCCTTGTACACGAGTCCACGGAAACTTTCCGATAGTTCTGTTTTTTTTCTAGTGTTTTTCTTTATTTAAAGTTGGCATTGAATCTCCTTATCGCGTGTGTTCTACACAAGCCCTGAGTGAGGCAATTTCTTATTAGTGTGATTTCAAGTCCGTCCACATGCTTTATAGCCTATGAACAACGTTCAGGCCTAGGTGAGCGGTGAAAGGGGATTGAGTTTCATTTGAGTGGCTGAAAGGCGTTCGTCACAACGAATGTCTAGACTAGCCCCTGGGGAATAAGACACACATTACGTGGAGAATTGATAAGATTGCTTTGTGAATAGTGTCCTCCATGTTATATACAGTCATTTGAAGTGAACAAAGGGCATGGAGAACGAACAGAAAGTTATTTCCATTATGAAACAAGGTTAAGGTTAATTCTGAAATCATTATGTTCGCTCAATGAATCTAGAGCACGCATGTGAGCAGTACTTCCAAGGTGTGAAGCCAACCGAACCAGTCGCTAGGCTTTGGAAATCATGAAGTGAGGGGAATTAGGGGAATGACTTCACACCTTGGGAGTACTGTTCCTCAAACCTGATCTAAACGTTCTTGGCCGTATCCGCCATCGCGAAAAATAGGGGAGAAGCAGAGGTGGGGAGTGGACATGGCGGCGACGGTTTTGAATTTTCTTCTCATCGTATCGGAAGGATTCCGTGCACTCCAGGGTATATGACCATCGTACCCTCTCTGTAAGAATGTCATTTTTTGTCAAGTGTGCTTATGGTCCTTTCCTCCGTGCACAAATTCAAGACCGTCTATAGGTGTATTATTGGAACAGGAAGTTGAATTAACAAAGAAGAAAGATAAGGATACGTTATTGAAAGAGACGTGTTAAATTTAGATAGCTGTAGTTACAGTTCTGTGATAATGACGAGGAGTTACGAAATTGTGTTTATTGTGGTGTACACAAATCGGTTACAATCCGATATAATGATCAATTATTATAATTTGTTTTAAATTTACAGTAGGCCTAGCCTATAGTAGTCATCATCATCATCAGCCTTAAAAGACCGTTCCGTCTTTAAGAGAACTTTTTTTACTATCTGTTTAAAAACTTATCTTCCCAGCGCAAGTTTGGTCTGCCTCTGGTCCTTACTCCTTAATTTTTCTGGATATCTATTGAATTCCATTCTTTCGACATGTTCAATCCACTTTAATTGGCCATCATTAGGGTTCGGATGTTTATGACCTAAAAAAGTGGAAAATATGACTGCAAATATTACCTTAAAAATTACAAAATATGGCCCAATAGTCCTAAATATGACCTCATAGAAAATGTTCCAATTTAAAACGTTTAAGATCACTAAATTATTACATCACATTAATGCAATCAGATCATTTTTTAACAATGTTATAGGTGATTTACAGTTTTACTTGTAAAGAACTTCTAATCTGTTAATGTTTCAAGATACTACTGCAAATGTGAGCAGAAAATCTTTTTAAAACATGTCTATTGGAAGTTTTTAACAACAAGGAGGAAGATGCAATTGTGCTGTCAATTGTTACTGTCCCTTCATATTTCAGTTACAGTAAAACCAAAATTACCGTGACGCTTACTCGGAAAAAAAATTGAAGCTGACAATTTAGTGCACATACTGCATAATTGTGCTCTTTTACCGAATTTATTACTGAAATATGACGTTAAATTACAAATGTGACTGAAATATGACCAAGACCATGAAAATAACCAAAATGTGACTTTATATGCAAAATAAAAACGATCCGATGAGGATAACAAATGTGCAATTCATGTTTAATTTATGTTTGCGGCGAGAATGCAGGTCAGGATACAAATATGACATGTCATAAACATCCTAACCCTAGTCATCATCAATTATATCTAATTTACTAACAATTTTTAATTATTTTCTTATTTCTGTGTTTCTAACGTGGTCTTGTCTTTGATATCCTGCAATGGCACGAAGATAGTGCATTTCTGCTACTTCTATTTGTCTTCTCTAAGATCTGTTTCTGTACAGTACTACACGACCGATAATTTATCATCAAACGTATAGACAGAATTGTTCATGTAAATTATCCGTCTTTTAACTCAAATATATTTGCTTACTCAATGGCAGTAGACAATCCCTAAGCAAGCTAAAGAAATAGTATCTATTTTATGGAACGCGGAGGTTCATTGCCGCGCCTACCTGATACCACCATTCAGCCCTATTCTGTGCCAACTCCATCCAACCATCCCTTGCTAATACTACTTCCCTTAAATCTATCCTAATATTGTCCTACCACCTACGTCTAGGTCTTCCAAGTGGTCTTTTCCCTTCGGGTTTCCCAGTCAATATTTTTTAGATGTCTCTTTCCTCCCCATGCGCGCAACATGTCCAGCCCATTTCATCCTCCGTGATTTAATTATCCTGGTGACGAGTACAGGTTATGGAGTTAATCGTTATGCAGTTTTCTCCAGTCCCATCTCTCCTAGGCCCAAATATTGAAAATTAATTTATGTTTTTTGATATTTATTGAATGTTGCGCTTGTCCGACAAAACGCTTAAGCATATGAAAGTAACGCAAAGTAAAGAAGTTTATTGAATGATTCTTTTAAAATTAATTGTTGAGTTATTAATGTACTAATTAAATTAACCTTTCAAAATATTCTCATAATTTGAAACTAATGCCACTGAAATAATACATTAATAGTGTATATGTATATATATAATTATATATGTAATTATATATTATATATATAATTATATATGTATGTGTATATATATATATATACACATACATATATAATTATATATATATTATAACGCTATTGTAAGCTACAGTGTAGGAGTGAGTGTTCATTGAGATGCAGCCGGATGTACTTGAAGGGGAAAGGAAAGAGATTTGTTTTGAGAAACCCGCCTATTCTTTCTGTGTCGACTTGAGCAATGGCGAAAGGATCCTTAAGTGGCTGCTTTTGTAGCTAGACACTTGAATATTTCATTGCCTTTTACTACAACTACATAAACAACCACTAGCATAAAAGCAAATACCGGGATTTTTATGCATGTCGCATAAAAGCCTGTACCGGGATTTTTATGCATGTCGCATAGAGGATATTTGACCAATATAGGCGACCGAAAAGTCGATTTTCTTAAGTTAATTTCTATATTTATAAACGATATCGGGAGGCAAAGCTCAATAATCAAGGAATAACATGTTATTTAATCCCCCTAAAGGTTCTACAAACACACAGTCCCTTTAATACACTCTTCTTTTCGCAGTGTCATCTGTGAATTCACTTTTAACAGTAAGTATTGTTTATGCGGGATTTAGTTAAAACGAAAGGGTAAATTGTAGGCTAAATAAATGGGTAAATGGGAATATGTTTCCGGAGATCTCAATTCCAGGGTGTTTTTTGGTATTTAGCTTTCGTGTAAATCGACATAAGTCTAACGTTCCTAATTTTCTCGATTTCATAAAAAAAAAAGTCAATCACACAATCGCACCCTTATTCAAGAATTAGGCTCACTATTATACTGCTAAAAATGTTGATGTTTTATTACAATTTCTTCATTTCTGTGCCAAATTGTTATAATTTTGTTGTAGGGCCAACCGATATCATGTAATGACTGAAGGAACACGAAGCAGAGACAAATTTACCCTAATATTTAAAAATATAAATAGAATCAGGTAAACTGATTTCCAAGCCCTTATAAGATCACAGTAAAACAATAGGCTATGTTGTCAAGATAACTGATTTTCATTTTTTTTATAAATTCTTTCGAATACGTATATTACCATAAAATAGGCACTAAATTGAGCATTACTCCGAAACAGGTCAACCGATTTTATCCATTATGAATAGACGTCTTCCCATGGACATTATAAATGTATATACCATGTTTCATAAAAATCCGGTAAAGCGTAGGCTATTTGAGTTACCGCGTCTTTAAAATATACACTAAATTGGGTTTTACTCCGGTACCGGTCTACCGGTTTGGTCCAATATCAGTAGACCCACATACATTATAAATGGGTATACAAAACTTCAGGAAAATCCAATAAAGCATATTTGAGTTATCGCGACTTCTTATATATTAACATAAAACACTAAATTGGGCATTATTCCGGTACTGGCCAACCGATTTGGTCCAATATCAATAAACGTCTTCCCATGGACATTATAAATGCGTATACGAAGTTTCATAAATATCCGATAAAGCGTATTTGAGTTATTGCGCCTTTAAAGTAGACACTAAATTGGGTTTTACTCCGGTACCGGTCAACAGATTAGGTTCAAATTCAATAGGGAACTTCTCATCGACGTCATAAATGGGTATACCAAGTTTCATGGAAATCCGATACAATCTATTAAAATAGGCACTAAATTGGGCATTACTCCGGTTACCGGTGAACCGATTTGGTTCAATATCAATAGGGTTCTTCCCATTGACATTATAAATGTGTTTTCCAAATTTCATGAAAATCCGAAAAGCGTATTTGAGTTATGGCGCGTACAGACACACGGACGGAAAGACAGACGGACAGACATTTTTCGTCCCCACACACAATCTCATAAAGTACCATACTGGCACTTAATAATTGCACAAAATGTTTATTAGCCAAAGAAAATTATTTTTACCAAGAAGGAAATATAGCATTTTTTATAATGTGAAGTCTGAATGAAAATTGATATGGACCTTGAAACACAAAAAAGATAAAACGTGTTTTTAAAAAAATCGTGACATTAGCTGTATGGATTTTATTATATTTCTTCTTAATAATTGGTATTAAATACATCAGTTTGAAAAGCTAAAAAATACAAGTTATCGTTATAAAGACTGTTGTGAGATAGGCCTACTCACAGGACTTTCTCTACCCTGCGACTTAGAGTAAACGCTGTAGCCCGTTTTCTTTTATCTGAGTCTTAAGGAAACCAGTATTGTTTGCGACGCAAGAAAGCTTGAGTTTGTAGATGACACTGCTAGCTTATAACTATCTATCGGAGAATTTATATAAAAATTGTTTCAAATAAAATTGTACTAGGCAGTTATTGGGGAAATTTTAGAAAATTCGTTAAAGCTTTTTTGAGAAAATTGTATAAAACAATTTTCTCATAAACAGCTTTAACGAATTCTGGAAAACAATTTTCTCGTGGAAAGTGGTAGGAAGAGTAAGAGGATATTGTGCTTGTTGCGATATCAGTAGACATTTATAAGTCTATACATTTTAGTTTTTATTTGATTTTTCGTTTTGGTACTAGGCTATGTTGTCCACTGACAGATAGTAGACACACAAACATGTTTCTAAAAAATAATATTTTTCTTTGTGGATATAAATATTTGCAAAGGCTGTTGAGCATCATCAGATAGATTCAGTTAATTGCATTATTTTTCCTGGATCCGTTTTGCTAGTGGGCTGAGAACAACGATGAGACTCTGAGTTATAAATGAACATTTTCTTAAGAACACATAATTTGTTACTGAGGTAAAATAAAATAAAGTAAACTGATTCTGTACCTCAAGATAACTTTTTATGGTTCGTGAAAATACAAAATGAGACTGTACTAGTATTTTTTTTTATGTAGATACACCTAATTTGTACTTTATTCACTTTTTCGTATGAATCAGATTATTTTTATGCTCTTTCTTTTATAGTATAATTCTACATTTTCCACAATTCAGTATTAGATAATTTTTATACAGCATTTATAATCGGTAGAAATGGTCTACATTTTTAAACCAGAGCGTGTTCCTTCTTGGCAAAACAGAAAAGGAATTTGAATAGCTTAGAGTCATCGAACTCCTATATCACATGTAGATATTACTTCACAGAAAAAAGTTCTGTCATGACCTTTCAAGATTACAGAACACTCGAAAAGCTTTTAAGATCTTAAAAGAAATCCGAAGAGGTAGAAAAAGAGGCAGTCGTGACTGGCTACGGTTTTCGTAGATTTGTTTTTGTTGCCAAGGTAACTACACATGGGGAAGTTTCCGTTTTATTTCCGTGGAGTTTGCTTAGGAGAGTAACTTGCTTTAACTATGGTAGTGGTCCTCATGAGCTCTGTTTGTTTTTATCACTCCCCCGCCAGAGACATGCGGCTATTAATAGACACTTCTGTCCATCAGGCTGACCACTTATCCCTTCCCCCGAGACTTCAAACTAGAGCACTAGAATCGAGGACGGTATTGTAGCACAATCAATGGGAGGAATTAGGTCTCCTACTTTACGTTTCCCAATCGCAGATAACATATATTTTAATAAATGGTGTAATACATGTCGCACAAGCTTTTTCACAAATATGTAGGAGTTGCATAATTAATCTTTCTTATGTAGAAGAATGATATGTACTCCTTTCTAAAGATTAATAAAATTAATATCGAATATCCAAGTATATTTAAGGATCTTACCGAATTATAGATAAAAAGAAATCTATAAGACTGAATGAGGAAAATTTAGAATTCTACTATTCAAGATTGTTATGCTTGTTTAAGATAAGATACGGTAGATTTACGTTTAATTTAAGCAAAATACATTTCAACAGACAATATGAATATACATTAAGTCAAACTTACAGTGAGCACTATATATAGGTATTATACTACTGATGTTAAATACAGTAGCTAAAACCAAACTTAATACGTGTAAGACATCATCAGCGATTGAGCCATTAAAAATAATCAATAATGTACTCATCTTTTGAATAAAATGCATGCTTATATATAGATATTACTTAAGAGCAGTTTTGAATGAAATATATTTTCTGATAATGCTTTTAGTGCATTAGGATGACAAACAGTTTATTGCTTTCATAATAAAAACCTTTTAATTAACAGGTTAATGAAGCTGAAGGCAGACATATTGATATTAGGAAATTCATTGTTCTTGGTAAATTTACTTTGATTATTCACTTAGAAGGTCATTGCAGATCAAATATACTGTATGCGCAAGGGAGTGTTAAGATTTAAAATTTCTTTAATAAAAATTATTTCACATATTGTCTTAGGAGGAGATCTAGATTCATGCTGATCACCAGGCCCGGATTCTGTTGACCCAAAATTGTTTGAAAAATTACCCTGAATTTTAAAGAAAATTACTTAATAAGTATAAAGAATGATCTAAAAACTGATATTTTATTTATAAAAAAATTATTGTTGTACACATAACTAATTTGTGCATAATTGTAAAAGCTGTAAAAGTTTCAGACTGAGACATGACAACACTTCAACACCAAGTGTGTGCTTCTTGTATTAAACAAACAACACTTCAAAGGCAGCTCCACTGGGGACGATGCTAGCTAGACGACAAAAAATTAAGTTTATATACACAATGTAAATGCACGAAAATGACTAAATAAGGAAGCAAATGACACGAAAATTACAAAATAATGACGTAAAATTGAAATAAATGCCCTAAAAATATAAAATTGCATAAAATGACAAAAAATTACCTAATAAAAATGCATTTCTATAATCTAGAGGCCATGATTAGGATTTATCTAACAGTTGGCAGTGTCTATGCAGCATCAATAAAAAAGATTACATGTCCTTAGAATCCGGGCCCTGCTGATCACACACTCACAGGGAATCCCTCCATATCTTGTATAAATGTATTGGTCCATAAATTTTATTATTCACCTAAGAGTCTTGTAGATTTTGCAAATGAAAGGTAAATTTGTGAAAACGATAACGAAGCGTACATACCTAGGTATATGAGCTAAATCTGTTCGGTTCATAAATTGAATCTTGGGTTATGGTAAGTAGAATATTATTCCACATATTCCGGTTGTAATTCTATGGAAAAGTTTCTCTATAATAGTAAGATGAATGAATTCGTCTGTGTTTTGCTTTGGTATATTCAGTTTCAATATATTTGCTTATAATAATTTCTCACAAGTTGAAACTCATGTGTAAAGGGACCCTGTAAATTAACTACATTGATAAATAGCTCATTACAGCTTGTATTTCATATCTATTTCAAGGATCCCTATTTATACATCCACATGCATCGCTAAGCTTTACCTAAATGTATATTTTCTCAACGATTTTCCTTCAGTTCCTAGAACATGCATTGCTTCATCATGAATTTCAGAGAAATTATACAAAGCATAAGTAGACTAATGATAGTTTGAGGTAAACATTTCGTCGAACTATGTGCGGTTTCTGTACATATATTAAATTCAACATCCTCCCTTCTCTATGTCTCTATATTGCTAAACACTTAGTTCCATAAAGTTCCTTCTACAATGTAAATTCCTAAAACCTATGTTTGTTGCCATAGAATCAATTTACTGATACAGAGATATCTCTTTTCCTTTAAAGGAAACGCACACGTGAAAATGATTTAAAAAAATTATTTTTATTTTATTGTTATTTAACTATCATAATTCTTTTTTTTATTCTTATCTTTCAATTAGCATCATATGATGTTTAACTGACGGCCTGGTTAGAGGCATAGTTATTTAAATGCCCAATATTTATATTTAACTCGAGCTTCATAATTATTTTATAAATAATAATAATAATAGTAATAACTTAATAATGCAAACCGTTAAATGCATAATGTATCCTACAGAATACAATAATGTGCCTTAAATTTGTATAAAATAATTGAAAATAACTCTAAAGAAACTAAAAATCCATGTAGAGTTTACGGAATAGGATACAAGAAATAAACCATGAGCCTATTATTTATTTTATAACTTTCCTTTATTAAAAGTTTTCCAAAACGACAAAACGTAGCCCTACTTTACAGGTACAACTTGAATAGACAGATATAGAAAAATAAGATAGATATTTAAAAAAAAAAAAAAAAATTTATAAGATAGACGTAGGGCAAATCATGAAGCTTATACTTAAATTGTGTTGACTGTTCTCCCTGCAGTCCGGCACGAATTTATAATTAACGTAAGAAATTTAGTCTCATGTATTCAAGGGTTAAGGAAATATTAAAAATATAACATCCTATTTGTCATAAAGACATTCATGTGATGGAAGAAAGGTACGGGGCCACTGGGAAGAAAACATGAAATTTGAATTATTATTATTATTATTATTATTATTATTATTACTGCTATCAATAATCAGAAAACTTTAACGCTTAATTTCGGCGCTTCCAATTAATCTATCTATTGATGTATTTATGTATTTATTTCAAATACAATATTGTGCAACTTAGAGGGGGAAGGGGATGTTGGGAATTCCACTTATGGTAAAACTGTTCCCTGGTAGACAACAGCAATATTTTCCCTTTTATTTCCTACTATTTCTCCCCTCTTGCCATAACGTGTAAATCACATTAATCATCATTGGCTATTGCCAAGATCTGCAAGTTACTTTCGAAACTTCAGAAATATACAAGTATTTATTAAAAAATTAATGATTTGTTTAACTAAATAAGTTGCAATTTATAGTACGGGTTTTTATGTATGTAACGAGAAAATCATATTTACTTCTAACATTTCAGTACTCAGAGGAAAATGAAGATTCGTACTTTGATGACTCACAAATACACAAACCTGCATATGATTAAATGTGTACCCAAATTACACATGGTGTACTGGAATTTCCACCATGAAGCGTGAAAGGAAAATGAAAGAAAAACACATTATCACATTGTCATATTGTCACTAACTGCCTCATGCAAAATTAACTAACTTGTAATATCATACTGTATTGTACTTTTATTTCACCATTGGCTACAGATCCAGGACCAGATTTGATTCCCGGTACCTCCTTCATTTTTTCTGAGGTAGGGAGGTCAGGAACATGTTGTACTCAGCCTAGTGATTCAAACTGAGGGGCAATTTGAGTAAGAGGTAGCGGCTTCGGTCACGGAAACCATCATTAACGTCCGTGGGTGTCGGCATTCTGACCATATGCCCCCAATCCTGCCATTTGCTCAAGGTAGATGACTTAGCTGTCGGACGGTAGGCATAGTCTCAGGGATGCAGCGCCACGGAGTTTAGAGTTGTAATTGATTCACACGGCTTATGTGTAGCCTGTACTATAAAATTAAGCAATTGCTGACGTTTGTGGTCAATGTACATGTAAATATTTATTATTTATTATACAACACATACAATGAACTATACAGAGCGTTAATGCATAACACCGAAATATTTTACCTGTGTATACAGGGAACAAAGAATAGCATAGACGAGCAACTTATTATACCACACATACAATATACTATACAGAATGTTAATGCATAACACCGAAATTTTTACCTGTGTATGGAGGGAACATAGACAAGAAACTTTTATTAGGTGACTTTTGCTCTATGGATTCCATTTTTCCTGTTACAGTATAACATCTCCCAGGGCATGGCCGTCACTGACTTCTAACATTTCAAAAAATGCAAAACAGAGGAACTTCGTTGTTAACACTGGAGTTATGAATAAAAAACTAATGCAGTGGCGGCCAGTCATGTGAATAAATTGTCTGTAAATTTTGCAGATTATGCAAACACTAAATTACGATATAGCTGTTAATTGATGATTAAGAAAAAGGATTTTTGCGTTCACTAAGACAGCATGAAGTCAATTTAATGAAAATTTTAACCCTATTTTTCTTAATTATTGACTTATGAGCACCAAATTGTAATGACTTTAATGTTCTGTAGCATACACATTTTACAAGAGCAAAAATCTCATAATAAAAGTTGCTTGTCTATGTTCCCTTTATACACAGGTAACATATTTTGGTTTTACTCATTAACACCCGCTATAAATACAATAAATTATATCAACAAAACACAAAGGATACAAAAATAACATTAATAATTGTAAAAAAATGCCAGCTCAACCAATGTTAATCAATTAAAATCCATGAGTGATGAGTGATGACACATGGATGGTCCTGAAACCCCGAAAGAGCAGGAGCTCGTAAATAAAGACTTATACGAGATATCCTGGTGAGATAATAAGTTAAACGAAGGAATATAAGGAATCTTACTTTATGCAATATAATTTACGTGGAATATTTTGGCGTCCCCTGATTGAGCACCTGGCGATACCTGGTCCCCGGAAGTCGCAAAACGCTGAACGGAAGTGGGGAATGTGAGAACGCCAATTTCAAAGACTGTGTGATATGATGGAAAATAGGTAACAATAGCGCAGATTGCTGTGGTGGTTACCTTATACATTGGCTATAAACTCAGGGGTACATAAAATACTTCCAGCAATCTTTCAGCGTGATTCAATTTAAATCGATTCAAGGCTATAAAATGACGAGACTTCCGGTGCAGATGTAGTATATAATATTATTTTATATAACAGTAAATTCAGGAAGTTTCTAAGGAACACGGGTATAGAAGAAAATTAAAATATCACGCTAAGTATTTTTAATGAAGTCTGACATTAGTAAAATCTTGCTTGGAATAATATAAGTTAAAGGTTACAAGTGCTGCAGACGTTTATCTACTGAACGCCAAATCAGTCTCTTTAAAGAGACTTAAGATCAAGTTGGTTGAAAGGGGTTAGACCTATATCATAACAGGGTAATTAAGAATTGCAAATATTTTAAGAAAGATAACTCGAGTGCATTGTGCTAAAATTTGGGTATACGTGTGGCACTGCCAATATCTAAACAAAAAATGGTTCTGATCAGTCGCAATGAGATGTAAGCTCTAAAGCAATCAACTGTACAACCAGAACGGGAGCGATCATATATGCTGCTATCCGAATGGAATCTTACAACGGTCAGCCTCCTGAAGTACTAAACTAAACTCCGTGGCGCTGCATCCTTGAAGGGATGAGGCCTACCACCCGACCGGTGCGTGATCTACCATGAGAAAAGAAAATACAGTATTTATACTCCCACCATCGGGCAATACACAGAGAAATATAATTTAACAGCCATAACTGTTGTTGGATTCATTAGGGGAAAGAGATAATTGTAGATAAAAGGATCATCCAGGGTTTATTTCCAATCATAGAAATCAATTTATGTCCATCAATAACTCATACCTAAAAATGTGTTACTTCATAAATTTGTCAAACAAACACATGTATTATGCTATTTATGTCTGCCCCCTACTAACTAACAGTGTTTTCCATTTTCTTTCTATACTGTAACTTTTTATCTTCAATTCATAACTACTGTGATAAGCTTTGTACGTATGCAATCTCCAATTGCGAAAGCTGTAGACTTTATGGCAAAAATAAAATTAATACATACATTGCCATTCAAATTCACTTTTCTTTGTTTCCAATCGTTTGTTTAATCTTTTGTTGAGGTCATAACACGGGAATAAACAAGGAATCCAACCGGAATGAAATTACTCTTCCAGAAAACTGCTGATCTTGTCTGTCTGTGACAACGGTTCTATACAGAATGGCTTGACTTTCCAGTGTGGATTTAGACGAAGTTTTCTCTAATACTCCTCATACATTCTGCCGAAATGATGGCCCTATAAAAGTCGTGTGCCATCCATGATTATCTCTTCCGAATCATCAATCTTAATGTGGTAATAGTTCGCAATCCTACAATCATTCTGCGGTCACTGAGGTTTTCTATAGCATCGTTATCTATTTCTATAGTTGAACTGTTTCTATACATGTTATTTCTTCCTATAATGGGATATAGAGGTTCATAAATTAATATTATTTCTGGTGCTCATAGCTATGGATTTTATATTAAGTTTATGTAGCGACTTGGAGTATCAATCCAGATATTATAAACTCAAAATATCACAGGTGAGGAGAAAAGAAAGAAAAATGTTATCTATAAATTCGTAAGCAAAGAAATTGCGAGTAAATTAATTATCTAGAGACGTCGAGTTATATGTATTGTGACCTTTTAAAGATCGGCTATAAAAATAAGCAAACAATGTATTGTCTAATTAAAGTAAAACGAAGTAATAACGAAAGGAAAAACAAAAGTAAAAATCAAATATCTATAATATCTTGGCTTTCTTTAAACACTTGCAAAAGGGTTCAGTATGCCTGGAATTTATAGGTCCACAAAGAACAAAACTTCTGCAAGAAAATATAGACTTTTATTCTAGTTTTACCTTAAATGTCTTGATAATAGGCAATGCTCTCTGTAATCCTATTAATACCGTACGTTACACTACCTCTGAAATTGCGTAAAATATTTAGAAGTGGTATAGAATACGTAAACCTGGAGAAGAAATAAAGTCTTACCTTGATTTACAATATTTTGTTGTTTTCTATTCTAAGTAAGTCTGTATAGTTAGCGTTCTGAGTCTGTTTCACTAACGTAGACCTATACCTATGTCAGAAAACATTTTTTGTTAGCATTAGAACGATTTTAGAAAAGTATTTTACACCTTACCCATTACTTCAAGTATTTCTGAAAATTTCCTGGTCAGGATTTGGTCCATTATAAGTAGGCCTATGTATACTAAGTTTCATGAAAATATTATAAAGCGTATTCGAGATATCGCGCGTACAGACACACGGACGCACAGATGGACAGATGGACATAATTTTTTCCCCTTAACCAAGTATTCTTAGAAAGTACCTTGATACATGACTTAAAAATATCTAGCGAATGAATTAATCGTTGGCGAAGCCGCGGGTACATGATAGTAGGCAATATAAGTGCTATCATGAATCTATCGACTATGTGACACCGGTCCTGAGCACGTTTGAAAAAAAAAAATAAGAAAGAAATAATAATAATAATAAGTTTCCTTAAAAATCGGTCGTACAGTACAAAAGTGTATTGAAATATAGTAACACTGACGTAACGAACTCCTGGAAGCATTTTCACTTATGGCATTATAGGCCTATTTTTGCTTCGTTACACTGTGTATTAGATGACGAATACACCCTGAAAATCCGCCAGGAAATCATTTTTTCCTCTATGATACCAATGTATATTAATGGGGGATGTTTAATACTCCTAAATCCTCATACCGACTACATTATTTCGTACCGTACTGAGAGTTAAATGGCGCAGAATCGCCAAGCTCAACTCGAGCTTAATTAACTGTGGTTAAGGTTTTTTGGATGAGGTGAACTGAATAACTTCATTTTAAACCGAAACTAAAATTCAAACTGCATTTATAATAGGCCTAAATATTATCCTTTGTGAGGTCATGCCATGAAGCATTAATTACTGTGCAACATGCAAACCCCAGCTATCCTGTAGAAATTGTTGAATTATATTGCCCAATTTACCTCACTATAATAAATGCTGGTTAGAGTAGGTAATGATGCACATGATTTAAATAATTGAATTAGTGAGTTAGCAGTGCAATCTAATAATGTATGCACTTTGCATTCCTTTTAGTCCAAACTGCATTACTAAAATGATTCGGTAAATATAAATGAGTGCAAACGGTAAAATGAGAGTCGTCCTTTTATATATGTTTTAATAAGCCAGAGTGGGTGGACTGTTGGTAATTTTACCGACTTCAATAGGCTACTCAGTTCCGACGGGACCCATTTGAAAGGTCGCGGGTATAACTCTCACAGCCGCTCAATCTGAGCAGAGGCGTAACGAGGGGGGTTTTGGGGGTTTGAACCCCCCCCCATTGATTTAAAAAAGGAAAATTGTACAATTTTTTTAAGTCTGCTAATAAATTACTTAATACGAGTAGCCTATAAAGCGTGGGAAGCTTAAAACTCATTATTGTGCATCTTAATTTTTAAAATTTTCCGGGGAGGGCCCCCGAACCCCCTCTCCCCCCCCCATATGGTCGGCCTGGTTACGCCTATGAATCTGAGTGTGGTTTCAGCCTTTCCTCCATTTGATTAAAATCATAGTCAATCCGTGACTCGATTGTCGAGCCACTTGTTATAGTTATGTGAAGTATATTGGGCCCACTCTGGTTAGGGTTTCCTCAGTGTGTAGATTGTTAAAACCATGATATTTATTTACATGTTGTTGGGTACCGTTCTAGTAGTGTGTCAGATTATGAAGGAATTTCAGAATATGGTATTAATAACCGATTATCCATTTGGTGAATTATGTCCTGGGTTCGCACTCCTGTATTATGACAACTCTAACTGACGATAAATTAATATAATGTTGCGCACATGTTAAACATACTTTATATCAACTTTTAGAGTAATTTGATTTAAATTTTCTTGGTATACGTGGAAATAATGTCCGTTATGCAAATTATTAACTACCAATAGAGAAGATAGTAGTAACTCTAAATATGTTTAAAAAATATGTAATGAAGCAATTCCTTTATCTGTATTTCGAGGAAAAGCAGTTTAAAAGTATCAAAATATTTTACAAATTGGATAATATATCAATTGTAGTGAATGCCTTATTCTGATGGGTATTTATAAAATGTGGAACTCCATTTAATTTTCAAAATATTATGATAATGGATCTACTCTTTTATGTCTAGGCCTATAGGCCTACATTTTATTTACAACTTTTTGTAATGCCATGGCAACCATGGCCTACATTAATATCAGGTCTCAAACTCCTTTCCCTCATAACATATAAATCGTGGCATACCACATTATAGTATATTGCGATACAAGTGCCATAAGCGGTGCATACGGATCGAGGAAAGGGTTTGAAAAAACGAGGCGCTTGCGCCGAGTTTTTTCAATTTCCGAGATCCGTTATGCGCTTACGGCACGAGTATTGAATGCTATTTTTTGCACGATGATTATTTATATCAATTTATTTATATTAATTGAGATATTAGCAGAAAATATTATGTATATACACTATTGAAGATGGATGTTATATTTCAGACAGTGATTCGCATGTGTTTGTTGTTATGGGAACCGAATATTTGTCCTGGGGGCCTTGTCCATGAAAGCATGTATTATGATGTGTGCCGTAAGTAAATTCTTACCGCACGGAAACTCTTACCGCACGGAAACTCTTACCGCACGGAAATTTGTTTTGTTTCCATAGTAACATGATTGCTTGCGGGAATGTCAACTTACGATCCACGGCAACAATATTCGTAAGTATCACTAATTAGTTAAGTCGTGCAAAAAAATATTTTCAGTACTCAATTGTTGGAGTCTGACTACTTAATACCTAGGGATACTACAATTTCTTACAAAGTTTCCTTTATATTAAATTTTTCCTGTTGTCATTATCACATTTTCAGTTTTAAACTCAGTTGCAATTTTTATCCCTTCTTTATATAACGTACCGGTACTCTTTAGGTTCGTTTCCTACTTACGTCCTGCCGACTGCGCCATGTTACGTCTGTAAATTTTGTTTACAACTTCCTTTACATTGTCGTGGCACCATGGCCTACATTATCTCAGATCTCCAACATATACTTTCCCTTGTGTAAGTATGGAATTCTCCAAAAATAGAGAGTTTTAAATTAAAATAATGAAAAAAAATCTGATGTGAAAGTCACATAACTTCCTCTGCCCAAAAAAAAGTTAGCAGTATTCACATATCCTTTTACAGAATCGCAAGACACAATTTTACGCTAATTTTCCTATAAATACCTCTTCTTTCAATGATGCGACTAAAAGCGCAGGCTATATAACAAACTTAAAAAAAAGAACAAGTGACTGCAGACGTTTATTGAACTTTCCGCCGTAAAGAATAATTTCCGAAATACAGTATATCGAATATTTCCCTCAGATACTTCTTTACTCCATACCTGGCCAACAATACATCTTTCTCACTTCACATTCAAAATAGTATTCAGTTGTTCATCACACAAGACAAAATTTCTACAAACAGTGGGTGAACAGTGGGTGGCTTGTAACTACCCTCAGATAATTTTTTCGAAAAAAAGTTTCAAATAAAAGTTTTAGCTCTCAGTAAAAGGAACACATGTGCAAATTTTATAGAAAATCGTTAGAGCCGTTTTCGAGAAAATCGCGAAAAACGAAAATTTCTTCATGTAAAGTCCCCTTAAAAATAAGGAAAATTTGTCGCCAATCTTCGAATCACATCTTCAGAAGGTACCTGACCCAAATACGAAATTTTGTTTTCATACGATTCTCCGTTTCGGAGCTAGCCTGTTCACAAACTTCCACACAGACAGACACACACACAGACACACACATACATGTTTCCAAAAATAGTATTTTTGGATTCAGGGGGCCTTGAAACGTGTATATATGCCAAAAACTCAACTTCGAATTTTAGGGTCGAAAACAATACTTCCACTACCTATAGTACCTATGGTACGGGCAGAGGAAGTAATATATATTTCACCATCTCCTCTTCTTAATGAGTATACATCTGTGGTAGGTTAGTGCAAAAATCTAAATTATAATATGTATGTGTAGCTAGTATTAAACTCTTTGATACTAGATTCTGGGGACACAGGCTGTCGGCACAAGCCGTGAGAATAGGATTGTACCGTGCGAGCTGGGCGTTCAGAGCAGTATGGGAACACAGGAAGCGCCTTAATGAGCTTTGACGCGATCCCCCAGCACAATGCGCCATTGTTATCAAGTAACAAATGGATTATCAGCATCGATCGTTAGCTTCGATTTCTTTGCAAACTGTGAGAACCGAGCTGATTCAGTCTTCTGCACGTATTCCTTTGTACTCCTGTCGAATGTGGCAATTAAGCCTATTTTAAATGACGATAATTAATTTAGTCTAGCTCCCATCGCATCGGGTTACCAAATTAAACTTCTGTTTACCTGAAATATGTCCAATTCTAAGTACGAAAGCAAACATGATTTGAACATGATGAATGACTTGAGGTTTTCCTGGCGTTTGGTCAGATTGGAATGAGTGATTGGAAGAGCTCCGACGTTTCAGATGAACATGCTTTCTTCATCTTCAGGGAGACTGAAGTTTCGAGTGGACAGAGAGTGCCGGTATTTATCCCCTTGGACTTGGAGGAGTCAGCCTAGCAGGTGACATCTCGAATTGTCTAGAAGTGAGGAGGGAAGCATCGAGATGATAGGTTCACCACTCAATTTTTGTTTCTGTTTTGCGGCTAATCGGTCTTTTTCCGGGTCAGTCTTTCTCTTCGGTATTTTAAATTACTCACAGGGCAGCAACCCGAGAATATTATACTCATGATTTGAACATGGAGTAACAGGGCCTACCACGAACCCTCCACTTCATCGGTGGATTGTGATGTACAGAAATAATGTTCATGATTATTGATAACAATACAAGAATAAATAAAAAAATGAACTTATCTATCACATATTGTCTAAAGCATTTATCAAGGAAGGCGTTATTTCGTTCATCGGTTTGCAAGCCTGAATAATGCACTTTTAATAATACCTCAAATTAATAATGTTTCAAAACCTGGATGAAAATTATTTCAAAATAATCTACAGCCAGGGGTTATGCGTAAGCGGTATTTAAGTGCTCTTGAGCAGTATTACTGTACATGCCAAACTTCAAATTTTCGTGGAAATTTATAATTATAATATTCGAAAACTAATTCCCGTGTACAGGCGCTGATTGTCTAAATTGCTATTATCTGTTTCAGGCAAGTTTGGTCCTGTTCAAAACAAATGGGAGGATAATACGTGAATAATAATAATAATAATAATAATAATAATAATAATAATAATAATAATAATAATAATAATAATATATGTTTAAAAACGTGCATGAATGTAGTTAATGTTAAGGAATTGGCAGTTTGTTCAATATAATCTATTTCCATACATTTTCATGTGATACCTAATATGCTTATTATTATGCAAATAAATTATAATAATATTGTAATAATAATAGTAATTTAATTCACGGAGGATGAAATGGGCTGAACATGTTGCGCGCATGGGGGAGGAAAGACATATCTAAAAAATATTGACTGGGAGACCCGAAGGGAAAAGACCACTTGGAAGACCTAGACGTAGGTTGGAGGACAATTATTAGGATAGGTTTAAGAGAAGTAGGATTTGAGAGGGATGGTTGGATGGAGTTAGCAGAGAATAGGGTTGAATGGCGGGCTCAGGTAAGCGCGGCGATGAACCTTCGGGTTCCATAAAATAGGTAATATTATATTAGCTTGCATAGGAATTGTCTATTGCCATTGAGTAATAACCATAAATAATCGCTTTTGTACAATGAAGGGATCTTGTTAACAATGAAATATGAGGCGTTCGTCATTATTAGAGGTGTTAGGCATTATTATGTAGAATTGAAGAATATCAGACGACGGAAAGTAGGTTATGTCTTCTATTTATATCTCATTATTACATGCATACAAAGAACGGGATATTAACCGTTTGAATAGATGATAATGGCTGTGATTTCTTGCCTTAGTGAGCATTTGAATTACTATTCAGCATTGTGAAGAACGATATCAGATCTCATTTTATTCGAGTCATATTATTCCAATTACTACTACAGCAAGCAGCAAGGAGACTTTTATTAAATTCTAGTAGTCTGTGTAACACCTTGTCGTAGTAGAGCGGGTAATAACATGGGATATTTGAGCTGTCTCGTCTCCCAGCTCTTAGGGTACCATGTTCTACTTTTCAAGAGGACTTCTTGACTTGTTCTGTGAATATTGTGATGCAAGTACTCTTAAATGTTGTTTGCTCGCTTTTGTACATTTGACACTTACAAGACTGCCTTCGTTAATTAAGATAAACTTAAATAAATTAAAACATCGTGAATATGAGTTTCAAGCAGTTTGCCACTCAAGTTTAAAAAAATGCATACAGTAATTCTACGTTTTCGTCCATGGAGGTGTACACATTTAGAATAGTAATATAGAAATCACCTATGCACTCACAATCTCTATTTGTATAATTATTTTAAAGTACTTCTTCTTTATATAATATAAAATACATAATCTCTTTGTTTGTCTGTTGGTACTTTACTATTTTGGCAGATAAGTTAAGTGCAATGGATTTATAATAACCTTCTATCATTATACCCCCGGAATAAGTTAATAGTCCCTTGAAAAGGGACATGAAGTTATATTCTAATTTCAGAATCACTGCTTCGATTTTTTTATGGTTACATTTTCTTACAAGGTTATAATTATTTTATTACACCTGTTAACGAAAGATAATAGCAGTGTCGATTTTACCAAAAATATAAAAAAAAACAGATGGAATTCGACCTGTTCTTTCTTGGTAAGTTTTACCTAAGCCCTCAATGAAATGTATTGATTTTTTTACATTATGTATTTTATAAAAGTTTTCCCTTTTCAAGGGACTATTAAGTTATTCCGGCGGTATAGTGATAGAAGGTTATTATCAATCTATTGCACTTTTCTGCCAAAATAGTCAAGTAATAATAGGCTAATACTTTTTTAATAGTCAGAAAGCGGGGTTTACTGAAACATGGATAGGCTAGGTCAAATCGTACTTTGGTGAATAGCCTATGCTTGGACCAAAGGGCTAATTTTTATTGCCTTATTATTTACAGCAATAAATAACAACCAATGTAAATTTACGTCGAAATGCATTTCCTGAAGTCTAGCAATAAAAGAATCCATCTAGATTCTTGATAAAAATTTAAGTACCTTTTAAAATGTACCTTAAAAGAAATAATAAAAATTAAGGATTCTGATTTTATGATTAATAAAAAATGTATAGTTTATTATTACTAAAAAACTTATGTACAACTTTAATTCAGAAATAACATTGAAATTGTATGGCATCAAATAATATAACATGTACCGGTACTATATTATTTAAAAAAATATTATTGTTTAAATGTCTATATAGACATGTCTGGCATGTTTTTTTACAATTGTATACTGCATATATATTTACATATATAGCTTAACACATTATGAAGCCACATCGTATAGATGGAACTAATGAACAAATACATCAATTTTTAATTGTTACGGTCTACTGGAATATTATATACAGTATATTAGGCTTAATAAATCACGTATTGTTCTTTCAGTTAGAAAAGTATTGTTTTGTACACGCACACAATCTGTTTAGGTATTTGAAGGCTAATCCGCTAATATGGTCGACTTTGACAATGAACACAGTTTAAGAACAATAACTGTAAATGATGAAATATTTGCTCTGCATAAAAGTTAATTGCTGTAATAAGTGCAGTACAGCATTATGGACTAGTATTAGTTACTAAATTGCATATAATAATTGCGGTTAGTGACGCGTTAAAAAATATATTAACAATTTCTATAACCAACAAAACACACCTTTTTTCTGCTTGTTTCTTGCATTTCCACATACTCCCAGGACATTA
The DNA here is from genome assembly GCA_964059195.1 of Ectobius pallidus. Lineage (NCBI taxonomy): Eukaryota > Metazoa > Arthropoda > Insecta > Blattodea > Ectobiidae > Ectobius > Ectobius pallidus. The sequence goes on along the minus strand of CAXKWD010000007.1, from coordinate 132,337,724 downwards.
TAATTAATAATACATTAAAATCTTCTCCCCATCTTTAAAGTTCATTGTACTTCTCATTAAAACAGCTTGAATAAGTAATATTTTTTATGTCAAATTACATAGACTTCTAACATTTCTCGCACGTTGCCTTACAGAATAGTTGTTTTCCTATCCACCATTATAATAACCTATTTAGATTTGTTTCTGATAAGTAGGTCTCATAAACTGCCAATGCCTCGCAATAAATACAGTATTACAGTTTTTAAATCTAGGAATATGTACCGGTTAGAAGTTTATGTTGCACCCTACCCGACCAACTCACGTGTTATTTTGAATTTGGTGTATCTTATTGTTTTAGTTACTGCGTAGAAAGAACTCTCGCTAAAACTAAACTAAACTAAACTCCGTGGCGCGACATCCCCGAAGGGACAAGGCCTACCACCCGACCGCGGCGCCATCTACCTATAGGCAGATGGCAGGATTGGGGGCATGTGGTCAGCATGCCGACCCCACGGCCGTTAATGGTGGTTTCCATAACCGGAAAGAACTCTCGCATTTCACTGAATATTGAACATTGCGTACTGTGTCCATCATAAATATAAAAATCATAAGAATGTGTTTTAGCTAGGCAGGAATTTCGCACGAAGGAAAATTCAACTTCAGCGCAATTCTTTCAAATTTTTCTGTACCGTTACTTTAAAAATGACAATTTATTGTATTGAGTAGGAGACACAAGGGAATACAGTATAGGGCAGGATATCCGGGCGGATGGGATCTCGCTCCAAGTGTTCCAGGTGTTGGCTTGCTTCCTGTAACTCTACCTTCTGGGTCAAGACGCGCGCTACAAACAAATTGCTCCAATCTGTATCGAGATGTTAAAATAAATCGGACAGGAGGTCAAATGCAATACTATTGATCTAACTTATTTGTCAAGCTAGCAAAATTTGAGCATCCGTTATGGTATACACATGAAGAAGAGCAGTATATAAGGAAAATGTAAATAAGACTTTCAGTAGGGATTTGATATTATTCTATGAAATTTTATTTCAATTTATCCAAAGTACCTTTTAAATAATAAGTACGGTAACTGACAGAGTGCGAATGTAAACATTTAGATTTGCATGCACACATCTAACATGTACAAGAACAAGAGCAAGAGCAGCATATAAGGAAAATGTAAATAAGACTTTCTTTAGGGATTTATTATTATTCTATGTAATTTTACTTTAATTTATTCTAAGTATCTTTGTTTTAAACAATGTATATATTATCATTATTCAACTTGAAATTATGGCATGTAATGCATGTAATATTACTCCGTAATGGGGCATGCTGTAATAATAAATTAAAATTTAAAAAAAAACCTTCAAATAACTGAGTAGTCACGGGATTACTTTTGGCAGTAGGGGTGCGATTTCAAAATTTACATTTAACAAAATTAGGAGTCTTGATATTCCCCAGCGCACTGTCAATGAAATTATCTTTGGCATCATTATGGATTCCCTAAACATTTTGTAATACCACCTATATTTAAAAAAACTTAAAACTTGTTTTCTCAGATTGCATTACATGTAATATTCATTATTCTTTTTAATTCTTCAGAATTTTATTTTGTGTGCTATGTACTTTGTTTACTATTATGATATATCCATTACATTACCATTATGTATTATTTTTTAACACATCTAAGGTTCGTTTCTGTGTATTGAATTCATGTTTTCTTTATTCCTTTATGGTCTATTAAATTATATTGGTCCGATGTTTTCAATAAAAATGTAGTGCCAGTTTCACTAAAAAATATATTACGAGAACAACGATGTTTCCACGTATACTTAATGCACTAGGGTATTCCGACTGATCAGATATTTTTGTATCCTTCCGATTGTCATTCATGATCAATGATTTGTATGAGAACGCCTGCTGTATTGTTGTTGTATCTCATTTTCATTGTTTTTCTGCCATTGCATGCCAATTCTCTTTAAGCTAACAAACTAATTTATTTGCTGAAATAAAATTGAAATTGCTCAATTAGGATTAATTTTATTAATCTAAGATGGAACTCACGGCAGAAACGATATGTTCTTGGTTGAAAGTTATTATTTTTGTATTTATTCAAATAAAATAAAGTTATCAAAGAAAAGTTTCGTACATTACATTGAAATTTACATTGTTCTTTCTTTGAAAGCCCCCATATGAGCAAAACTCGTGTTTAGGGGCTGAAATTATCACACCTAATTAATAAGTGAGGACATAGAAATTTACAAATATACATACAATTACATAAATAAACTAAAAGAAATTTAAAATAGGAAATTTAAAATTACAAAAACATAAATCCATTTTACAAATAGACCCATGTTTATATTTAGGAATGGAAATAGTTGGAAGAAATTAACACGATACAGATGAAAAAAAAAATTATTAGATTTTAATGTTAATATTAATATTTGATACCAATATTTAATATTCAGTTGATTAATATGAAGAGAAGGCCTTTAAGGTTACGATTTCTACTTTCTAGCATATGGCCTACATAGTATAAAAAAAATTATTACTTATGATTGTGACCAAAAAAGCGAAATCAAGGTGACATCAGGAAAATATGTTTCGCGATGCCTAGAAACCGAAAAAGGAGTGTGTTTTTTTTTAAGTGCGGCTATTTGTTTGTATGTACTGTAGAACCCTTGTAGGTTCTTTGCATTTACATTTTTGTTCTTTTTTGCTAAGTTACAATTCCTAAGTTAGAATTAGAATTTATTGAATAGGAAGTTGTATTGATTAATATTATATAATTATTGCCTTCGAGCATTGCTCGTAATCGGAGATGGATGTTAATGACAATACAAATTGGGAGAATGAAGTGGACGTGCAAATAAATTTCACAAAAATAAAAAAAAAATTAAGAGATTGGGATTAAAGTACTAAATCTCTAATAATATACCGGGTGTTCGGAAATTCATATTACAAACTTCTAGGGCTAGTAGAGGGGACTTAGTAGACAATGTTTCGAATAGGATCCCATGTGCTACAGCCATTACAATGTATAATATTAAGATACTTTTCATGAAAGTTTTTCAACATTTTGATGCTTGAAAAAATTTCTCTAACTATTTTAATAAAAATGTAAATTTATAAACCTCTATCTAACACTAATAAAATGGATACATTCTGTTTTTCTTAAAAATAGTAAAGGGTTATTTTATTCGTGTCCATTTTTTTATTTTTCTAGACTATCTCCATGAAAACCTTCCTGCATTTCAGTTGAATCCAGCGCGACATATTGCAAATAACGGCGTGTGTTTAATGAAGTTATGTTCCAGGATCATTTTTGTCAAGCCACAGGTTTTTGTTTCGGAGAATCCATTTTCCACTGAACTTATTAATGGGTGTTGAACGCGTTGTTACATTAAATCGTTTTAAATGGTCTGGTAAATGAAGATGAAGTTCGTTTGAATGTAAACAAAAAGAATTTAACATAGGTTGTGGTCAGCATTGTATTTTAACTTACAATGAGAGTGTTTCTAGTTAAAAGCGCTTGGAGAGTTTATATCATGGATCTCTTCACGAACGATGAAATAACAGAACTTATAATACACTTAACCTAGAAACTGTTGTGACGTGGCATCGTTATTAACCTTTATGAAGCCTGATAATATCGTTTACAAAGCAATAAAGTGCTGCATTGTGTATTAGTTAACAAAATAGCGGAGTAAATTAAAATGTTACGAGCTGGAGTATTAAATACTTTACTTTTGGACTGCAAATTTTCTTGAGGATATCAGTATAAATCAAAATCATGTTAGGAATTCTTCAGTATTTTACACATGATATTATTATTATTATTATTATTATTATTATTATTATTATTATTATTATTACTATTATTATTATTTATTGTATGAAACACAAGAGAGATACATCAAATGATTACCCAAATGAGCAAGTACTCGTGTTCGGGTTCAGTTAAGTTATTTATATTACACAATATACAATCAAATGCAAATACATGAAATAAAATATAACACTAACTTAAAATCCAATATCTAGGGGAAAAATAAAAAAATGCAAAGTGGGAAGGACAATATTGTACAACTAACCAAATAGTTCCTTATAATATCTCCTACTTAATAATGAAATAAATTATAATGTGTAAAATAAGATTTTTTATATACTTATCGACTTTTTTGCTATTCATATTTACTAGCTCGGGATGTGATCTAATTATGGAGTTATATGAGTCTTGAAACATAATAATAGCTATATTTAGAGCCAGAAGAGGTGAAGTATTTTGGTTCTAATAAAAGAAGACTCAAGAAGAAGAAGAAGAAGAAGAAGAAGTGGAATAAGAAGAAGAAGAAGAAGAAGAAGAAGAAGAAGAAGAAGAAGAAGAAGAAGGGAAGTTAAAAAATGTATCAGTGCTAGTTTTTAATAAAACCTTTTGAAGAGCTAAATGTTTTATCAGTATGACTAAGACTAGGCCTAACAAAAATGCCATTCTAATTTTTAATCCTTAATTCATCTACACCAGCTCGACAAGATACCCTAAGGCTGATATAAATAATTGTCGAAAGTCCTAGGCAACATATAATAAGGGTTGTTGAACTGATGGTTTTAATAAAGCATTTTATTTTATTCATCGAGCTCAACGGTACTGCTATCATGTATTTTATTTTAACATATAAATTGGACTCAATATACCAAACCCGAATGGCGTATAATAAGCTGATGTTCATCCACAACTAAGGATGTCTATACAAAATCTGTACTTCGTGACACATCTGCCAGTTTTGGAAAACACTGAAACAGCCTGATGAAGGTCCATGTTTATTATTTTACATAGAGAGGGAGAGACAGAGAGAGAAGGGCATTTCGCGTTTATAATGTCATTACAGGGAGCTGACTGATACAAAATGATGCAGTAATGGTATGGACAATATGAAATTTACTGCTGGAAATACGGTTACCACATCAACACTGACGCGCTAACATTTTCCTGTATTTTGTCTAAAACAACAATTGTATGAAGGTCACCAGTTAGTTACCATCAAAATGTATAAAACATACACTTCATTTCTAATTTTGAAAACGCCATGAGAGCTTTTTCTGCTTTGTTTTTGTTGTGCCACAGGGCTTTTGTCCATTATTCTTGTTGAGAGAGAATTAACTACAATGTTTATTACCAAATCTGCCATTGAACGACATTGTTGGCTTATGGAAATACGAAGAGATAAACTAATTATTTTGTTTTTTACTCTTTTGGGAAATAGAGATAATTTGATCAATTTGAGTAAAATTGTTTCTATTTAAAGTTTGCTCAGTAGCCTAATATTTATGTAGGCCTATGGGAATTTTCAGGGTGCTTCGACCTTACCAAATCTATGGGCCGATAAGGACATCAGATTTAACGTTAAACAAAATTTATTGGCATGCAAATATTTAGCTTGTTATTTTCTCTACTGGTACTATAGATAGAGCAATTATTCCGTTCCACTCTCAAATTCGAAGTTGAGTTTTCAACATGAATACACATTTTAAGATTCCCTGAATCCAATAGAGCAATTTTTACAAACTTTATATTTACTGTATATGCACATGTTATGAGAATAATAGGGACACAGCTCAAAAATAATTAATCTTGGGTTTTTTGCTGTTTTCTAATGGTCTATTTGAGATTTATTTGGTGCAAGATGACCATGCCTTTACCTCAGTTAATTTCCGTCAGAGAAATAAAATATAAAATCCTAAATATAAAATTATAAATATAAATTTAAAATTATAAAATCCTACTTTTACGTTCAGAATACAAAAGTTTAAAACGCTCTCCTGTAAAATGTGGTTTTTCTTAGCTGTGGCCGTATTATTCTCAGTATGCGATATATAAATGGTATGTTTGTACAGATTAAATTGAACCTAGTGATGAACTGACTTCAACATTACCATGAACGTTGTATTTTAAGGACATATTTCGGAAGGTACAATTCAGCGGCCATAATATATTAACTGTAGTGAACCAGTAGAAATAAACTTAACCGCCATCCCTCATTCTACATACCGGTATGAAAACGTGGGGAGATCTTGAGCACACTTAACATCTTCCATACACGGAATGTTGGACTTAACTGTCAACTCGGGCCGTGGACTATGTATTGTTGCTTGTGTCTGAGATATCATACATCATATTTTAATTTCTGTTAAATTAATTATTTATTCCTCCATGGGCCATGACAGTAAGAATTTTAATTGCTAGTGTTAGCGGTTTTAACACCTGTTCATTTTTTCAGTTGATATGAATAGGAATACATGTACAAAGCCCCTTTTGTATATCTAAATAGGACTTTTGACTTATAAAATAATTTATAATTAAAATTTTACAAAAAATAATTCTTCAAACGCATCAGTATGTAAATTTTTCCAACATGAGAGGAAAAATATTTTATTGATACCCCAGTTATACGTACTAACACACTTTTCGATTAGAAAAAGGTATTCTGACACAGTGTAGGCCTATATGGCCATGCGGTCGACTGAGTCTCTAACATAAATGAGTACCAGGAGTAATCCTAGGGATAAAGGCATCCGGTGCGTATGGCTGACAACCTTCAAGGAGCCGAATGTCTCAAATCTGGGAGCCTCAAAGTCTGGAATCCTTAAGGCCTTCAGGCCTGTGTAGGGAAAACTTTACTTTTATCATTTTTAATGATTTTGTTCTGTATTGGCCTTTATATATGTGAGTGCGTGTGATTGATTATATAAAAGATAGTAACCTAAGTAGAGAAATATGATAATAACACATATTATACGTCATATTACGTTACTGTATTCTCATTGTTAATTGACTTAACATATCCCATATAATTTATATAGACTATGAATGTTCTACTCGCGATATTGCCCAGTTGTTAAAACGACTAAATATAAAACGTTTTATAAAACTTTTGTTAGAAAACAATAAGCGTCTTCAACCACCAAGATCTATAGTTAGAAAGCTATAATAATGCATTTGCCGTCCGTTATTTCATAACTGTAAATTAGCATATCGGAAACCATTTTCCAATCCATTGAAGAGAGCAAATTTCGAATAAGAATATATGAATAAGGAAAAGTGAATAGCGTCTTTTATTGGCTGAATGTATCTGTGATGTAGGACTGCTGTTATAAGAATAGAACTGGATTGAGAAGCCAATCGTATGCGTAATAACACTTCTTCTTCTCGCTCTCGCAGAATTTCTGCAGCTATTTGGGGAGATAATAAATCAGGAATTCTGTCCTCTAGAGCTACAATTTCATCTCTGCGTTTGCACGAGAACAAAATTACCTCTTCACAAATTCTGTGTGCCTGCTACGAGTGGCAGCAACATTACACAACCAGCGCGTCATACGTAACACTCTGCACACAAAATCCCTACTTGATAGTGTAAAAAACACGATAACATCTTGATACCTGGGTTCACTTAAAATAACATATAACCATAATGATTTTTTATAGTTATTGTTATAATTATATTATTATTTCAAATGAAATGAAATTTTATTCTTATAATTTTAACATTCATGTTTATAGACGAACAGATTATTAAATCCAATTCAGAAGATAATCTTCAGAAGTCAATATATGCGTTAAATAAAATTGCAAAAGAATATGATATGAAAACATCTTTAATCAAAACTAAAGTGATGGCATTCAGAGAAAAAGAGAGCGTCCGATCAAAAATTGTAATAGAAAATACTAGGGATGGGTCCTCGATACTTTCGATACCTCGATACTCTCGATACTTGCATGGTATCGGCATCGAACAATACTTCAGAAAACTCGCTCGATACATTTTCGATACGTTTGTAATTCTGCAATTAAGTGAGAATGATAGTATTTTTTAACAAAAACTTGTAAGTGGACTGTTTAAAGAACTAATTTTAGTTTTAATGTAGAGTTTAAAAATAATTATAGGCTACTTATTCAATTTTGTCTCATTGAATATGCACGCATAATTAATTTAGTTGGTATTACACAGTTCTCTCAAATTTTAATGTTTAATGTACCTATTTGTTGAAACTGGAAATGTTGAAGGTATCGAGAATCGAAGTAACGAGTATCGAGGAAAAATCATGTATCGGTATCTAGTATCGAGAAAATCTGGTATCGACCCATCCCTAGAAAATAATATCGTGGATCAAGTTATAGAATTTAAATACTTAGGATGCAATATATCGTATCAAAAAGAATCTGATCTACCAAAAAATTTGGAAGTATTTAATTATCTCAATGGCACTATAAAAAGATGTTTGAAAAGAAGGCAGGAAAAGACACGATATTAAAATTCTATGAAGTAATGTCGGTGCCAAAACTATTATGGGAGTGAAACTTCGATCATGACAGAAAAATAAAAGTAAACTTGAAGCAAGTGAAATGAGATTTTTAAGAGCAGTGTTCTGTCTATAGAAAAATAGACCGTCAAAGAAGTGAGAATATAAGAAGGGAATATATATAATCTTAATTATAAAACTATTTTAAAGAATATAAAACCAAGTGGATAAATCATGTACAAAGACTGGACATAGAGAGACTGCCATTGCATTTTAAAAATCATAAACCGATAGGGAAAATAAATATTGTAAGACCTAAAAATCGTTGGCATGAACAAGATATGTAGATTGCTGCAACACAATAATGTCTAATGCGTGAAGGATGTAGAAGAGATTAAATACTTCATCTAAAAATCTATAACCCAAATATAAATCTACGACATGCTGCCCCCCCTCCCAGCTTAAAGTCCTTCCCGGAGGAATCCTTGACCAGCATTTTTACGTTCTGAAAAATCCATCGACCTTGCCGGGTTGGAACTAGCGACCTTCGGATCTTGAGGATGGCTCGTTACATCTACACCACCGCGGCTAACACAACGCGAATACAAACCCTAATTTGTTTTCACCTGAGTCATCTCGCTAGGGTGCACGCAAAGAAAAATTGGTCAGGCGTTGTTTTGATGTAATGCTGTACTAAACTCCGTTCATGAAGTGTGAAATCATCTTTACAATGGAGGAAATTACATATCCTCCCTGCGAATGGTGTCAAAGCAGAAATAAATTAGAGCGATTGTGTCTACTAGCTCCAGGCTCTCAAGTGCGGGATCCTTTGTATCATCTGCAAGAGCTGTACATCATAAAAAAAGATTTGCAATTTTCTGCTATTCGAGCACGTTTCTAGAAAGTTTTAGCTGTGTAGCCTGTAGCGAGTCATGTCATAACCGTTGAGTGAGATAAAAAGAAAAAGAAATATTCTAGAAATGAACTGAATAAGTTGGCAAACAAGCTCGGGTGATTACATATTGACTTCTGCAGGGCACTATTGAGAGTATAAGCTTCTTTTGACTGCTTTTCAGTTCCGAGAAATGTAAAACAAACTTCTCCCGATATTTCATTCATATAAAGAAAATGTGATGTAGACGAATGACCGTTTAAGGAAAGAGAAATACCAATAGATCTTATTAATAGTTTAGATCAATAGTTATGATTACTACAAATCTTCTGAAGATTATAAGATTACATATTATCTAAAGCCAATGAGACACTTCAAATACTTGGTTGGCGGGGGTTGCGGCATGGAATCGTTATCACCAAAATGCCAGCAACTCCACGATCCCTTAAAAATCGGTACGGATGAGCGTTATTCCCCAAAGCTTCCATCAGGTCCATGTGGTATTCTCTGGAATTTCTCCCTCGGATAGTGACTACGAGTATTTCGACGTAAGAATACAGTTCACATCTAGTGAACGGCGGTTGACTCACTACTAAATTACCATCGCCTCTATCCATATAACCGTATATCACAATGCTACGAAATGGTGCTTCCATATAGGCCCACTAGAGATCCCACACTCTCCCCTGACATACAACATCTCATGGTACCAACGCCTTACTTTGAGGGAAAAAAAAAACAGTCGCCATGATTATGCTCCATTATGTAGGCCTATAGCCTATATTATGTAAATGCATTGTTTTCAGTAGTTCATTACAGATGTAAAACATCAAGATAATTTTGCAGTCAGTTTGTATTACGCAATATTTAATAGCCTAATTCCTTAGATTATAAAAAAGTATGGGATCCCCGAAATCAAAAGAAGTATTTGAAGTCGTGATACACAAAAGGTTAGGAGCTGATGATAAGTTACTCATCTGCTAAAAACTGACAGTTGTCTGTTTTGAATTGTTTTCTACCTCTAGGTACATAGGCGTAACGAGGGAGGGGGTTTGGGGGTTTGAACCCCCCCCCCCCCCATTGATTAAAAAAAGGATAATTGTATAATTTTTTAAGTCTGTCCATAAATTACTTAATACAAGTATAAAGCGTGGGAAGCTTAAAACTCGTTATTGTGCGTCTTAATTTTAAAATTTTCCGGGGGAGGACCCCCGGAAGCTTAAAACTCGTTATTGTGCATCTTAATTTTTAAAATTTTCCGGGGAGGACCCCCGGACCCCCCTCTCCCTGGGGGATATTCCATACCCCCCAGACCCCGCGGATGTTATAACCCCCCCATATGGTCGGCCTGGTTACGCCTATGTCTAGGTAGGACATTTTTATAAAAGTTTTATTATGTTATGATGCTGTGCTAGGAAGAAGCTCCGAAAATGACTGTCTGCTATTGACCGTTACACAAGAACACGGTTAGTGCACACTACTCGGCAAGCACCTGAGGTAACGCTAATTATTAAAATGACGGGAGTAATTGCTACACGTGCTGCATGTGCTTACCATTTCGTTGCCCCCCAGCGACACGCTTTAAATTATTAATTACGTTTACAAACCCCCCCCCCATGTGGGAAAATTTGCAATTAACTTGTAGTGTGTGATCATGTGACTAAAGAGTGCAAATAAAGTACAGGACTGACACAGTGTTTGGTAAAATGCAATCAATAAAATGTACTGTTTTAATGGTTGAGTGCCTGTTTCACTCGTTATTCTGCTTGGGATGTTATATATATATCCATTATTATTCACTCAATTTCGGCAATAAGGAGTGTGTACAAACATAGGTAACTATTTTTATTAGGCCTATAGAAACTGGAACTAAAGGAAGTGAACAGATTTTAACGAAAGTGGATTTAGACAGGTGTGCAGATTATCTCTTGCCCTTTTTAATATAATATAGCCTATTATATTTACATATATTTACATACATACATAGACGATACTTTAAAGAGCTGGACTACTTAGTATATTCAGGCTAAGGTATGGGGGTTTGACCTATAAATATTTAAAGACAAATATCACAAGATAAATTAACTCTACCTCGGAAGCTGAACTTATGCGCGTGAAAGAAAATTTCCTAAAAAGGTGCCAGCGTTGTATGAATACAAGAGGAGGACATTTTCAACATCCCTTGTGATGAGGCACGTGGTTATTTTCATTGCAATTTTAACTGTAATTGTAAAAACTTGAATCGTTCATCGTTAGCGGCTTTATTTGCGTAGATATTTCACCCGCTCATTCGGGAGTCAAAGCTGTAATCGCCGCGACGCAGAAAAGCCCATGATGGGCCAACTCGTACGTGAAACACATTGTATGTTTATATATATACTCTTCTATTTTCTAATGGCCAAATTCAAGAAAGTGAAACACTGCTACATAAGTCAAAGTACCTTTTAAATAATAATTATGCTAATATTCAGATTTTAGAATTTAATTAATAATAACAAAAATAATAATTGCTCAGACCTTCGCAGGATAGACTCCTTTGTGCGTCGGCAAAAGACTTCCCCAAGTAAATTCATATGAGTCACATTTGAACCAGTTGCTGTCTCTAACCAGGCCTATATAACCAAGAATCTTCCTTGATCGTACAACTACAGAGTCATTGACTGTAGTAGTTGCGGGCAAAAATTATTTTACATTGGGGTGTTAAGCTAATGAAGGTGAACATGCATTGCTTGAGCAAAAACTAGATAGTTATGATGTAAAGGTTGCAAACACGAGGGAGCTGTGTGCAGCAACAGGTGTGGGAGGAGTAGAAAAAGAGGTTTGCCATTAATCATATCTACCAATATTCCATCGAGGCTGCTGTCCCTACTAGCATGATTTCCTATCTGACTATATCATTCTTTTGTTCTCTATAGATTTTAATAGTAGCCTACATTATGCAAAAAGCCTATAATTACATTTATTAAGCTACGAGTATGTTTATGAAACGAGCAACGCGAGTTGCATAATTTTCATGCGAGTATCTTAAGAGGGACATAAGCTTTTGATGCTTAAAAATTAGGTGAAGTTCATGTTTTTTTTTCTCAGCAATGAATTGTTCTGCAGCCTTTTAATCTGGCATGCTTTATATTGGCTAGATCTACAATTGCATACTCTTTTCAGAATTAATTTAACTATTACAGTTATGGGTAATTATCATTACAAAGTGGCAGCCAAATTTTGTGCACTGAAGTGCCGTTTCCCTCATAACTTATGAACATATTGCAGTGAAATTTTGCATGCAAGTATATTTGATATCAGTGAACAACACTATCTACAATCATTGATTTAACTATAATGGTTTGTTTCTTTTAAATATTTCTAATGTAAAAATTTGTAAAAAATTAACAAGTGATGACTTCTTTAAAATCTACACTATCTACAATCATTGATGTAACTATAATGGTTTATTTCTTTTAAATATTTCTAATGTAAAAATTTGTAAAAAAATTAGCAAGTGATGACTTCTGTAAAATCTACACTATCTACAATCATTGATGTAACTATAATGGTTTATTTCTTTTAAATATTTCTAATGTAAAAATCTGTAAAAAATTAACAAGTGATGACTTCTTTAAAATCTACACTGTCTACAATCATTGATGTAACTATAATGGTTTATTTCTTTTAAATATTTCTAATGTAAAAATTTGTAAAAAATTAACAAGTGATGACTTCTTTAAAATCTACACTATCTACAATCATTGATGTAACTATAATGGTTTATTTCTTTTAAATATTTCTAATGTAAAAATTTGTAAAAAGTTAACAAGTGATGACTTCTTTAAAATCTACACTATCCACAATCATTGATGTAACTATAATGGTTTATTTCTTTTAATATTTCTAATCTAAAAATTTGTAAAAAATTAACAAGTGATGACTTCTTTAAAATCTACACTATCTACAATCATTGATGTAACTATAATGGTTTATTTCTTTTAAATATTTCTAATGTAAAAATTTGTAAAAAATTAACAAGTGATGACTTCTTTAAAATCTACACTATCTACAATCATTGATGTAACTATAATGGTTTATTTCTTTTAAATATTTCTAATGTAAAAATTTGTAAAAAAATTAACAAGAGATGAATTTTTAAAAATGTTTATACTGCATATAATCCAAAGATTCTAGATTATATTGTTTATATGATACTTACAAAAATATAGAAAAAAGAATTACTAAAAAATATTGGTATTTATGAAAATTATCAGGGAAATGGCACTTCAGTGCACAAAATTTGTCTGCCATTTTGTATTGATAATTACCCATAACTCCAGTAGTTAAATTAATTCTGAAAATGGTATGCAATTGTAGAATTAGTTAATATAGAGCACGCCAGATTACAAGGATACAGAACAATTCATTGCTGAGAAAAAAAAAAAATGAACTTGACCTATTTTTCAGCATCGAAAGCTGTATGTCTCCCCTTGATTACCATTATAGGTAAGTTCCATACGACTATTTTTGTTTGACCATAACTAGTCTAAATGTTTAAATTTTGAGATTTTGGATTCACTCAAATAGACATTCACGCTTCAGCGCGCCATGAACATCGTACTAGCTGGTTGTAGTTCTTGTCTTCTATGACAAATGACAGCTCATGTCGTCGGTCAAATAGATGCTTCCTTTTCGTCATTTTAAAGAAACCAACGGATTTTAACAACCAGAAATTAATTAATTTTAGTACGATAAAATTAACACGAACAAAATCAAGATCGTTCCCTGTTCGATATTAATCGATACCACACCGATGTCCAAATGAAAGAAAGTGTCGAAATGAATTAATTATGTCACCTTTACGTCACACGCAATAAGCATATTGTAGTATGTTCGAACAAAATAGTTATTTATGATACAAGGGCTAAAAGAAGTATTTTTACCACGTGTTTCATACACTATTTTTTAGGCAGGCGTTAACATTTGTGAAATAATAATTTTTAATACTTACTATGCAGCCATTTTGGGAGCCGTACAGCTGTTCTTGAATTCTCCTGACACCTAGTATGCACTTGCGCAGACAGAGGTTATTGATTTGTCGTACACGGCTGCCAATGTAAGAGATGGAATGGACAACGCTTTTCAGCCAACAAGTGTGACATTTTTGCGACCACCGTGAGAAATTCAGCGTTTAAAAAGGCGTTATGAATTTTAATATTTTATATTTATATCAGGCTGAGTCTATTTAATAACCATATGCAATTATTTTTTACTAAAAGAGTATTTCCATCTGGAGCATTCAAAGTTGGTCTCCCTGGAGTGTCATCATTTTATAACACTCAGTGGAATAATTTTCTCCTTTTAATTAATATACTCTACCCTTACAAGTGCTTCTTTTATCTTCGATTGTCTAAAAAATATATTTTTTACATCATTATTATTATTATTATTTATTCATTCCACTGCTTTTACAGGTATTAAAACGATGTCATCGGCTTTTAGCAAGATGACACCGTTAAATTTAAACAGAAATGTTTAGTATACTGCGGACAATGGATGTAGTACTTAAGATGACCGCTTTTTGCATACAATCCCTCACGTACTCTGTGATCTTCAAGTCTTTCAGTCTCTTCATTAGGGTCTTCGGTACAAGTCCTGTTGAGGAGATGATTAAAGGCAGCACAATGACTTTTTCTTGCCTCCAGAGTTGTCGAACCTCTTCAGCCAGGGGTAAATATTTGGTTACTTTTTCATTTTCACACTGCTCTAAATTGTGAGTATTTGGTATGCCAATGTCTATAAGATATGTGGTCCGGTTGATTTTATCTATCAACACTATGTCTGGTCTATTGTGAGTTATTGTTCTGTCAGTAAGTATGGATCTGTCCCAATATAATATATGTGAGTTGTTTTCCAGAACCACATCGGGAATATATTGATAATAGGGAACAGTATTCAGCACCAAGTTGTGTTGATGTGCCAGAGTCTGGTGTACAATTTTTGCCACTTGATTGTGCCGTGTCAAATATTCTTTCGCCACAAGCGCCTGGCAAGCACCCGTAATATGCTGGATTGTCTCTGGGGCTTGATTGCAGCGCCGGCATGTATCGTTCTCCAGGTTTGCTTTTACTATGTATTTCAGGTAGTTTTTTGTGGCAACGGTCTGATCCTGAATTGCCAATAAAAAAAAAAAAAACCCTCAGTCTCCGTGAAGATATCTGCTCGACCAAGCCAAGCATTGGAAGCCTCTCGATCAATATGCGGGCGCTCCAGATCATTATTATTATTATTATTATTATTATTATTATTATTATTATTATTATTATTATTATTATTATTATTATTATTATTATTATTATTAACGTTGTTTTAATTGAAGGAGGTTAAATGTATAAATCAATAGGACATGAATTAAACGTCGGTTGCATTCAGTTTCTCTCATCTACAAGAGTCAAGATCGAAGTTCAAGCAGAAACAGAATATAAGTATTGACATGAGAGAAAAACCGGGGATAGAAAGAAATCATCCGAACAATAACACAGGATCTTGGCGGTTCAAATGATGGAGTCGCCTGCCCAGCTCTTTTTATCTCTTTTCACTGGATTAGATGTCCCAGCCTACTATCGACATTTGACATTTTTCTGCTGAGATCTCTTGTCGAGTTTCCCAGAGCTGGCAGAATAAGGCTCTAATTGCTTCCTGACGTCTGTTCTACCTGGCCAGAAAAGGAAGCCTTATCTGTGTCTGCATCATCATACCTATTGGAGCGGATGTGTAACGAATAACACTTCCGGGGCCGTAAAAGATACCTCTAGAACTGCTGTGTTACTTTTAGGAATTCCAATTTATTATTATTATTATTATTATTATTATTATTATTATTATATTAATATTATTATTATTATTATTATTATTATTATTATTATTATTATTATTATTATTATTATTATTATTATTATTATTACTGTCCCCCGCCGTTGGTGAGTTGGTAACATGACTGCCTTCCACCCTGGCGGCCCGGGTTCGATTCCCGGCCGGGTCGGGGATTTTTCAGTGGTGGAAAATTTCCTTCCTGGGTTCAGGACTGGGTGTTGTGTTGTGTCCTTTCATTCCCATCCCTCGAGAGGCAATGGCAAATCTCCGCGGTATCATCCTTGCCTGAATCACCTCGGTCGAATCGTGGTCATCACCCCACGGCTTCGTCCCGGGTCTGGACCTGCCTTCGGGCAGAACACTCATCATCATCATCATCATCATCATTATTATTATTATCATTATTATCATAATCATTATCATAATCATCACCACCATCATTATTATCATCAGCATCAATATCATCCATTATTATTATTATTATTATTATTATTATTATTATTATTATTATTATTATTATTATTATTATTATTATTATTATTATTACGCGAGAGAAGAGGGTTAAGTGAAGAATATGCTATGGGCAGGGACTTACGGAGGCGGAAGATTGTTGTGGGATGGACGAATACCATTGTATTGTGAAATATCCCTTAATTAAAAAAAATATATTATTAAGCCTAATACTACTAGTAGTTCTGTGAACAATAGTCCTCGAGTTCAAGAACGTCTTTCCGAAATACCACATAGCCCTATTGTGGTAATATTTTTTTAAAAATTACATTTATTGCAATTGTTTTAAAAAGACTTCATTGAAATTCATTTTTAGTTTATTAATCATATTCATCATATCATATCATAATCATATTAATAATCTTTCATCGTACATTTTTATAAGGCGAGGGTGAACCAACAGAAGCAAAACTAATGACTATCACCACGTTTTACATATACCCAAATTTAGGTTGTTAACTTGTATCCCATTTGAGCTCCTGATCTTGGGTAGCTTCCCTTGTCAGTCCGTTCTGAATTCCCATGGAAACTTAGACTTAATTTTCCCGTCTTATTCCTACTAATGTAGAAGATGCCAGACACTAGATTCTCTGTCATTCAAGTCTGTCGCGTGGCTTTTTTCGTGGGAAACAGCCATGCACAAACACACAATCTAGGGTTCGGCATTTCGTACCGAGCGACTGTTCCATTCCTTCTGAATTTAAATCTAATCTACATTTCCAAGCGCAAGGTAGAGAAGCACATATACCTCATAGATATAAACAGAGTCCCAGATTTCCATGCAGAGATACTTTTGTAGGAACCGGGATCTGCGAATTCTCTTCATCTTTTTTTATTAAAGCCGAACTCATCGCTATGTCATATGCAACCGCAACTTGAGTTGAATTTTAGCGTAACAAATCTTCATTTTTTTGTTGTCAAGAAACAAGAATCCTGTCATTTTATACCTACTGAATTTATTAGGTATTTTATATCTGCAGTTTCAGTTCCAACCAAGCCCGTAACTTTTAAATTAAATAGTTTTCCTTCTTTCAGGAAATCTTACAGGGTAGGCCTATCACTAATAAAAAAATGTCTCTATGTAACATCAAGTTGTTAGTTTACATTATTTATTTATTCTGGCAGAGCTAAGGCAATTTAGCTATTTATTCCGATCTACCACTAAAAAACAATATCACAATTACATAATACATAAATACAATCATTCAAATTACTGTTAAAGTACATGTAACACTCTAAAAGTTCATATCACATTCCTAAAATAAATTTAAGATTAATTTCTGATTTATTTCAATCTCTAAATTATTAGAGAAATATTAGAAATTGCAGTTTAAGGATATTTTTTCTAATTTACTGAAAGAATTAAGGGCATCGAATTATTAGAAAAAGAGCAGTGAAAACGACTATTTATTATGATGAAAAATTATCTCGAACTAACTTACTGAATACTCTCTTAAATTCACCTAGCGTTCCACAACCTCTGACTTTACAAGGGATAGAATTCCAGAGGCGAATAACTGATATAATAATAATAATAATAATAATAATAATAATAATAATAATAATAATAATAATCTTTATTGGTCCAAGATCAAAATAAATTTGAATAGGACTTCATCTTAAATACAAGTAAATTAGACACAATATAGGCCTAGCATCAATTAGTACAATATAATATAATAAGATTATGTGAATTAAAAATTAAAAGTTAAAACTGTATATTTACATTGGTTTCAAGAAACTCAACAGAATAAAAAGGATTCAATAAGAACCAGTTACACAGTTTTACCTTAAAAGTGTTGAAAGGAACAACTCTAGTTGAGACAGGAAGCTTGTTATAAAAATCTATACCCTTGTAGAAACTTGTATCATTGGTCATCTGTAGTCTACATCTAGGAAGATTCAATTTAGAGTTATTTCTTGTATTGAAGTTATGCACATCTCATCTCATCTCAAGACTACTAATATTCTTATGTATGTTGACCAGACTGGTATAAATAAAGATACCATAAACTGTCATTATTTTCAACTGAATAAATAAAGGCCTACAAGGTTCATTAAATTTCTTATTAAGCATAATTCTTAGTGCCCTTTTTTGACATATCAGTATTTCATCACAGCCAGATGAATGACCCCACAAGTGAAGTCCATAAAGTATAGTTAATGAGGATGAACAAGTCGATGATTGGTATAAATGGATACAAAGTTTATTCTTTCTGCATTATGTTTATCTCTTGAAAACTTAAATCTGGTTGAGTGGAAGGCACTACAGTTTTAACTCTGTTAGGAAAAAAACGAAACTTTTATTTATTTATTTATTAGCATAATACCTATGGTAGACCCAGTGAATTAGATTCTCAAGTTCTATTTCAGTTTTTCAGTCCAAAAGTACTGTCCCTGGAATATTTATAAGAGAGTGTGTGTGTGTTGTCTGCCTAAGACCAGCATAGCTAGAAAACGAAATACCGTACAAAAACGAAGATTTATTCTTGGCATAAGTATCTTCAGGCAAAAGACTTGAAGCATATTGTGGACTTCTTTTTACTCTTGCTATAACTTCAAATGCTTAAAAATAAGTGGATAACGATTGTATCGAAAACGGATGTAACTATTTTTGTACTGTGTACCAACCTCAACTTTTATTTGAAAGTTTCTTCTTATAAATTCTATGAAGGGTAGTTATAAGCTTGTGACGTCGTTTTCAAGGCTTAAGATTTGTCTCGTCTTTTTCAGGCTTAAGATTTCTCTCGTGAAGAGCTGAGATAACTGATTTCCACTCCCAAAATGTGGCCATTTTATTAAAAAAGAATGACTCATGTGCGTGCGTATAGTTAATTAAAATACGAAGTTATCAGTGTGCAAGTCTTTTTTACTTCCTCTACCCGTACAATGGGTAGCCTAATAAAGGTGTTCGAACCCGGA
Organism: Ectobius pallidus; assembly: GCA_964059195.1. Lineage (NCBI taxonomy): Eukaryota > Metazoa > Arthropoda > Insecta > Blattodea > Ectobiidae > Ectobius > Ectobius pallidus. Next base: position 132,318,265 of record CAXKWD010000007.1, on the reverse strand, counting down.
ATTCCATGTCGCGTTTTCCACAAATACACATTTTGAGATCCCTGAATAAAAAACATAGTAGTCTACATTATGTAACAAGCTTTTAATGGCATTAATTAAGGTACCGTATATTTGTGAAACGAGCGTTGCCATTGTATATTTATATACAAGTTGGATACGACTGTTTTTGTCGTATAATTAATCTGAATGTTTAAATTTCGAGATTTTAGATTCACCCAAACAGCCCGCCATGATTTTCGCATCAAGATGGTTGACGCAGTTCATGTCTTCTACGAGAGATGGCAGCTTACGAAGCTTCCTTTTGCTGCTTTCTAGAAACCAATGGATGTGTAAAGCACGAAATGAATTCATTTTAATATGATATTAAAATTAACACGAACAGAATTTATTTTATTTTTCAAACAGGCTATTTATTATGCAGATTTCAGCTGTTACTCTCAAGATCGTTCCGTGTTCGATAATCGATACCACACCAGTTTCAAAAAGGAAATCATTGTCAACATGAATGTCATTATGATACCGTAACGTCACATGTAATAAGCGTATTTCAATATGGTCGAACAAAAATACTATTTTTAGAAACATATCTGACTACCTCTACATCTATGTGTCCGTGAAGAGCGCAGCTCGAGAAAGAAAACTCTTAAGAAACAGGTTTCTTCTGAGAATGTGGCACGAAGAATGGCGATGACTTTCTCTCATTTTTAATGCCACTTTAGATTGAGAAAATGTCGTTCTTCGTGATATTCTTGGAAACGGCTCTAACTATTTTGTTTAATTGTTTTTATTTTAATGAGCTTAAACTCTTGTTTGAAACTTTTTCGAAAAAATTCTCTGAATGGTAGTTACAAGACAGATATACCATTTATAGAAATTCAGTCTTTCCTGGTGAACGACACATTTTTTCAGCAGACTAAAACAACTGAATACGTGTTACTTGCGACACGGCCTCTTATTTTACAGGTAGGGGAAAAAGAAAGCGGACCGACTCTGGTAGGGAAAATAAAGCGGACCGACTCTTGTAGCTGATTTCAGAGCCTTGTTCACACCAGTGGTCATTTTCTAATGGGTTTCGAAATGGGCTAAGTCAACAGTCTAGACTAGAACAAATTTCAATACATTCCCTGCCATCCTGTGAATGCCGCTAGGCTCGTATCGGCAACTTAGATTTTTTAGTCGGTCCGCTTTTCTTTTCCCCTACCTGTACATCAGAATGGTGACGTAGGAAAGTTGTATTGCTCATGCTTAGGGTAAATAAAATTAAGTGAACGCATTACATCAGTTTTTATTTGGGTTTTGCTTTCTTCGTGTATGCGACACGACATTCTCTTCATTTTTACAACCACTTTATATGAAGAGAATTTCATTTTTCTTGTTTTTTCTTTAAAAAAAAGTTTTAACCCTTCGCGGGCGGAAACTCATATATGGGACGCCTGTACCGATTCTACAGGGCGGCATCCCATATATGGGTCCCCTGATCGACTGATAATGTGACCGGCTTTTCTCACGCACTAAGCACGTAAAATCTTCAACAGATGGCAGGAGATTGTTCTCTTATCCACTGTGACTTGGGAATTCCCCAATACACGTGCCCAGGACGATTTTAGTAGAGGTCAGAGGATTTCAGTGGCCGTGAGTAACTAGTGAACAGCGTGCACTATTCGTTCCGTGTTTTTTCCCTTATTTTCGGTAAAATTGCAAAAAGAAAGTGTCCTACAGGTCCTGAAACTGAAGAATTAAGTATTCAAAGTGAAAGTGAAGTGTCAGAAATATCATTTAGCGATAGTAAGGGATGCTTTTTCCGAGATCGCTACCGGCAACGTTAATGAGAGTGAGAGCGACAGCGACGTAAGTGACACTGGAGGCAATCGTGCGCCCAGCTCAATAGAAGTGATTATTTTGATGCAGGCACAACATATATCGGTTACCCATATATCACTACAATATATAATATCCAGTTCTGCATTCTGATTTTGAACAAAATACTGATCCAATTGAGAATCACAGCCCACTGTAGGCCTATGTAAACTTATAATGCGCTCAGTGAGACTTGTGCCGTTTCCGCATAAACATTTTCTCGCTAAATACTAAAAATCGTTCCTAGAGCAGATTAGGAGCAGAATTCGGAAAAACTCCATGGTATATGTTGATTTTATGCATGAATGCATGATTTAAATTACTTTCAATTGGTTTTTCATTAACTTATTTTTTCTTTAAAAATGCTTTCCGCCCACAGCCATAAAACGTCGCCGCCCGCGAAGGGTTAAACCTGAAAGTTGTTTGAAATTTTTTTCTGAATAAATTTTCTAAAGTTTAACTTAGTTATAAACTACTCATTTCATGCTCAGACTTGGGTTTTAGTCTTCACTCGCGTGTTATACGACTTTGAATGAGGTATGTCAAACGAATGCGCATTACTGCAATACAACCGTGTACTCTCTGCTGGAATTTATTAAGGTTACAGGTAGTTATGTGTTTTACATCAGTTTTTTTAACTGCACTTAGACCTCAAAGCTACATACAGTATTTTTCTCTACAGGTCAGGTAGAGAGGGCGGGAATTAATTCTTAGCAGTGTTGTGCAACCGAGGGAATGTTTGCTCGCTCTCCCATTCGTTCCGGAAGGTTTAGTTTATGAATATTTAAATTCACTTTTTAAAATGTAGACTTGCATTCCGAGCGTGAAATAATTGAAAAACCCGAAACGTCTGACTGTGGCTACGTGATCAAGTCGGCCGTGTATAAAACAATCTTACTATACGTTTCAGCTTACAGCGTGAAATTTAATTTCTTTGCTTCAGTAGCTTTTAATTTTAGTTGTGAGAATTTGCATTTAGGCTCATATATTTCGTAGAATCACAGAAGGAAACATTTCAGGATTCTTATAAATAAATTCAGAACTTTCGAAGGACCTTTGTCCTATTCAAAGAAAACCAAGATCTTCAAAGAAGCTAGCCTATATAATACACCATCATTATAATTGATAATATAATGCACAGCCAGCTGTAAAAAGGAGTGCCGATTCTTGTTTGTTAAAATATAAAGTAAAGAATCGACAATTTTCTCTTTGGATTGTAAATGAACCTGTCATTGCAGGAGGGAGATAAGTCAAGAAAATCTCGAAAAATGAGTTAAGAGTACCATTGCTGTCTCCATACCAAAACGCACTTTTCATAGAGAAATGGGACAAGTCTGTTCGTTCTCAACGAATATAGGCATCCCATTCATTGCAGAAATCTGTAGAGGCCGTGCATTCAGACGTCTAACTATAGGCCTACACTGTAAACACTGAACAAGTAGGCCTATTCCGTATGATGACAGTTATTATTAATTTGAATTTAATACTACTCTCTTATATGTCATCATTAGGGACCGGATTCTTAGGTTTTTACCTATTTTTTTCCTTGCTTTCAAAACAAAAAGCGCCCATGCACTTTTTCGAATCATGTCCATAGGATTCACCCACATTAATTCTGTGGCACCTAAAAATACCTAAATGGGGTATAAAAACCTAAATATACCTAAACGGGATATAAAACCTAAAACATCTCATTTAGGCTACTTTTTTTCGCCTTTTTTGTTTGTCAGTTGAGGAATCGATATTTTGCGGAGAGACAATAATTTTTGTCGGGTTCAAATTAATGCCACCAGCATTTCGTTCAACCCATTGTCGTCTAGGATGGACAGTGTCACGAGAGGAAGTGTAGAGTACCGGCGTATTCCTTTTAAAATGCTCGTACGAACAACCATTGTTGCTGTGTATGAACAATGAAGATGAAGAATTCTGTGTTTTAAAGCGTTTGTTTGCCTTTAGTACTGTCTTGTTATTCACACTGAGTGGTCACACTGTGTTTTAAGAAGACGTGTTAATTATGTATTGAATCCTATGTAGCACATTCAAATTCATTAAACCAATTATTCTACCCGAAAACGATATTTTGGACAAAAAACCTAAAAAAAACTATTTCCCCTAATAGAAAACCTAAACCAGTGTTTTTAAAAACCTAAAAATCCGGTCCCTAGTCATCATTGTGTATTAGTTTTCAAGTGGGGTTTACCGGTACTTCAAAATAATACATAATCTTTATCACAATATTTTGGGATATTTCTGCAGCAGCAGTAGCCTAATGGTAAAAATGCAAAAAGTAATTAATGTAAATAATTGATGGAAGTAATTATAATTACACTACAACTATACATTGTAATTAACGTAATTTACTTTCTTTTAAAATGTTAAGTGCACAAAAATTTTCAAATTTTAGTTTTTATTTATATTTAATAATTCATTGCAGTAAGGGGATAAGTCCTAATTCTATTAAAAATATTCTAGAAAACTGTTTGAGAAGCCAGAACTTCTGACATGCTTCATAATACTTCACTAATTATGAACTTATTAAAAAAAAATAATTATCATGAATGCTTCTTTATTGGAAGAAGTAATCAGTTTTTATTCCTTAACTAAAAATAAAGTTCTATAACTTATCCCCTTTCTGAAATGATTCTTTAAAATATACAGATAGTTCTTCCGGTATCTCAATAGATCGCTGATAAATGTTAATTTCCGTTGCCGGACTTCATCCTACTCATTTTCTTATAGACATATTTTTTTGACTTTCCTGAAAATTATAGAATAATTATTACGCCTATTCCTACGCATTTTGTTTTGTTTTGTTTGTGAAAAAAATAACAGTCGATTTGACTGCAATTTTGTTAAGCCTTTTAACACTAAATGTCGGCAAGGAAGAACCCAGTTGTTACCGCAATGCGTTAAAACGGCAATAATCTTGAAATGGTGAAACATTTCAAAACGCTATAGTCGTACATTATTTCCGGATGTAAAAGCGGCGTTCATATAAAATTTCAGTTGTGTTATTCTTGCGTGAAAAAGCAGTATAGAAACTCATGTAGCCTATATATAAAAAGTTCAGTGCACAAGTGGCGTAACTAAAAAGAAAAAGAGAAATCAGAACCTCCACTTTAAAGCCCCTAACATTTCATCCATTACTACAGCTAAACCACCAATCGTGTTTACTTTCATACATGACCATCTCACTTTGTATAAATAAAAATTACTATACTAAAGAATCCAAAAAATCTGAGATCCCATTGGCATAACTAAGGTCCGGATTTTTTATAAACCCTATATTACTTTTTAAACATATTAAAATAGTTTTATTCTACTTTTTTACTATTTTAATACTCGTTTCTTAAGTTTCACTTTAATAAATACAAGAAACACAATGAAAAATATATTAACTAATTTTATTTTTACTTAGGATTATAGGCATATGCTCTGAACCACAAGACTACAGGAATACTTTATGCTAAATTTTCAACAGTTATAGTTTAGCCTATAGAACACAATTAATTTTAGAATTTTTCCTGTTTTTTTCAACTCCGTACAAAATAAAACACACAAATCGCATAAAATCAACAGGAACGTTTTTCAATTAATCAACCATCATTTAGAATGCTTTACTTTCGGCATCTTTCTGGAGCAAACACTATGAATAAACTGCAAGTGTAAGATTCTTAAAAGTTTCTTCAATTTGCTTCTAAAATAACCGGGGATTTCTGGATCGCTAACGATTTCCTTTTGCGGGATAGTGGGGTACAAAATGCAAATTTTCTCTTACAAATGTATTGGCAACAATGAACAAGGCAGAATGGAGACAGATCTTTAAAAAGTAGTTTATCTTCCGTAAAACAATAACAGTATTACATTAACTGCATATTACGTATATTAGTTTAAGTATTTTATCGTATTATAATTTTAAAAAAAAATAGCCATTTTTAGTTTTTAACGTATTTTTTCCATTTTTAGGTTTTATAAGATTCAATTATGTGACTGCCATGACAATGAAATGGATAATTATGTTAAAATATCACGGCTAGCTAGCAAGGAACAGTACCCTAAGAATCCGAGCCCTAGTCAAAACCTTTTAATTGGAATGGCCCAATGCTAATTTTTACACAACAATATGCCTTTTAAAAATATATAATCTCTATTCACATTTCGATTTTAAGATTCTTCACTTATAAATTACTTAACAGTGAATTTTTAATATTTTATAATTGAACTCAGTTATGGGTTTCCGGGAAGGCACCAGTACATCTTCCGTTCTATATAAACAGAGGTATAATAACAGTTCTGCTTGGTTAACTTAAAAGTAATTTACAATATGCAAGCAAACGTTAATAAGTGAACAAATTTCCTCCTCCCGTATGCCGTTACTGCACAGAAGGAAGCCACACAATGGAAAGTCTGTTAACAGTTTATTTTTACCTTTCGGTGTTTTCTATTGTGACAAGGCAACTCGAGTGTAACCCTCTTTTTCTCTGACCTCCCACCCACTTTTTTCCAACCCTTCTTCTTCCTTTGTGGTAGCTTACCTTCTCGACTCAGCAGGATGTTGATAATGTGGGATAACTTGGAGTACTATTCGTTCTGATATAAAGAGATCCCTGGCAGAGGTAAAATTGTAGCGTTGTTACCGCCTTTTTCTTTTCTTACTCTGTATATTATTCCGCGCTGAATGGACCCCTGTGTTTTTGATGGTTGTGAAATTCAAAAGTACAGTTCCCTTCCTGGCGTTTTATTTTATAAAGTAATTATATGTTTGTGCAGTTTGCAAGAGTACTGTATGTTGCATATACTGAACATCTACATAAGAAGGCAGTTCAAGATTCAAGATACCTCGTTACAGTATCTGCATTCATTCAATCTGTAACCGAAATTTTCATTATCAAAAAATTGATTAATGGATCTTAAGATCTAGACGGCTAAAGAAAGACTGTAACAATTTAACGTTATCTGCCTGGTGACCAATGTGGCCATCCAGATCTAGATTACATAATTATTTCAACTGAATGTAAATTAAAGATACTGTCGAAAATATTACACAGAAACTCTAAATAGTACTGTATACGTACTATTCATGACGTAACTTAATTTTATTCAGTTAAATTGTCTATATTTTATTTGATTGGAGTTGGTACTGAGATAGTAAGTAAGTGACATAAAGGGGAAGTTACCTTACACAATATTTATGCGTTTAGAGAAAACCAATCATAAACCTGGGTTTCACAAAAAAAGAAATCAGGGAAATTGTCCCGGCCTCGATTCCTAGGTTACCGTACTTACAACATCTGGCGCCTATCCGGAAGCATTTTATCGTTTGATAAAGAAGTAAAACATATTCTTGATTCGATAAATTGTCCTTGCCTTTAGGTAATTCGAAGGACTTAGTCTAATCTGTAAATAAATAATAATAAAATAGGTCAATAGGTTAAATAAATGGGCTAATATTAAAATAACCTATTTATTTACTTTATTAATATCGTTAATGTTATACTTCTGTACAGGCTACTTGTATTTTCCATAAATTAATTTCTAGCATATTTCCCATTCCTTATCCGTTTTCTCTCCATTATACAGTCAATGCAAGGATTCATAAACAATGTAGGCCTACTTAGTGCTGGTGAGTAAAGTTATCGACCCATGAGGAGAGCTGTATCCGCACGTGTTTCGAGTAGACATTTTTCTCATTTCAGAAGCTCAAACTTGGATAGAGGGGAGAGAACAATGCAAGGTAAAGCACAAACCCTCTCACAAGAGAGCATGTTGATTAGACGTCTAAAAGGTCACAAGAATAAAGTCATTAAAATTGTGTTTTGTCCTCTGTAATTGGACGAAAATGGTGATATTTCTAGAAAAAGGAATACTCTCCTTTGTAGAGAGCCTGTTTTTTTTTTTTTGTCTCCCTCCTTCACGTTTGCAACCTCAAGCAGAAGAATAGTAGAAACAGGAAAAATAATGAAGTCTGGAATAACATTAAGATTGCTCAGTATCTGAGTTCACTTTAATTGTGATGAGGCAAAGATTCAAGTGTGCAGTGAAGTCTTTCTTATTCTTACGACTCAGGGGTGTGTGTTCTTCATGTCGAGAGGATTTCCAGCATTAGGTATTTAATTGAGGGGTGAGGGAGGAATTCTGTATTAACTCACGTACATTCAAAATCCGCTATATCATTTTCCTTTAAATATGGTAGTACCTCTATAAAGTCGCTTTTGGTCGCTTAGGGGATAGATTGATTTTTCTGGAGGACTTTAATTTCTGGATTCGAAGTCTTAGTTTCAGTTTCGTTAAAGAATATCAACCTTAAATATAATATATAGGCCTACTCTGATCGGAATCTGTGGTTTTTCTCACTCCTCTGGAAATACTAGAACTGTGCAGATTTTAACAGTGCTTCGATAGGAAAAAAAAAACATTCAACTATCATTTTTGAACGAAGTGAATAGTTTTCTCAGAAAAAAAAGTTCCCAAATTTTAACTGTGTTTTATTGCTAAGTATCATCCGTTATGTTCTAATTTTTTCACATAAGCAGAGAAAGTATTAAACAACAAATCTTCCATTAGGACTTTTTCAATCAGTTTGTAGTTTTCATGCAAAATTTATACAAAGATTGCTGCGTGGTCCACATATTCCACGAAGTATGGCAACGCCAAGGCAAATATCTTCCGTCACATGGTGTATTTGATTTGTACTACTGGCAGGCAGAACATTACCTCGGCATCGGCGTGGTGATCTGGCAGTGCGCGGTTGTAATTCTGCAGAGACTAAAAATGAATGTAATTATCTTTTAACCATAAAATGAGCACAGAATAGGATTTGTATTTATTTTAATGTTATCTACTGTCCCCTTTAATCTACTCACTTGTATTGCTTCCACTCTCCTTTTTAGCTTTTGTTGTCATAGTGTCCTTCGTACCTAAATACAAAGAGGAAGAACATTTATGAACCAATTGTACCAACTGTAACACTTTTCCTGGAGCACTATAACTTCAAGAACATCGATGTCACTCGTCTCTTCTGGAGCAGTTCAATGTCTCACGGATCAATGCTCTATGCTTTTGAGAAGCACCATTCCGTTAAGGCTTTATTTTGTGTCTTAAGTAAGCTTTTGATTGTGTTATTTATGAATTCTTTGTTACTAAGTTAATACATTTTGGCTTCAATGGGGCTGTATAAAAAAAATCAGCCTCTAAAAGAAATGAAGTAAAAGAGGAACATTCTTGATGAGTTTATTGAATGATTACGATAAAAGGCTAGCTGGTATTTCAATTAGCAGTTGTATTAATAGTAGTAGTAATAGCGTAATAATAAGATAATAATATTAATAATAATAAAATACTAAGAAGGGATATCTGTATGGTCTAGTGGTTACGGATCCGCAGACCTGGATTTGATTCCCGATAACTCTTCGGGTGCACTCAGCCTTGTAGGGACAACTAGTCACGAAAACCATCAATAATGGCCGTGGGTGTCGATATGCTGACCACATGGCTCCAATCCTGCAATCTTTCCATGGTGAATGACGCAACAGTCTTATATTAGATCCTGTCCCCATATCCTCTTCTATTATTATTATTATTATTATTATTATTATTATTATTATTATAAACTTGGATATTTTAAATATTAAAATGTCGAATTTTGATGTACAAAAATATCATGTGTTCTGGGCAATGAAATATATATATTTGTTTTATTAGATTTTTGCTAGGTTAATTTTATTTTACTGGAACTTATTTTGCTTGAAATAATTTTAGATATTTTATTGAGTGGGAAGTTGTTAATTTAAATTTCTATTTATTTTTCCATCCCATTTTCCCTTGCAATAAATAAGAATTATTATATATATATACAAATAATTATTATTTGAATAGTAGTGATGTTATTTTGCCACTAAAGTAACGAGTACACGTCACAACTGTTTCTGGCATTGTGTTGCAAGAAGAATGGCAAATTAAGTACGTCTGACGTCTTGAGCGGCGTGCCTGCTTATTATGCAGCCTGCATGCACTGCCACCTCATAATGAGGTTCCGTGAAAAATGACAAATTATTCGCGGAAAAGCAGACTTTACTAGAGAGGCACGTAACAAGTGTTTACCTCCGAAGAGCAGCATTAAGGGATGGGTTTGAAGCAGTATGTTTGAAATTATTAACGATTCTTCGAATTTCAAATATATCTTGTTACGTTCTCCCAGAATCATTGGCATGATGCAAAATGAAATTAACAGCTCATATCAGATCTACCATCAGAGGGTTGATTTCATAAGCCTGTGAGTTTCTCGAGAACTAATAATAATGAGGATGAGAGGTTCATATTGCAAACTGGGTGTGATGAAGTATTAGCTATACCTGCCTGTGCAAATTATTGGCACGGATTTTCTTCGGTGTACACACGTAGTCCTCACAGACATTCTCTCTGGATTTAAGAGAATGTGATGAAGTGAAATTTTCCAAATTTACGGTTTCAGTGGTATTGTAATACAACAATTTACCGCATATTAAAATGTATGTACAGTACACTCTTGATAATCCGGCGGTTGGTTAGTCCGGCACGTTCAGTAATCCGGTGCTCTTGGGAACCAGTGTCATATTGCCTTCCGACCCGCCGACCACCGCCAGAAGTAAACAAACATGTTGGTTTTATGCCAGGCACACGCCATTATCGGGTGACATTCTTCGTGAAAAGGCAAAATATGTCTAGGAAAAAATAATGAAAAAGGACGATTTTCGGACTTGAGATGGCTACTTCCGATAATCCGGAATTTTTTGATAATCCGGCTGTTGTCTGGTCCCATGTAATATACTAATATATTATGTCGGATTATCAAGATTGCACTGTAGTTCAATAACCTTGCAACATTTTAAATTTTAGAAATGTTTGCTTTCTCTGTCCTTAAATACACAAGCAGACTATTGTAGGTAGAGGAAGCATTGTGTTCAACCCCGAAATTCGATATAGAATTTTTAACTTAAATAGGCCCTACAAATTTTAAGCTAAGCTGAATCCGAAAATAAAGCTATTTTCAGAAACATGTCTGTATTGTGTATCTGTGTCTGTGAATTGCCTAGCTCGAGAACAAAAATCGATTATTGAAAACAAAATTGTATATTCTAGGGTTAGGTATCTTCTGGGGATTTGACACGAAGATTGGCAAAGATTTTGTTTTGAGGTGCTTACGCTAAAACCTAAAACTTTTATTCTAAACATTTTTTTTTTTTTCAAAAATTCTCTGAAGGGAAGTTATAAGCTAGCCACCGTTTGTAGAATCTCAGTCTTGATGACTGGTGAACAATAAATATCGGCAACAGGTTGAAACAACGTAATATGCACTCCCTTCAATATTATCATATTGTGATGTGATAAAGGTGTATTTCCCATGCTATTAGGGCAAAGAAAGTTACATGAGCTTATTGCGTCAGATTTTGAGTTGTGTATCCTTCGGGGATGCGATTCAAAACGTGTTTTCTCTTCATTTCTCTTCCCTTCATTTTTACACCACTTTACATGAAGAGAAAGTAATTTTTGGTGATTTTCTCAAAAACGGCTTAATGGTTTTGTTTAAATTTCCACATACATAATATAACTATTACATTATATAAGTGTAATGTATTATAATATGTTATACTAAGAGCCAAACGTTTATTTGGTTAAAGAAATAATGTGTTTCACGTAAGATTTTTATGCATGTTCATATTCTATTTTTCAGGTGAGTGTGAAATACTGAAGGCATTCGTCCTAGAAGCAGATAGCCATGTGTTTTTACGCAGGATAACGTAAGTTTTAAATTAAAATATGTACAAAATTCATTGAAACATCAGATCAGATTGGTAGGCCTACATATGGAACACACACAATGTTTTGTTCATTGTAAAAGATAATGAGAACGTTATACAAACTGGAAATATCTCATTGAAATAACATTAGGACAGTAAGCCACTAGGAAAAGGAAAACAATTTAAGTATGTAATTGTGATCTTTCATTTAGCGTGGGGGGGGGGGGAGCTGCCTTAAATTAAATATGACACAGCTAAATGAAAACAGTTTGAAGAACCATATATTTAATAATATAATAATTTATTTTTCTAATTATCAATATTCGTGTATTTTTTGTGATAGTTATTCCTTTTTAAATTATTAAATGTTAGCGCTATTTGATGACTGCTACGATGTAATTTAACCTGTAATTAGTACTGTTTCTTTTCAAGATGCAGTACTTCGACTTGTCATGACCAGGAAGTCAATTCTGTGTAGGTTTACAATTTTGATGTACTAAATTTTGATATTTTATGTATGCATATGAGATAAGACAGCAGGAATTTGAAGTTTAAATACGTTAGAAATGTGTTTCCTAAACTATTATTGGATAGCAAATTGTGTAAAATATTAAATGATATAGAGCAGCGTTTCTCAACCATTTTGAACCCGAGGACCTCTAAAATGTCTAACAAATTTTACGACCCCTAATTTTACATCCCATTTTTAAAAGTAGGTTATATGTAGGCCTACATTCTTAATATTTGGGGTATTAATTATAGTTCATTATAACGAAATAATTCTAAATACATTTTGTTTAATTCGACGGAAACACAGTTATTGAATTGGAAGTAAACTATTGACAGTAAAATTACATTTTGAACAGACTTTAATATTTATTACCAATTTGATAATATAATTAGGAATTATAACACAGGTTTACCGGCATCAGACACTCGGGCACCTCCAACAATAAAACCCTTGTTAAGAGAGCGCCTCTAATAACAAATTCCGACAAAGTTTTATTTTTCAGGGTTTTGAATGAAAGAGGGAACCATAGACGTCAGTGCATCAGGGATTTCGAACTGTGGTTCGTAACTGCAAAAGTAAGGAAACTTGCAATAGGACCTGTATTTTCGAAGATTTTTAAAACTGTGACATCTAGTGTCCATTTTATGTGAAAAAATTTTTCTTCTTTACTTGCTTTATGATATTTTTTTAATTGTGTCTGCGGACCATCTGCACCATCTTTGCGGACCACCAGTGGTCCGTGGACCATAGGTTGAGAAACGCTGAATTATAGAGAATAATACAATTGTAACATAATTTTATTTTAATATATTCTAATTTCAGTTGGCTAGTAAATTTTCTATAGGGCATAATATAATACTAACGTCAAGGTTGATTGCTGTAGGGTAGTGGGTGGATTTTGAATTGCCTTCAGTTTTATAATTAAAGCATAATGGAGGTAATTATGAGCATGTGAGATAGAGTTACCAATAGGTCAGTAGCTGGTTACCTGGCTAATTACCTTCCTTTACCGCACGGCATTGAAGGAAACTTGTGCATGGAGTTGAGAACTTATATTTAATTATGGATGGCTCGAGCTACATTGTATGTTACATAATGCAATATTCCCGCCCCGACTTTACGTGTAGCGATGAGCAGTTCTCCACTTTCTTTGTATATTTCATAGCCTTCCATATTAGCACAAAAATCTAATGTATAAAATTTAAAGTGTGTGTGTAATGTGGGTGCCACTTTTTAAAGACTTTTTTCCAAGTACTTCCCTACCTGCTGATATCCTAATCCTTTTCGACCTGTCAGTCAGTGAATAGAAAGGTAATTAGGCGTATTTACACTTGTCTGCAGTCCAGTACAATGTTGCCAAATTCGTACCACAGCACTTACTTTACTTAAGAAGTAGTGAATGACAGCGACAACATTGGGGAAATCCACGCGACTACAAGAACACCTGTTCTTTGTCGGTGTCGAAGTCTGTGCAGATTTTCGGATTGGGGAACAATGCTATTATATTATTTTGTAGATAGACGATGGGTTGGGACGAGGCCTTCATAAAATGGCACTAACTTTATGTATGTGGCTATATATGTTCCCTATACAAATCTACATGCTTTGGCCAATTTGGACGACATTTTGCACACATACTCATTTCAACCTTGAAAGTAACGCGATCAACATTAAAATTCAAACAAACCACTTCTTCTCTCGAAAGGAATATATTTATTGTTTTATTTTAAAAACTATCGACTTACTTTAAGAAAAGAATTTGTGCCATTTTCTTAGTCATACCCTGTAGAACTTACTGTGAAGGTTTCAGACTCCTTACATTAAATTTGTAGAACGCATTTAGTTCTGAATATATCGAAAAGGAGTGAAAATAAAAGTACGGGAATATGACTTTAAAAAGTTTGTAAGTACTTTAAATAAAACCTTTCTACATGCAGCCTCGTTAATATCCTGAAGGCAGTTTAATTTTGTAAAAAATTATTTACTTTCATGACTATGATATAAACATTTAAAGAGTGCAGCCTTTTTAACATCGCATAATTATGGAGACCTAAAAGTGCCTCAGAAGACTGAAACTTATTTATACTACGAGGGATTACTTAATATTATATTATACGTGTGTGTTTTATATTTTGCCTTCCTCTTTGCAATAACACAAAGCACAGTAACAGTCTTGATTATAATATAAGACCTGGCATTGTTTCTATGCCATTAAATTGTATAAATTAATATTGTAAATAAAATTAGTATTTGTTTACGGGCCGTCAAAAATTAAACAGTGGGCCGCGGGTTGAAGACCACTGATCTAGTCCAATATATACAGGGTGTTTAAAAAATACTTTTACAAACTTCGGGCATGGGTTCCTTCCACCAAAAGAAGGCAAAAAGTGCATAAGATCATAGGCTATGTCCCATAATCCTTGTTTTCTCGTTAGGAACTGTTCAACACATTATTATTATTATTATTATTATTATTATTATTATTATTATTATTATTATTATTATTATTATTATTCTGTTTATTTATTCTGGCAGAGCTAAGGCCACATTGGTACACTCATAACACGTCAACACACAAAACTCATAACAATTGCTCGAAATGTCCTCTTCCTTCTAGACATGCATGCACTCGTCGAATCATGGATTGTCGCACCCTTTCAAATATTCCGGGATGGTGTCGAATGGTTTCGCAGGCTTCCATGACACTTTCATTAATAAATGAATAACGAGAAAACAAGAGTTATGGGACATATTTTCATATGAACTTTTTCCCTTCTTTTGGTGTAAGGAACCCATGCCCGAAGTTTGTAAAATATTTTTAAACACCCTATATATGTACACACTCATTAAGGTACATAGTATTGTTATTACAAAAAACGAAAAATGCTAGTCTTGACCAAAATTTGTAAACATTTCACCTTACTGTCCCCTTAAAACAGGGCATCGTAAAACGTCTCTATAAAATGCAAGAAATCGCATCGTACTCCCTCGAAGGTATATTCTCTCTCTCTCCATCTCTCTATCTCTCTTTCTATCTCTCTCTCTCTCTCTCTCTCTCTCTCTCTCTCTCTATCCCTCTCCCTCTCGAAGTAAAAGTATAGCCCGAGGCAGTCTATAAAACAATTACTATGCAGGTAGAGAATAGCAAAAGAAAAAGAGCAGTGATTTACGTTTTTATTTGGCAGCCAGAGTGCGTCTCACCTGTTGCCCTAGAGTTTAAGGTATTCAGCCGTGCATTACCATAAGTCACTCCTCCGACATTTTGCGGTCTTATATGGACTGCTTATACGTGAAGGAAGTAGTCCTTAAGGAACTGTAAATTTCACTCTCTCGCTCACTCGCGCTCTAACTACACTACACTCCTACTAAGTTGGATTACACCACATAACCTAGTATATCATGTCTCCCATCCGGCTAGAGACTTCACTGATACCTTATTCAGTGCAGCTGCTTTTAACCTGCTTAGAGATTTGAGTAGAAAGCTAAAGTAATTGAATATACTCTTCTGTTTTTACTTTCTCGCTTGTACGTAATATCGTGACAAAAATCGAAATCGAGATACAACTCAGAAACCATTTTTCACGACGCCTAGAAGCCCGGAAAGTGTTTTCGTTTTGATACCCCTGTCTAGCTGAATATCTATGCAGGACTGTTGCTGGTAAACGGTGAATTGTACTTATGCTTTTTATTATTGACTTCATTGGACTCTTTTTGACACCCTTAAGATTTGGTTTCCAATCCTAAATTATTAACGGTAGTTATCTCTTTTTAAATTCCAAATTTTGATTTTCCAAAAAGTTGCTTACAGATGTTGATAAAAAATTAAATTACAAACTTCTATGTAATAAAAAAGCTACTTTTTTCTATTAAAATTACTTTCTCTTGTTCATTTACTATTTTTCTTGGTTATGTGAACTGTTAAAAAGAACATATTATGTACAGAACTTTTTAAAAATAAAATAAATAATTTAGCGATAGGTATTGTGAAAGAAATATGATTTTCAAAGCACAGTATCAGATAACACGAATATATAAATAACTTTATTCTTCTTTTCATAAACTCGTAATAAAAAGAAAGCTACGATTGATAATTGTAAATTTAAATAACCTATATGACTGTATCCATGTCGTAAAGTTCATATCTTTTGTCCATCTAAAACTTAATAGCCTATGCGAGAAAATGTGCAACATGTA
Source organism: Ectobius pallidus (assembly GCA_964059195.1). Taxonomy (NCBI): domain Eukaryota; kingdom Metazoa; phylum Arthropoda; class Insecta; order Blattodea; family Ectobiidae; genus Ectobius; species Ectobius pallidus. The sequence continues at coordinate 132,301,927 of CAXKWD010000007.1, read as the reverse complement.
TTGCACGTTATTGATATAATTATTGTTCTCACTCTTAAGGTAGGGTAGGAATAGCCTCTATTAACTCTAAAATTGGTAATGTATCGCATAGGATACTTCAGTTTGTCCTAAATTTGTTATAAAATAATGAAAATAAGTTGGAAGAAAAGTTCCAGTTTCATGTAAATTACAGAATAAGATTCAAAAACTAAATTGTGGGCATTATCATTTCGTCAACAGTTTTTTTTTTTTTTTTCAGTGCATCACGGGTTTATAAGTTGCATTAAAAATTGAGTCTTGCCAATTTAAGTGTTAAATTCTGACATGTTTCGCCCAATTGCACTGTCCCTTGCATATGGAATCCGTGAAATGGGAGTACTCTATTCATTTAGTTTCATTTTCTGGCAATTTTCTGGTACAAAAGTCCATACTAAACTTAATTATTATCTCAGGTTGCCTCCTTTCTACTATGTTTTCTTCCTTCTCTTCCTTTTTCATCTCCCAGTCATTTTCTATCCTTCAGTCTTTTTGACCATATCTTTTCTTCCTCCGTCTTTCAGAGCTTTAACTATTCTATACGTCTACGTTTGCTTTAAAATAAAAATAAAAAATAAAATAAAAACCTAGTATATCATGCCACCTATACACTATGGACTGCAATGTTACCTTATTCACTTTACTTACTCTTAACCTGCTTGGAGATTTGGATCTCGAATATAAATGAATTGAATCTTCTATCTGTGTTTGGGAATACTCCACTCAACTCTGCCTACTGCTCGTGTTTTCTTTCATATGCTACGATTTGATAATCATCTATGTATTCATTTCATTCTCAAGGAATGTTATCTTATTTTTTCATCTTCCCACTGCCTCTTTTTGTTTTTATTCCTCTATAAAAGACCTGTTAATTTTGCCTCATTTACGTGGCGGTATTTGAGCCATTTCACGAAAGATAGTGAGGGTGGTGGCTTTCCCTACCCACAAACGATGGATAAGATCCCACCATCGTGAGTTGACGTTAATATTGAAGCTGTTATTGAATTAACCCGGACCTACCGTTTATACAATACCTGACTATTGTGGGTCTCCTGTATGCTTCAATTAATATGAATAATAGAGGTGAAGGTAGCGGACACCCATTAAAGTTTTCATCACAGGTAATTATCAAGGTTCTTAAAATACTTAAGGTTGCGCCACTAGCCACTCTGAGTGGTCATTTGATACGGAGTGTGACGTAGCAAAAATGAGACCGGGCCCGGCTCCCAAAAGGGATAAATGGAAAACGTATGAGGTTTTAAACGTCAATATTTTATTCAGAAACCAACTGTTACATTTTGTAACATGACTATCTAAAGGAAAACATCTATTCTACAATGCTATGTGGGAGAAATTGTAAAATTCAATGTAATTTGACATTAAAATATTAGTTATTGAAAGCTGTTCTTTTTAAATGAGAAATCCAAGCCCAAAGGGTGCCAAGGAGATTTTAATGTAGGCCTATTATAGTGTCTTGCGAGCGTGTACACGACCAATTCCAATAGTCTTACTAGAAACAGGCAGAATTATGTCCTTTATTGGTTATTGAAATTGTTATATATTTTTAATACTTCAGTAACCACAATTATTTTATTATATCCTATTTTTAGTAACTAATACTAGTCCATAACTTCTCCGACTCTCAGTCCGTTATAAAAGCTCTGCAAGCCTCATCGTCTCAGAATCCAATGATTGGCGAAATTCAACACTGCTATACTCAGATCTCTAAGCAATCTAAAGATATCGTTGTGGGTTTGATTCCCTCTCACCAAGGAATACAGGGAAACGAGCAAGCAGATGCGATAGCAATTGTAGCAGCTCATCTAGAGTAGGATTACTCCCACAACGTCTCTGGCCTTGAAGACTAACCCAGCCAGCGAGCGTCTCGTTACGTCTCGATATCAAGATGCGCGGATTCGCTGCGCGTAAGATCAGTGAGCCACTGCTGGGCAGAGAGTAAAGATCATGCTGCTGTAATAGTTGAGTGGAGGGATAATGCCGCAGAGACAGACAGAGACAGACAACACGTGGAGTGGGATAGCCAGTCAGGGTGCAGCTACCTCCCCTAGGAGGGAGCTCTACGAACGGTGAGACTCGCTCCTAAGGTATATACGTAAAAACCCAGAGACTTTGTGGAGGTAATCCTACTCTACCTATACATTACATAGACATCAATATACCCTATAGAGATATAACTGTACACACCAAGAAGAAAATCAAGGATTTATGGCTCACACAACGGTTTGAAACTTCTAATAGGAAATTAAAATATATTGCATCTCGTAATAACTCACCATACTCAACCAAACATCTCGCAGATATCAAATATTGATCAACCGGCTACGCATTGGACACGCAAAACTCCCCCATGATAACTTAATGAATAAGATACCTCCTCTAGAATGTACTACATGTAATGAAGACCTGACTGTTAACACATCATACTAGATTGTACTCTATATAACCACCAATGACAATAGTCCCTGACTCCAAGCATAGTGAATGCCCTTGATGATCCAATTAATTGCCATTAGGTGATAAAACTCTTCAGGTCAACTGGATTAATTGATGATATTCTATAAAGTTAAATATTCAAAGTCTTAATGTACAGATTATGAATGCAATAAGGTATAATTATCATGAATGTCGCGATATGGCTTTTTAAATTAAACCGACAATAAATAAATAAATAAATACTGCACTGAACATTATTACAGCAATTTATGCATAGAACAATATTATTTACAGTAGTCATTCTATTTAGGTTCAAAACTGTTAAATACATTACACACTACTTGCAGAAAAAAATATTTACAGGATTAATTTGATTAATTGCTAAAATGCTGAAAGGTTATAAATGGACACTTATACTAGGATTATAGAAATGTGTTTAGGATAAACAGGACGTAGACTTGTTTATATTATCATTAACAATATTTGCCTACACTACCCCAGTAATTAATATTTATACATATGTAATACAAGGTTATAATGGAAATACACTTATAATGCACATTTATACTAGGGTTATGGAAATATGTTTAGGTTAAACAGGACGTAAACCTGTTTATATTATCATTAGGAATATATGCCTACACCATCGCAGTAATTAATGTTACTAATATAATATAAGAATAAATTTCTTACTTGTAGTATAACAATATTCTATACGATCTTATCCAGGGTAAAGACTTGTAATGGTTAAAATAATTATATTATTATAAGCCTACAATATTTTCAGTAATTTACGGTATCTTGTGGGGCATGAATTTGTTCATTACAGATGACTGTCTGTAAACATGTCAAAATGATCTAGGGCTTAAGCCCTACACACAATATAATACAATATAAGATTAAGCATGCCCTTATCCAGGATAAAAAAAATACGAAGCATCAAATATTGATCAACCGGCTAAGCATTAGACACACAAAACTCACCCATGATATTTAATCAAAAAGTTACCTCCTCCAGAATGTCCAAATTCGTCTTCCTTATTTACTAACATTTATTCTTCATATTATCTCCTTCTTTCCCCTTAATCCGAATAAAAGCTATTATGCAGTTACAGTACGACGTATATGGGAAGTTCGTAAGGTGCGTAATTCATAGAACAGGATATTTTGACAAATAATGGAGTGGCAAAGTTTCTCTCATTTAACAGATAATCGGAGAATTGTACAATAAAAAGCAATAACTTGTTTCTAGCTTTAGTAGATTTTTAGACAATATAATGTTATTGGAAATATGAGCATAAAATTTTCATTGAACTTTAAAGATATTTGACTGAAATTTAGGCATTTTATCAGGGAGTTTACGTGCAATCAAACCATAAAGATCAGAAACTCTTTATTTGACCTAGCAATTGTCTTGATGTTCAAGGCTTCCAAACAAAACATCAACTTTCATGTAATAATCAGGCTGTACATTTTTTATAATGTTCAGTTCACTTGGTAATCTAGTCGTCTGTGTATGTAATCGTAAGTGACTCGACCTTCCGCAATTATCCACTGAGATAGTTAAATTTCTCCTCGGTGGAATGTCAAGGACCTCCTCCATGTAAACCAGTCTGGCCACAGGATCTTGGGGTATTATAGCCCGTGGTTATGGCGTATACATTAGATGGAATCTGTGGATACCATGGAATCCACTACAGTGGCTTTATCTCTAAACAGCATCCTTAATAAATTATCTGACTTGCACAAAAATCAAGTAATTTATTCTTGTTTAATTGACTGCATAATAATATTGAAAATAAGTCCAAGCGTTGTGATGAAATAAGGTGAGTATTAACTGTTTTCTGATTTCGAAAAGTGATTTACTCTCTCTTTCTCTCTCTCTCTCTCTCTCTCTCTCTCTATATATATATATATACATATATACTTTTGCTTTCTTTTTTACTATTACCTAAACCAGAAGTAATCGTAATTAATGAACTTCATACCGTTTGTGGTGAAAATATAATGTAATAACCAGGGCCCGGATTCTAATGACATGTCATCTTTTTATTGATGCTGCATACACATGCCAACTTGTGGATAAGTCCTAATCATGGCCTCTAGATTATAGAAATGCATTTTTATTAGGTCATTTTTTGTCATTTTATGCCATTTTATGTTTTTGGGGCATTTATTTCATTTTTACGTCATTATTTTGTCATTTTTGTGTCATTTTCTTCCTTATTAAGTCATTTTCATGCATTTTTGAGTGTATTAACTTTTTTTCGTCGACAGCGGTGCCGTCTTTGAAGTGTAATGTATAAATGTAAGTATAAACAATAATATAACCCGGCAGACAACAAAAGGAAATGCCGAAGTTTGACTCGCCAGTACCTCAGTGCCAGTATAAATTTCCGTGAGAAAAGAACATTCACAACATTACAGTTATTTACAGTTTTTACAATTATATAGAAATTAGTACCTATAACTCTGTGTGTAAAATAATAATTTTTTATAAATAAAATATAAGTTTTTAGGTCATTTTTTATAATTATTAAGTCATTTTCTTTCAATTTTAGGGACATTTTATAGGTCATTTTTCAAACAATTTTAGGTCATCAGAATCCGGGCCCTGGTAATAACTAATGTCCACCTTATACCATAAAGTATAGTAAATCCCAGAAATTTTGTCTGATATGAGATTACATTATTAATCTTAAAACTATTGTTGATAAAGATTTAGGTTATATCTTAGAAAAAACTGAAAATATGAAAGAGAAAAAATCCATAGGCATTAGATTACAATTAACAATATATGTTTATATTTAAATACATTGATTATTTCGTTAAAAATTATACACGAATATTTATATATAATTGATGAACTTCATATCGTTTGTGGTGAAAATATAATGCAATAACTATTGTCCACCTTATACCACAAAGTATAGTAAATCCCAGAAATTTTGTCTGATACAAGATTACATTATTAATCTTAAAACTATTGTTAATAAAGATTTAGGTTATATCTTAGAAAAAAACTGAAAATATGAAAGAGAAAACGTCCGTAGGCATTAGATTATAATTAACAAGATAATATATTGAGATTGGAATACAATGATTATTACATTAAAAAATTTTACCCTAGGCACATGGGCCAGCTATGGTATAGTCACGAATATTTATATAAAAATTATTCTACCTAGTAGAATACAGTATTGATTACAATAGACGTGGAGTGTATTGTCATAGAGTAGTATAATGTGGATATGTAATTATATCCCAAAATCAGGCCTATGGTACCAGGCTACTATTTTATATACTTATCAACTAATGGTAATTATACAATAATTAAGGTACCAATAGTTTAAAAAAGATATAAAATTATAAAAACTATAAAACAGTTTAAAAATTAACTTCGGTCATGGTTAATTAATTGCTTATAGACTTTCTTAACAAATAAGTATCACTGGTATTTATAACACTTTCGTCACAAATAAGTATCACTGGTAGGCCTATTTGTAACACTTTCGCCAGAAAGGCCTATTTGTAACACTTTCGTCAGAAATAATTATCACTGGTATTTGTAACACTTTCGTCAGAAATAAATATCACTGGTATTTGTAACACTTGCATGAACTTTATAACACTACCAGTTATACGAAAGTATCATTGGCATTTAAAACCATACTACATCACAGAAGTAATCGGCCCAACCTTAATAAAAGAATTAAGTTCACCACAGGTCATGCAAATAGCATCACTAATTTTCAATGTCGGAGGTGTTAGATCACTGTTGCGTTCACCCCCACAATTACTGTCTGTATAGTTTATCAGTAGCCCGGTATCCTTCGTGCCGAACTTCCAGTAAATAAAGTCTTCTGTGTACTAAAGACTTTATTCAATTAAAAGTTTAAATACGCTAAGAGATGTGGATGAGACTTTCTATTCATCAGTATTTGTATTTTATTAAAACAACCCTACATTGTTAACTTCTGCAAAATGAAAAACACGACTTCATATCCAGATCCGTCCCATAATGACTTATTTTCGAAACGTTCTCGATTGTTCAAAGCAGGAGTTGGGAATGTCGGTGAAACTGAAACAAAACAACTGATTTCTTCTCATTATCAGCAGCAGCATTCAATTAGCATCATTCCTACTCGTTACATAATAACTTTTCCAAGACAAAACAAACTGCTAACAACTTTCAAGACGAAGAAGTCTCTTCCGTCTTCAACCTCATTTATACTTTTAATACGGCATGTTCTGTGGATTCTCATACGGCTTTTGATTAAAAGTTTCTGCTAACTTTGACTGCGGTAAAAAACATTGCAACATACAGTGTTATGCTATACCTTTAATTTGGTATACTGGCGTCCAAAGTTAAAGCAACACAAGAAAACGTTATTATTTAATTTTATTAATTTTAATTAATTATTTAATTATATTAATTCGCCTTAAAAAGTGTAATTTATTTACCGGTTTGTGGCAGTTCGGACGCTGATTGGCTGTCTTCGAGAGTCAATCAAAATACCTCGGGGCATCAAACATCGGGAAATAGGCCTATGTAGATATTTTGCAATCTAATATCATGAGCCGTCAGAAATAGCCGCTGCCACGTGGAAACCGCTGACCTAGATGAAAAGTCTCTTAGGCCTCTTTTTTTTTTAAATTTATTTTTATTTTTTGCGTCAAGCGCTATAAACAATGCTTTACCATCTTATAATGAGCGGAAAAGAGAGTCATATGAAAATAAGGCTTTTCTTTCATCTATAATTGGAACCATACTTGAAAACTGAAATAAACATAATTAAGGAGTTAAATTGGCTTTTGTTAAATGAACTTACTGTTTTGAATATAAAATTAGTCTTGGTAAGGGTCCGGAGAACGCAAATACAACGACGAAAACAACTCAGAACCATTATGCGCATTTTTATTTGTACTACTTTCATGCTTATGGTTTTATTAAACGATGCGTAAGGTATCAACTTCTGAATGGAGACATTTCCAAGGATATTATCAGTAGCTTTTTCAACCGAGATAAGAATGAAACGTAGCTGAGCTTATATAAAGGCGAACCAACATCATGCTCGAACGCACTGTTATTAACGTTTTTATGGCAAGAGAAAAAAAAGCAACTTTCATGATAAAAAAAAACTTGCTTTGTTCTTGGAAGGCTTTCCGTGGTTTTGTTAAGGAAAACAGTATTTTTATTTAAGTATGTGAAACTGAAAATATATGCAGCCTACGGACTCATTGTTTCAAATGTCATAGGTAAATGCATTGTGGGTAGGCATTCAGATAACGGTATTTTGTAAAGTAACTCGTTAACCTACCCTACGCTACCGATAAAGTCCGACAATCAGGTTGGCCTATTATAGATAAATGCCTTGCAAAGTTGGAAGTGAAATATTAGGTGTTAAAAGTATTATTGTTTTAGCCCTTTTAAAGCTGTTTATTTTCTCGCATATACGTACTACTACAAAAATAACCCTACATAAAAATAGCAGTAAATAAAGGGATCTTAAGTAATATATTACGTTGTCTTTGTTTAATTTGCACTCTATTTTATGATTTATTTTCTTGATCAAGGAAGTCTAAAACTATTAAATATTAGGAGTAATTATTTATTCAGTTACTATATGTGAAGCTACAAGGAGAATATTACCGGTATGTGAAAAATTAGGTAAGAACTCTAAATCCATTTAATCTGGAGATTGGTACAATAATTTTTGAATGGTACGTACTGGTTTCTTTTATCACCTCAATCTCAATAACACTAGTTCCGTGGCGCTACATCTCTGAAGGGACAAGGCCTACCACCCGACCGCTGCGTCATCTACCATAGGCTGATGGCAGGCATGTGGTCAGCATGCCGATACCCACGGCCGTTAATGGTGGTTTTCCACGACCGGAGCCGCTACTTCTCTATCAAGTAGCTCCTCAATTTGAATCACGAGGCTGAGTGCATCCCGTTCCAGACCTCCCTACCTCAGAAAAATCCGAGGAGGTACCGGAGATCGAAAACGGGCCGACGGATTTGTAGTCAGCGACGCTAACCACAAGACCACGCCGGCGGTCCAATCTCAATAATACGAATCTTAAATTTTAACGATTCAAACCTTTATTTATTAGAGCTCTTAGCAGCCTATACGTCCCTACAACATTAATGATTGTAATCTTCGAAAAGATGTACAAGTTCTACTTTTAATTCAAGCTGTCTAAAAATAATTAACAAAATACTTATATACAGTGCACAATGTTCAGAACATTGAACAGAAAGTAATCGTTATCTTTAAACTCCCATTGTTGCTTGTTGCTTCTCATATTTCAACTGTTACGCAGTTCTAATGCACTGGTAATGGCCTCCATCGATTTCTTCTTCTTTTATTTCTAAAGTAATTTGATTGGTTTCCGCTGCACGGGAGGAGGAAAATGATACTTTTCCACGGTTTAGTCTTACTTCCTCTAGAGCTGTTCAGTTTCAACGTCAATCTCCAAGTTTCAAGAATTGCTGATAACTTACGTTTCTGGACTTTTCTTTATTTCAACTGTATTTATACACGTTTCAACTTCTAGGTCATGCCACTTGTCAGGTTCTCTAGGTATATTAGAAAGGCCGTGTAACAATAAAAACACTTACTTACTTTTTATTGATATACATTTGTTTGTTCTATTGTTGGTCTGTTATGGCATCTGAATTCTAACTGATTTTCAATTGTGAAGATTATGATTTCGGTACAGCTATTTACTCCTCTTCGTTCAACATTTACACAATTCGATTATGGATGTCTTTGACCATGTATGATACCTCCTCCAGGTATCAGGTATTAGGTACTGTTATAATTTGTCACAATTAAAACAAAAATTGTTTGGATACCTACCTCACTCAGGCTTATCACTTTGTACATAAAGAAGAAGTATTAGTTCTCACTAGTTAAGGAAGTAAATAATGTTAAAAATGCATAAGTGCTAAATTTGATTTTTATTATTTTATAATGCTTGATGAAATTACACTTTTGAAGTAAAACTTCTTTAGTGGCGGTAGAGGGTAAATCGGGAAAAACAGTCACACTAAAACCGTCACGAAATCAGTCACAACCAGTCACACTAAAACCGTCACGAAATCAGTCACACTCAAAACCGAACGAAAATACTTACTTGTTTCGGTGCGGACTGCACAGAAAACAATCAACTCAATGATCAGGAGTAATCAAAGGAAATTTTTGAGACCTTACTTCCTCAATGGCAGTAGACAATTCCTAAGCAATCTAAAGGTATATTATCTATTTTATGGAACCCGGAGGTTCATTACCGCGCAAATCCAAAATTAAAAAATACAAATTTGCAAAATAAAAAAAACAACAAAATTAAAAATTATAACATCCAAAAATCCAAAATTTAATAAATAAAATAAAAAAATTGAATAAAGTTTTACTTCTGTCGCGTGGCGTTCCACGCACTCTTTTTTTTTCTAGTGGGTCTAATACAGAAACATGGCTCCTTTCGAATTTGCATATTTTTTATTAAATGCAGCTTTTTTAGACATGTTTGTTAGGTTTTCTTTGCATTTTTGGCCATAAGAGCATTTTTTATTCATTTTGTCATTTTTAGTGCATTTAATCCAATTTTGGGCTTTTTCATACTGGAACACAAGTGACGGTCAAGTGATTGCATTGAACACACCTGGGTCACTTGTGACGGTCACTGCTAATATTACCCATAGTAGCTACATGATACAACAATTTATCATTGCTTTTGACATCCCAAATGGCAGGTCGACATTCCACTTCATTTATAAAATCTTCAGTATTAATCAAATCTTGAACTCATGGCTGGATAACTAGTTTCACTGAGCTCGTCTAAGTTATATAGATGATTTATATATATACAACTTTGCTGTGTTTGAAATCCGAAAATGCTGTGCCCGTCGCTTGAGTCCCGATATGAACGCTCAAATTAAAAGCAATGCTTCTCTGGCAGTAACCGTCACAAGTGACCATCACATGTGTTCGGAGTCGATACTGCAGCGTCACTTGTGTCTGGGTGGGTCACCGCTGTGTTCCAGAGTGAAAACACAAATTCAAACTAATGTATCTCTACCGGTGACCGTCACAAGCGACCATCACAAGTGTCCCAGTGTGAAAAGGCCCCCAAAATAATATAATTTTGTGTTTTTAAGTTTCCTTAGACATTTTCTGTATTTTGCCATTAAAATCCATTTTTTACATTCATACATGTTAGTCTTTTTTTCTACACTTCAAAATTGTCATTTTTACTTTCTTACATATACAGGGTGTTAATAAATAACACCGAAATATTTTACCTGTATATAGTAGGGACTTAGACAAGCAACTTTTATTAGGAGATTTTGGCTCTACGACGTAAAATATGTATGCTACAGGGCTTTAAAGTCATTACAATTTGGCGCTCATAACTCAATAATGTAGCGAAATAGGGTTAAAATGTTCATTAAATTGACTTCATGCCTTCCTAGTGATCGATAAAAACCTGACTCTTAATCATTCGTCAACAGCTGTATCATAATTTAGTACTTCCATAATCTGAAAATTTACAGACTAATAATATGACTGGCCGCCACTGCATTAGTTCTTTCTCACAAATACAATATTAACAACGAAGTTGCTTTGTTTTGCTTTTTTTTTCTAATGTTAGAAGTCAGTGGCGGCCATGCCCTGGGAGATTTTATGCTGTAACAGGAAAGATTGAATCCATAGAGCAAAAATCTCCTGATAAAAGTTGCTTGTCTATGTCCCCTCTATACACAGGTAAAATATTTCGATGTTATTCATTAACACGTCGGCCGCGGTGGTCTAGAGGTAGCGTGCCCGCCTCTAGATCCGCAGGGCGCGGGATCAAACCCGGCCGCGGTCGATGGATTTTTCAGGACGTAAAAATCCTGGGCACGGAGTCCTCCGGGAGGGACTTTAAGCTGGGGGTCCCGTGTCGTAGATTTACGGCACGTAAAAGAACTCCAAGCCTAAATTAGAGCCTCTGGACAAAATTTCTCGGCCCTTTCACGTCCAAGAAATACTTAGTTTCCAGAGGGGGGTTGCGAGGCGATGGGCTTACCACCTGTCCCTCTACCCTCTCTCGGAAAATAAGCATATTAAAATTAGTATAGGTAATGAAACCTCCATTGGAGGCCCCTTCGCCCCACCTGGGGATCATAGGGTACCAGATACAGAGAGATACAGATTCATTAACACACTGTATAACGTAAATACAAAATAAAGAACAATACTGTAGTATACACTTATATAGTCTTCAATGTTGGTATGGCACTGGAATTCAATAATGCAGGTATTCATGAAAGTCACCAAACTAAATAATAAAAAAGTTCAAACCTCTTATTTTCGAAGACATTTTAGAATAAAAAATCTATTTTAAGTCATTTTTTATATTTTAGAACATTTTTGAAGGATTAATAGGTCAGAAATGCCTCGTTTATAGGCCATTTTTTGGTAATTTATAGGTCATAAAAATCGTAGACTTACTAATAACTTAATTTTGCATGTAGAGAAGGTATAAGAAACGATAGTCTACTTCGGAAAGGATGAGAAGCAACCTAGATAATATAGAACAATATTGAAGATGTAGTAAGAGAATGTGCGGTTAGATTTAAACAGATTTCCTCCATTGTTTATGGTTGTGTTGGGATTGCAAACACGCTACCTGTGTGTGACTTGTTTATGCAAACATATAGTGCACTACACTAGAGTAGGTAAGTGCGTTACAGTACACTGTGTTTCATTTACGGGAACATGTTTCTTTCCTTTTGTCTCGGATTCTGAATGGGAACAGTAAATACAAGCAATTCTGCTTTTTGTTCGCATACTGCATGCCAAATCTTCTCCATGCAATTATATGCTTTTGTATTTGTTTGAATGAGAGAAGAGACAGACACACCTTGAGCGAGTGAGTGAGAGAGTAATAGAGATCGAGAGTGAGAAGTGGTATGTCTATGAAAGAGACAAGAATTATAAATACTCTATTTTATGTTCGTGAAAGAAATAAAATTGTCATTCTATGGGAGAGAAACAGGATTTAAAATGTAATTATGAGAATGAGTGAAAGAGAGAGAATAAGTAAGAAGTTATCAGGGAGTAAAATAAAAAGAGACAGATAGAGAAGTAGAATGCAAGAAAGAAAAAGAGTGTGAACTATTAGATCTGCACACGCCTTTCCCTTGAACCGTGTGATTTCAGTAACAGTTGCTTCCTTGAGCAGGTCTGCTTTTATTCCTTTCCTTTCCCAATGATATTTTCGAAAGTCCGTTTCCAGAAAATTGTTCTTTCTATCCTCTCTTTAAGAGGACGTATTATCCTTGCTATTTTTCTTCTATCCTCTCTTTAAGAGGAAAAATTTATTTTTCAAAATCAGAAAATTCCGATATAGTACGATATAGATAAACCCTTAGGCCTATATTTCTAACCACACATTCTGAAATTTAAACTATACTGAAGACAATATCTTTTCCCTGCTTTAAAATTGCATCTTGACACTTTAAAAAGTTTCATTATTAAATAATGTAATTATTATTTCTACTGATGAAGAAACAAAGACCTAATAGTAGTAAATTACTCACATAGAGGTTTTTATTTCCTTCTCCTCTTGATTTAATTTTTTATTCCTATATTTTTAAAAATATTTATTGTATTATCCATAAAAAATAACTTTTTCTACGACAATGTATAAAGTTGCAATTTGGTAAATTGTTGTTCGTACTTAAGCGAAGGCTTTAAAATGCAAGTAGGCCTACCTAAAGAAATCAAGCTATCTCTTTACTCACTGTTATTCGTTTTAGTACCAAAAAATAATCAGACCATGAATTTTAGTTTACTATAGCGAAGTCACACTAAAAACCCATCTGAAATTAAGTCACCTCAACGTGATAATGATAATCCTAAAATTTTATCATAGATTTAGCTATTATATAGCAAAAAATATATATTACAGCTGGTCTGCTTTGCTCTCCATGGTTGTATTTTAGCTGGGTACACGCAAGGAAAGTGATTTCATACCATCGCAACATGTAACACGACAGCTCGGTGTTAATACATTTCAGACAATGCTCCGAGCTGAAGAGAACAGAGGAGAGAAACGAGCACCGAGAGTACCACCGGTGTAATAAAGCACTGCGACGCAGAATATACACGTAGCCTTCCTGTAATTTACTTCTCCCGGACCTCCCGAGAAATTGTGAGAACAACATCCATTTAGTTACGAAATTTCTGCAAAAGTGTTTAATTATTTCTCCCGACAAACACCCCTTGTGTACACAACATAAACCAGAAAGCATATTGCAAGTTCCTGGAGTGAAAGCACTACTAGTGTTTCATTTTTTCTTGCCGTGTGTCTAGATTTCTCTTCTGGTCGTTGGAAAGTTGGAAAGATCTACACATTAGTTTACAAACTTATAAGCTTAAACTGGTCTTAGGACAAATTTCACCAGCGAAGACTTATTTTACTAAACTCCATGATACCAGACCTAACAAACGCACGTAGGCCAAGTCAGTGAGCAAGTAATAATAATAGAGGGCAACGTTAGACTTACATATTCCGGTTAAGTTACTGACTGACTGATTAACTGCCTTTTTCCAGTAACTCCTATGGTTCTTTTTTATGTTGGCCTCGACCGCCCCCGGAGCTGTCGGTCATAGTCCATACTCCAGTCCCAACCACTTTTCGGCGCTTGTGTTCTATTGCTTTTGTATACTTAGATTTGTATACTTTGTTGCTTTTGTATACTCCCTATGGTGGGGCCTAGGGCCTCCAATTGGAGTTCCAGTACTTAGATTCATTTTGTTACGCTTAATTTCGAGAGAGACTACAAGCCCATCGCCTCACAATCCTTCCTCTGGAAACTAAAGTATTACTTGGACGTGCTCAGAGCATCCCAGCGCTGTTGAATTATTGCTAAAACTATCATTAGAAGGTGATCCATAAGAACGCCATTATAGAGAGGTATATTTGTGGTTTTATTTTGATGCTTTATGTTCATTTGGTAAAATAGTCTTTATAGGAATAATGGTTAACATTTTAAAAAAGTAATATCCCATAAAACATTGTTTCAAATAACATATTAGGCCTATGGTTTAATTGTATTTCATGTAATCCTTGTATTACATGTACACCGTGTTCCGCTTATAAGTATAATAAAATAATTATAATTTCAAAACTGTACGCACAAATGGATTAAGGTGGAGATTGGGAAGTTTTAATAAATTGTTGTTGTTAATTTTAAAAGAATCGCGAATCGCGGATGAGAATTCTTATCAACAGACACAATTTATTGTTGCATTTGGAGGTCGGAGAATCCGCTTGTCCTCATTGAACGCCAACGAGAGATATCTTATTAAAAGTATTAAAATAAACATAATTATGAGTGAAGTTTATAATTAGGATTGTAATTTTTTAATACAATTTTAAATAGCGTGTTTTTTAGTTAAACCATCTACTGAAATCCCTGATTTTTACAAATATATCTCTGAATAAAATAGCATTTGGTGAAAGTAGAATATAATTTAGGCCTATATTATGTAACTGCAAAGGTTACATACATTTAAGAAAAGACATTTGTCTATGCTTTTTGGGATTGTGAAATGTGATCTAAAGTGCCTCTCAGTGAAATAGTGTCACTGGACCCTTAGCCCAATGGTCATAGGTTCAATCCTGCCTAAGGCGATAATTTTTGGAACCAAATATCTTGAGCATGGGCTCTGAGGAAGGAACTTTAAGCCATGATTCGCCAAACCTGATTTACAGTTCCCAAACCGAAAGCCTAGAGCTTCTGACCAAATTTAATCGATGTTTCTCGTCCAAGAAGTGTCTCATAATCAAGGCCCGGATTCTAATGACATGTCACCTTTTTATTGATGCTGCATAGACATTGCCAAATTATGGAAAAATCCTAATCTAGGCCTCTAGATTAGTAGGTCATTTTTTGTCATTTTATGCAATTTTATATTTGTAGGGCATTTATTCCAATTTTAGGTCATTATTTTGTCATTTTTATGTCATTTGCTTCCTTATTTAGTCATTTTCATGTATTTACATTGAGTGTATTAACTTTTTTTTCGTCGCTAGCGGTGCTTCAAGTGTTGTTTGTTTAATGCAAGAAGGAGAAATTCGGCGTTAAAGTGTTGACATGTCTCAGTCGGAAATGAAAATCAAAGAAACTCCAACATTTTTTATTATATTACTATTGTTATTAGATTGACTTGGCACTAGAGTCTGCCACCTGCTTGGATTTGAGAGTGCAAACTACTATTTAGCCTCAATAAACAACAATATAATGCGGCAGACTACAAAAGGATGTACCGAATTTTGACTCACCAGTGCCTCAGTGCCAGTATAAATTTCCGTGAGAAAAGAACATTCACAACATTACAGTTATTTACAGTTTTTACAATTATGAACAAATAAGTCTATAACTTTGTGTGTACAATAATAATTTTTTATAAATAAAATATCAGTTTTTGTGTCACTTTTTATAATTATTAAGTAATTTTCTTTAAAATTCAGGGTCATTTTATAGGTCATTTTTCAAACAATTTTAGGTCATCAGAATCCGGGCCCTGCTCATAATGATATTATACTAGGTACATTCTGTGCAATGTTCTTGGCTTGTGAAATAACCGTAACTACAAAACATTTGTAACAAAATAATGTTGAAGATATAATTAAAACATCTTTTTTATCACATACCAATTCTTTATAAAATGTAGAGATATCTAGAGAGTAACGAAATAACTAAGACTTCAATGCACTATACTGTAGGCTTATTAGAACACGCCCTAATTAAAATATGAATGATGCTATTCTTTTGTTTCCCATAGTAACCAGAAGGTACAGTGGTATTAATGAGAGGTGGCAGTCAGATGCGCGTGAGAGAGGTGACGCATGTAGGAGGAATCATGGGGAAGGGTAAAAATCTAGCGGGAGAGGAGAAGCGATTGTAACGAGGTCTCTTGTTTCTTCACTGCATTATACGATCTTACCGCTCTGAAAGCAACGACATAACTAACCCATACACCCCTCCATGCAGTACGAATGTTTATTGGACTCGTCTGCATCTACTGAGCATCCATCCTTGGACTGCCACGTCTGATTAATACTACTGTACACTTAATGTAATGTTGTGAAATATTGTATACATACGTCATAATATACACACTAAAACCAATCTGAGCGAGCTGGGAGGCAAGAGGTCCCGGGTTCAAATCTCAAACCTCATCGCCGACCAATTTGATTTGGAATTTTCATTGTTTCCAACTTTCACGTGATAATAATGATTTTGTTTATCTTAATTCTTACATTTGTTTATTAAGCCGTAAAAATAAATGGTTTCTCAGCGTATTTGAAGAGTATGTTTTCATTTGTAAACCGCATAAGCTATTCATAGAATTCTGTGAAGTATAAAAAGTTGTTTACTGCTGAAACTCTGGCTGCTGATGCGATCTTCAAGTGTATCTCAGGAAGACGGACAGATGTCAGTTTCTCATTGATTATATGATAACAAGGAGGAAGGGTGAGGCTCCCGAAGTAATGTGGTCTGATGTTTGAAAATGGATCCCGCACGCACGCGTATCGAACTGAAATACTGTCTGCTTCTCTGTATTGATAAATCATCACTCATCGCATTACATACAAATACACGATATATGTGTGTGTTTTTATTCCAGCCCTACGATAATGCTCTCTGTGCAGTACACAATTCCGTAAGGAGAAGAATTCCATTAAGGGGGGACATACAGCTTTGGGTTAAATTCATAGGTGATGAATAGGTGAAATTCATTATTTTTTCTCAGCAATGAATTGTTCTGTAACCTTGTAATTTGGCATGTTGTTTAATGACTACCTGTAAAATTACATTCTATTTTCATGATTAATGTAACTATACAATTATGGGTAATTATCAGGCTTTAAAACTTAGTGCCCGATCGAATATGTTAACAGCAACCGTACTGTACAGACTTTGCTCGGCGTATGCCCTAGCTACCATATGCTAGTTCACGTGATAGTAAACAAAACCGGAATACAGATATAGGAAGACCACAAAATAACTTCTCATTATCTAAACTCACATTACAAGCATGCAAAACGATACTTCCTCCTGTTTGTGTATAATTGTCCCTCCCAAATGTTTCAATATATGTTTGCGTTTTAGAACACTTTACTTTCGGCATGCCGAACACGTATTATAAATTTAAACACGCACAATGACAAGGTACACTGTTGACCAATTTGAGAGGCATCGTACTACGAGTGCATTCACTTCTCGGTACTTCTATCAATGACTGTCTTATCAGCCTACGCAATCACCCTCCACCCCCTATACTCAGGTTGTTGGTAACCGGAATCAACTCCCTCTGTGGGTTCGGGCACTAAGTTTTAAAGCCTGGTAATTATCGTAACAAAATGCCAGCCCCGTTTCGTGCACTAAAATGCCATTTCCGTGATACTTTCCACAAATGACAATATTTTTGAGTGATTCTTTTTTCTATCTATTTGCAAACATCATATAAACAACATCATCTACAACCTTCGGAATATCTACAGGGTAAATATTTTTTTAAAAATCACTTTATTTTGATTTTTAAAATATATATATATATATATTAAAAAATAACCTATTAACGTTAAATGAATTATTGTAGATAGTGTTGTTCATATGATATTAAAAATTACACTGAAAAATAGTCACTCAGAAATTTTGATATTTGTGAAAATTATAAAGGAAACGGCATTTCAGTGCATGAAACATGGCTACAATTTTGAAATGATAATTACCTGTAACTGTAATAGTTTTATTAATTTTGAAAATAGTATGCAAGTTTAGAAGTAGTCAATAAAGAGCATATCAGATTGGAAGGTTGTAGAAAAATTCATTGCTGAGAAAAATAAATAAATTTCACCCAAAGCTGTATGTCCCCCCTTAAAGAATATATTTCTAAAGACAGAAACGTATTTTTTAGAATCGTAAATTATTAAGTTTAACCTTATGTGCTTATTTTCAATGAATAATTTCGTTAAGTTTATTAATTCCGGCTTAGAAAAATTCATTTGACAATCTTCAAATAGTATTTTGTTGATTTTGTTGACGGCGAAAGAGGTAACATTGAGGACTCACATTCGGAGGTGGCAGGTACAAATCCCTATACCTACCCGTATTAGTATGAGGATATTCGGGATTTCCCCACTTACAAAGACTAACACCTACTCTGAACATTACTAATACATGTCCATTGCTTATGCATGTTTGAAATATTTTATAATGAAGCCTTTCGTAGGGATGATCATATATCGGGGCTCCTTATTTGTCGTATACCTGTGTCCTGTCCATTGGTTGTGCTCCTCCCCTAAGGACATCGACTTTTATATTATCCAAAAAAAGATGTGAGACTGCAAAATTGAAAAATTAATTACACTTCTTCTGTTCAACATGCAAGTAAAAAAAAAATCCTCGTATGTTCATTTCATTACAAATAATAGAAATCAATAATTAATGCAGGCGTCGTGAACCTACGGCACGCTTGCCAAACATGGCACGGAGAATTATTATGAATGACACGCAGAGGAAATTGAAATCCATTATACGTGCATGAGTTCATAAGAATATTTGCATTAAAAAGAAGCATTTAATTCTTTTAAAACTATCCCTCCTCTTACATAATTGCAAAACGAAATTTGTTAGATATTAAAGGTAAGCATGTCCATTCAGAAGAAGCTGAAAATTGCCAAATATACATTTTACAGTGTTTAAATTAGGAAGAAGGAGAACGTAATCTAGGTATCGGTAATTGAATAAATATATATATATAAAGTTGGAATACAATCTGCATGATCAATTTGTGAAAACATTGTAGTACATCTGCTCAACTATCGGTATATGAAAATTGTGAGATCTAAAGTGAAATTCTGGAAACATTTATTTCTTCTTTGTGAGTTTCGAAAACATTTAATTCTTCTTCAACAACATCTATATATTTGTTGTGCTCTTTGTATAAAAGTTATTTCGCTATGGAGCCAGTTTGCTAGGAATTCAGTACATATCCTCAAGAACACAGTGTGTAAAACAATATTTGCAGTTCAAGTTTTTATTCAGTTTCAATTTACAATAGTTACAATTTACAATTATTCCACATTATTATTTTTTTCATCAAGATGCCAACCAAATGAGCACATTATCGTGGTCGGGGCAGTTCAGAAACGGATATGTTGACCACATTAAAGTTTTTTGCAACATTGCGAATTCTAGTACACTTATTATATGTTTATTTATGACACCTGCCTACCCAGGTGTTCTGAAAGAGGGTTAAGAATTAAAGAGTGCAAATTATCTAAAATGTTTTTTCCACCTCTGTACTAGTGTTTTGAAAGACTTTGCTGAGTGTAATGCTGATTACAAATATTTATTTATTAGCGAAGATACATTGACGTAATGTCCATGATCAGTCAAAGTTAAAAATAGCCACTGATTCACTGTTGAAATTGTTGATATTGTCTATATGATGAATGACTTGTTCTTCTTATTTGGAATAGCACCAAACTTTGACTGATCATGGACATTACGTCAATGTATCTTCGCTAATAAATAAATATTTGTAATCAGCATTACATTCAGCAAAGTGTTTCAAAACACTAGTACAGAGGTGGAAAAAAACATTTTAGATAATTTGTAAAATTGTACTAGATGGAAAATTTAGTTACTTCATAATGAAGTTTATAAATAAATATTATGCCAACCAGGCTAAAATCATCAATAAGTATACCAACACCAAAAGGAAATTACATAAGACGCTTTGGTGCTATTCCAAATAAGAAGAACAAGTCATTCATCATATAGACAATATAAACAATTTCAACAGTGAATCAGTGGCTATTTTTAACTTTGACTGATCATGGACATTATGTCAATGTATCTTTGCTAATAAATAAATATTTGTAATCAGCATTACACTCAGCAAAGTCTTTCAAAACACTAGTACAGAGGTGGAAAAAACATTTTAGATAATTTGTAAACTTGTACTAGTTGGAAAATTTAGTTACTTCATAATGAAGTTTATAAATAAATATAGAGTGCAAGTTATGGAACCTGAATATAACTGTAAATAACTTTTAAATAGATAATGTGCTGATGCAGAGAATATTATGCAGTATGGTGAGAATAGGATAGAACCCATCATAATGGTGTTATCAGATGATCCCAAACAGGCTACGTATTTCATTATGTGTAGCAACGCTGACAAGTATATTTTGCAATAAGCTGGACTATTGGAATTATATTATATAGATTTAATACATCCCAGATGACCATTTATTGGAATTAGCTATACCTACAACATGTGCGTGCATGCGTTATAATCTGTTTAATTTCAACAAAAGTTAGTACAGCATCTGGTCAAACCATGACGCAGATTTCTATCTGTGATGAACAGTATAAACCGAACGGACTAAAACTAAACTAAACCTTTAGAATGCTACATCTCTTTCGACTACAGGATCTGGCATCCAACCACTGCATCGTCACTTCCATTTTACGATTTCATTTAATGAAAGCAGGATTTCGCGGCGTGTGGTAAGCATTCCAACAGATAGTGTCAGCTTTCTTGACCGACGCCTCTACTACTTTATTATGGTATTACAGTGCCGGAATCATTCCCGAACAGCAACTCTAATCGCTTTACCCTGAAATGTTCATAATAATAATCATAGAAACAACAGTAATAATAATAATAATAATAATAATAATAATAATAATAATAATAATAATAATAACAATAAAATCATCATCTTTATGGCTTGAGCCTTTTGGCCCGTTCCAACTCCAATCAAATGTTTTTACTTAAACTGGTCCTGCCATCTCATCCTGGGTCTTCCAGGGTTTCTCCTGCCGCGTGGATTGTAGCTATGAACTGTTCGAACAAGTGATTCTTCAGGCATACGTTGTAGATGTTTCCATTTCTTTTGATATTATTTTATAATGTCTATTATTCCTGTTATATTTAATTCTGCTCTGATAGTTTCATTCTTTCTTTTATCTAGTAATGTGAAGCCAGCCACGAATCTCAGGACCTTCATTTCAGCGGCTTGAATTCTTCTTTAATCTTCCTTCCTTAGTACCATTACAATAAAATGCTTCAAGATATCGTTAGCGATCCTCGTAAGTATGTAAAACAGAGAATTGACATTGCCATTCAAAGAGACAATACTGTATTTTAGGCACATTCCCGTTTCCTCATGTTTAGACGAAATGTTTATTTTTAGCACATTCAATTAGTTTGAAGCCGTAAAAATATGTTATTCAAACAGTTTTGTTGGGTAATAGGCCTAGATATTGCGAAATGCAATATTTGTTCCTGTCAGCTCCGAAAGTTTTGCATTTAAGTGTTTATATTTCAAAAAGTTTTCTATTAATACGTATTTATATTCATAAAAGTATTGATATTTATTTAATATAAAATAATAATATAATAAATCAACAATAATAGTAATAACAACAATATTCGTACGTAATAAATTGTATGTATGAAATACTAACGAATTTCAATCCGAACGTTTTACCCAGATTTGATTTAGGTAAACAGGTAAGCAAAATACAGGCACCGAAATAATAAACGATTTAAAATAGATTGTAAATGTTTTTCAACGAAATATACAGGGGTATAAAGCAGTACGTGTTACCCACATTATATTATTTGAATGAGTATTTACGTTTAGAAATTATTTGGTTATTACGAGTGCTTTGTGTTGGCTGCTTCAAAAATGCAAATGTATCAATTATTTCGGTATTGTCCCATGCGTATCTACACGTTACCAAACATTTGTAATCGGACTTCCTGGCATTCACATAGCCGGAAAACTGACTGAAGGTTCAACATATTGAACATGTTTCAAATACTTTCATTTGCTGAACTCTTTTTATGAAACTTCATAGGTGGTTTAAACCCTGTATTGTTTCACATGTAATTGAAATTCTACCAAAACGATTTAGAGTAATTCATGATTACGATGAAACGCTAACCAATAAATTACTGCCGTGGCTTAAATAATTTCGTTTGTGTTTATGCTTGCAGTACAAAGTTGTGGTTGCATGAGATTCGTTGAAAAACAAAAAAAAGCTCTCTCTTAATTGTATTTGCATCTTATATATATGCCTTTCTGACTTCATGTCGTATTAAATGTCACGAAAAGTGAAGAGGAATGTACTTACTTCTTATAGTTTGTTTAGGATTGTTCAATATAGCTTATTTTTCTGTGCTTTCATCTGTTTTGTGATCGGTTCAAATGGCAGCAAAATTATATAAGAAGATAATTCGACGCGAAATTCTAAGTTGAGTTTTTAACCCAAATACGTTTTGAGATCCCCTGAATTAAAAAAATTACTTTCAACAAACAGAGTTCAACACAATACTTTTTTGAATGTACCAATGGTACGGGTAGAGAAAGTAAAAATAGATATACAGAGTTTTGCACCTAAAATCAGAAAATGATAACTAACTTTTTAAAAATTACCTGAAAAGGCTTATAATAAATGGCATGAGGGTTCTTTTTCGGATTTCTAAGTAAACTATTTAATAACATTAAGATGTGCCTTAATTTTTTTCTTAAAATATTGTCTGTAAGTATTTTTCAAGAAGATTTATTGTCCTTTTATGTACGGTTAACAGAAAATATAATATCTAAAATGTAAAGAACTTCCTGGACAAAGACGAAGGAAGCTGCGCAGAATCGAGAAGCAAGGAGAGCATTCTGTAGAATCCAATCGTTATGGAAGAAGACTTCCTTAGCCCCTTCGAAGACGCATCTAGATTACATGCATGACAGCAAGGACGAAGTAGTTGCCGCGAGGGGACGGCGAATCCAATCGCCTGACTTCGCAGGTTTGGAATGTTCTTGTAAGCAGAAAAGGAAATCGAAAAGAAAAACAAGTGTTCGCTGACACCTGCGGGTCTAAACAAGGAAACCCGCTCTGTGCAACAGCACGTGTTTCGCTTATTTTCAAGGGTGAATGAGGTCATAAATATGCTATTCTATTCTCGTCCATTTTCATATATTTCATCTATTTTCCTGTAATAACTGCTTCTTGTTAAATTGATAATGCACAAGGATACTGCGGTATTTCATGCTGATAAATATACAGAATTTCACTTAGTTTAGTGTCGGTGTTACTCCACATTTTTTATTTCCTCTGCCTTTACCGTAGGTACGTTTAAACTATTTAATATAATTCCTTCTCAAATTAAAAACCTTTTTGAAGTAAAACTTCTTTAGTGGCGGTAGAGGGTAAATCTGGAAATCACACTAAAACCGTCACGAAATCAGTCACAATCAGTCACGAAATCAGTCACACTCTTACTTGTTTCGGTGCGGACTGCACAGAAAACAATCAACTCAATGATTAGGAGTAATCAAAGGAAATTTTTCAGACCTTACTTCCTCAATGGCAATAGACAATTCCTAAGCAATCTAATGGTATATTATCTATTTTATGGAACGCGGAGGTTCATTACCGCGCAAACCCAAAATTAAAAATCCAAAATTAAAAAATACAAATTTCCAAAATAAAAAAAAATTATAACATCCAAAAATCCAAAATTTAATAAATAATAAAATAAAAAATTTAAAAATAAAAAAATAAAAAATTTAAAAAATAAAAAAATAAACAATTCATAGATAGAAAATTTAAAAAATCAAAAATTCAAAATTCAAAGATCCAAAATTAAAAAGTCCAAAATCCAAAATTAAAAAGTCCATAAACCCAATATTAAAAAGTCTAATAATGCAAAATTTAAAAAATCCAATAATCAAAAATTGAAAAAATAAAAAAAAATAAAATAAAGTTTTACTTCTGTCGCGTGGCATTCCACGCACTCCTTTTTTTTTCTTGACATTTAGGAGAACGGTTTTAACAGCACGGACGGGTATTATTCCCCAATGCTTCTATCAGCTCCTAGCAGTATTTCCTGGAATTTCTCCCTCGGATAGTGATTAATTTGACGTAACAATGGTATCCACATTGTGTCATATCTATTCTGCACGGCTTCTGACTCAACTAGATTACCATCGCCTGTGTTCTTATAATCGTACATCACAGTGCTACCAAATGTGTCCATATACTAAAGATGCTCCACTTTCCCGTAACATACCAATACAATATATCATGGTATCATCGCCTTACTCTGGAAAAAAAATCCCTTTAGGCAGGCCTACAGGCTGAGGTATATTTCGAAGTGTTTTTGGTTTAATTTATTGTCGCTGCGCAGCACTCTTCTTCTTTAGCCTTGGCATGACAAACCCGCAATAATAACTGCAAAAAAAGAGGAAAGGACACTTTTTCAAACATTAAAATCTCGCTTTATATGAGAGCTATCGAGAAACTAGTTATTAATTTGTAGAGTACTCATCAAGAGCTTTTCAAGGATACCCCACGTGGTTTCAAAAATTTCGAATTTCCATCCCCTACCCCCACTTGTACCCCCAAAACCCCCGAATCGTTGGTGTCACTGTGAACTCCATAGGGAGTAATCTAATTTTTTCAAAAAATTTTCCCTCTATACTTCATAGGGGCCGAGATATAAATTTATCAACATTTCAACCCCCTCCCCGACTCCCCTTGGGCAAATTTTGCTCATCAACGTACTTGTCCGAACTATTGGGCCTAGAATTAACATAATAAAATTTGGTTTAATATCTTCAAAATTACGGCCGTTAGCATGTATATATACCGGTATATAACAAAAAATTGAACGGGCGGTGGTTTCGTGCTTAGGGAGGCATGAAACGTAAAGGAATGAAAGAATTTTTCGAAAGTCATGACATGGTATCGATTGCAATAGGTAGATTTTTCTTCAAAATCTACCTAAAATAGTTGCTATGACTTTGCTCCGTCCCTCGTGCATGAAGAGAAGGCTGTACTGTGTTGATGTTGTGTTTTCACTTGGAGTGTTTTGTTTACTGAGACGGGACCTTACAATCAAATTAACACATATTGCCTCTAAGAAACACTCGTCGCCTGCACTAGGAATTACTGTGTCTGAGAAACTCAGCTCTCAAACTGTTAGCTTCCAGTCTTACTGGAATGGTAGCGTCATTACATTAGTTAAACACATCAGTGCTTAGTGCACATGGTCCTTTGGCTGTTTGTGCCGTCCCTGTCTGCAATTTGTCTTAGGTTTCTTCCTGCTATATGTTACGGTCCTTAAGCGCGTCTTGTAATACTATTATCTTCATCTCCGGCTAAGAATGTTGTGAAGATAGTTTTTATGTAGTAGGCCTACTCTTTTTCAGATGGAATATGCAGTAAACTTCACAAAGTTGAAGTAGTTGAAAATTTTATAATTGCCTTATAAATAATGATTTTTTGTGTTACCTTATGTGAAACGTTTAATGTTATGATTAGCCTTGACCTACAGAATAATTACTTTACTGTTTATTTCCCTTGATATGATTGTCTACAAGGCTAATCCTATCGAGTAGAAGTTTTACTAATACAATTTAATTTCATTTGTGTTACATAGTACAGTGTTTTTCATGATACGATAAAGGATGTTACGTATACATACAACATTTCTTACATATTTAACATATTTATGTTTTTTAGTAAATTTCACTTTAAGTAAAAAATTAAAATATATGATTAATATCACAGTATGTAGTTTAATACTTTAAATATGCTGTAATTTAAATCTATATTTATTAATTCTTTACATAAATGTCTTACATTTCATTTTTTCTGTACATAGAAAATTAATATGTGAATGAATATAACTTATTCTTGCTAATATGCAATTTAATAGAAATTATCATTTTAATAAAGAAATGAATAATTTTAAGATAATTATTATAGAGAACAATACAATATAGGAACAGCTTTTAAAAGGATGATTTGAGCATATTCTTATATGATTTTTTTTTTTAATGCGATGTGAAATTCTTACTTTATTTTATCAAATCAACGAAGAGTATCCATAATCGACTTACTTAACAACCAATTCCCTTTGTCGACAAATAAAACATCACTAAGGGAGTAAATTAAATATTTTTGAACGTAAGATGTTTGGAGAGATTCTATAAGATCGGTAGAGTGTTGAGACAGCGTTATGCTGTTTTTATTTCGCTTCTTGTAGGAACGATAGAATTTATTTTAAGACGGTATCTATCAGAATAAACAAAAAGGGCGCCTTCAATAGTAATAATAATAATACGTGAGAGTAGTAGAATCTCCTCAGTTTTATAAAGGTTGCTATATGGACGCTGATCGGTTGTTTCGTTATTTCAGTGCAAATTTACATAAGCCATTTCCACATTATGAAATCCACTGCCACTTCACTTCCACCCAGTATAGGCAAATATGTGTAATATAACGAAGGGATAGACAGTTTTAAACGCAGATAATATTACTTTATTTGGCATTTCTAGAGGATGGGTGAATCCGTTACCTTTTTCATTTACACATGGATATTTCTAACTTCTAACAGTTCATAAACGTCGACCTAAATGGCAGATTATATGCATAATGAATTTTGGTGATGGAACTGATGGTGAGGGCGTTCTCAGCATAACGATATTGTTACACTACATCCCATAGAGTAATCAACAACTCCATCATGTTGCAAAGTGACTAGAGGAATATTGCAGTTATGATGTAATCACGGCATCAGCCTCCAATCAGTGGTGCAAATGTATTTTCTCTTCCAAGGGGCGCGATTCCACTGTTGAGGGGTGCAGAGGGAGAACTCGCATGCGGAACGTAAACAGCAGCATTGCATCTTGTGTTGTGATTCTGTGAAAAAATAAAACTTCCATGTAGTCTCTAGCTGCAACAAGTCACAGTTTTGCAGAGAAATAGTTTCCTACTTCCAAAGTGATCCCCAGGTTAAATCACAATATTATTGCATAAACTTACTCTAACTAACTTAAATAGCATTTATGTTATTTTTTAATCTTAATAATTGTTTAACAGAACTGTTTCCGTCTATGTAAAGTTCCATTTTACGGGCTGAGCCCGTTAAGGGTAAAAAATAAGATGCTACCACGTTATAGAGATTTTTGAGAATTTCACCAGATGTAATTGTGATATTTCGTACAAATAAATAATGATCCATTTCCGTCATTTTAATCACTACAGATACTATTATTCTTACTACTATTATTATTGTGCACCTACTTGTATTAATCATTTACAATTCAAAATAACATAATTAATTCGCCAATAAAAATTTGGTTCATAAACTAGATACCGCCACTTTTAAGTGTTTTTGACAAAACACAAACTTAAGTCAACATAATAATTAGTTTCGCTCAAAACATTACTTATTACCTTCATTTCTCCCCATTCATTCAGAGTCTGCAATTCCTTATCATGGCGAAGGATTTTCCAATATTAGTTTGCTTTTGCCTTTTCTCTAACTTCAAGAGAGATATAAGTTACATTTCTTTACAAATAGGTCAATCTTTTACGAAAATGTTCCTGCGATATTCAACTGCTTCAAATAATGATTGTTTCCAACAAACTGTTACCAACCAAAAGAGACTGAATTCCGATACAGTGCGAAATTACCAAAAAGTTTTTCGATCTATTCTAAGCACAGGGGAATTGAAACTATCTTTGTTTTAAAAATTTACGATTTAAAACAACATAAAAGTCGTACGAGCGCTAGCGAGCTTGTTTAACTTCGTACTTGCTTATTTAGTTGTATATAACGGTCTTACATCGTAGAGAACTATTAAATAAAAAGATTAAAAACACATTTAAATGAAATCATATATTAAGTCTTGTAACCATACTCTCACTGAACTGTAAAGCTAGCTTTTTGAGCGCTGTCTGTGACAAAGTTTGAAACTATTTCAATCTAGAATTCCTGTCATCTTGCAAAATTAAGAATCTCTAAAAATGTATATCTTCCGGAATTAAGAGCAATATTAAAATATAAGATTCTGTTTAAAATAAAAGACTCATTTCAGATTGCAAAGGAAGCATGCACATTTTCGAGTAGAAATAAAAACCATCAATAAATACTAATTAAAACCCGCGAGTTAAATATTCTTTATGTTTCGCGACCTCACGATTCAATTTTTTTCTGACTCTACACATGAACTAGAAACATAATTTAGGTGAGATAATAATATTATTGCCTTTTTTAAAGAGTAAATTATCCACAGTTATTAGAAGGCTAAACTATAGTCCTTTCACATTCGCCAGAGGTTTCAAGGCCAAACGTAGCACGGCTATGATACCCCCACTTACCGTGCTCATATGACACCATACCCCTCCAATGCCAGTCACATGACAAGCCAGTAGGGAGTTCCCCCTTGGTGTCGTATGAGTGTGTGCGACAGCGCAGCTCCTCTGCGCAAAGGGGAATACTGTTGACTGCTATCAGTGGGGGCATATTAGACGTGAGAAGTTGTGGCCTTGAAACCTCTGGCGAACGTGAAAGCACTATAAGATGTAGCTTCTGTCGGTCACCCTCCTCCTCGTCCTCATCGTCGTCTTCAGCATCGTCGTATTCGTCGCCTTTGTAGTCATTTCCACATCATCAGGATATTAAGGGGGATAATATCCTTGTTTTCGATCCCAGCTTACTTCTTAATAATTGGGAATTGGTGTGATTTACTTGCGTAACTTTGGTCAATTGAACATTGTTGCTTTATCCTTAAAACATAATTTGAATCTGTTCTTTGACTTTGTGTTTTAACTTTGTTGTTTTTATCTAGTTGAACGTTCTTTAACTGAGAAAGAGTTCAAGGGATCGTTGCTTGAAATTTGTTGTTTTCTGTCCACTTGAAAGTTATGTTTTTACGAAAGAGTTCAGGGGATTGTTCCAATCCGGCATTCACCTTGGAGTGAAGCAAACTGGTGTTAAAATTTCATTGAGTTTGTCCGGTCTCGGGTTTCGAACTCTCGATCTTCCTTTTCGGGGCATTATGTATTTGACCTAAGTTTGTCCTTTCGGCGGTTTATTAGGATGTGAATTTGGGCTAACGGTAGCTCAGAGCAAACGGTAACTTAAAACCCCGCAGATATTAATTGTTTTTCTTGAAATGGGGATTATGAATATATTTTTAAAAGAGCCAAGCAAGAGGCATGCGGGCGCTTGCAGTTTTATTTTTATACACGAGTGAGAACAAAAATACCATCAATGGTGAAAGTGGTATTTAAAAACTGATCCACAGAGGCTACGCCACGTTAGCTTTCAATATTGACCTCACGGTAATAAATCTGGTATTAGGTAAGTTTAAATATTTTAGAGGAGAATCATTCTCAAACGGAAATTGAAAACAGGAAAAAAGTTTCATTGTTTTTCGTGAATGTTATTTTCAAACGACGGGATTCATAACATGAATGCTAAAATTGCCACAACGTATCCATATTTTGTACGGTACTAACTGTCACATAAAGAGTAAATCTGTAGAAAAACTAGAACAAACATGTTCATGTTAATCTTCCTGCATATTATTAAGTCATTACATTTTCAGCTAACCGTACTGTATAGGCCTACCGAAAGATAGAACCTGAGCAACTCGTGGAATATATTAGAAATGTTGCGCTTTCGTTGTATGTATATTACCGACGTTTTTAAAAGAAAGATTTACCGGATAGAATACCTGATGTGTTTGTTCTTGTAATTTTGTTTAAAAACATCTCTCAGTTGTTTTATTACGTTATATTTGTACATTATGGAGTTTTCTACCGGCGAGATTGTGTCGTTAGCAGATTAAACAAAAGAAACAGATTACAGTTTTCATGGCAAACAGAAGAACAGAAGTAGCAGTTGTATGTTACGAAAGCAAATTCTATTAAATAATTGCAAATTCCAGCAACCAATTAAGGATTTATATACGAAAAATTAAATCTTGAAATCTAAGCTCAGAATAGGACACTGTAAGGAAACCCATATCAGTTTCCTAAAAAGAGAAGAACTCCCTATTTGCAATCTTTGAACTAGCATGTTAATAGTTAAACAAATCATCATGGAATGCCCACAGTACCATCGTTGGCGACAGCCGAACTGAATCCCAAATCCTGGAAGCAACACTTAAATCACCGTCATTATGCCTTCAAGTTTTAAAGTTTTTTTTATTTTTTTAAACTCAAGACTGCACAATCTAAAATATGAACTAAATAATTTATTGTAAAGTTTTTCTAGTGGTAAACCAATGTTATATTCTACATAGTGTACAAGTCACGATATGACCAATTGAGTTAAAGCTACTGTAAATACCTAAAATAAAGAAGACATTTACATTGCTCAGTCATGACCAGTTCTATCAATGCTCCTACATTCGTGTTCTCAATTCCCGTACTTATCGACCTATCACTCGAGTAAAAAAGATGCTTCAGTGATTGATGTTGATGAAACAATGTGCGCCATGACTCAGTGCCTCTCATCTTTCAGGGATAACTGCATTACCGACAAGCCAGGTTCCGGTAATTGGAAAAGGGATTATACGGGAAAGTTGGGCGGACTGCCTGCCGATGATTGATAAAGCAAAAGGGTTAAGCGGCTCATTGCAGCAAGAAATTGAAAATCACTTCCTCATGTCACGACTCTAACTCATCGTCAAGTGATCCAAACTTTCCCTTTCGCACGAGCAGACAAATCTGTCATCATAGTCCTCCTGGGCATTTTAATTTGTTCCCTTCATTATTTTCGTATTTACCGTAGAGAGGGATTTATTATAACAACCTCCTCTATATAATCTTTAATTTATTTAATTAATTAACGATAGGCCTAAATAATTATGATAAGTGTTTCGTTGTCTTTTACAATGTTATTATTACAAACGTTCTTGTAATTAAATTACGTATTATGATTCAGTTGATAAGCTTTGTCTCTTTGGCAATTTATAAAGAAGCAAATAGTTTCATTTGTTACTTTTAGCATGTGCCGTAATAAATAAAATCAGGTAAACGGATGTAACAAAGTGCCAGAATGCTTTTGTTTAATCAGTGATAATTGCAATTATGTTGTGCAGTTATTTTTGTTATCGATTTCGGAGTTAAGCTCCAGATAGATTCATTAAGCAGGGCTTACGGAAGGACAAAGGTTCAGTCTGATAAGCATATGCGAAGGAATATGTGGGTAGTGTTATTTGTCATAGCTAATTGTATTGCAAGCACCAAAGCCGTATATGAACACTGTAAAGCAATATGTTGTCATGAGAACTGATTTGTATTTCATACAATCTTTCCAATATATTATTACCATAAAAGAGACACTAAATTGGTCGTTGCTTCGGTATAGGTCAACCGACTTGGTTCAATATCAACAGGCATCTTCCCATGGACGTTATAAATGAGTATACCAAGTTTCATGAAAATCCGATAAAGCGTACCATTCTGGCACTTGATAAATTTCTTCTTCTACAGTTTTATATAAACCTATATTCAATCAAATATTTATATGCCTTTACTTACTAACATAATAAAACACACAAAAATAAAAATAAAATGGACAATGAAAAAGATAGGAAATTAAACATTTTAAATTACGAGGAACAATATTCGTCCTAAGGTTGTGGGTTCAATCCCGGCCCAGGTCGATGGCATTTATGTGTGCATGTGATGGATATATATATATATATATATATCCATCCATGCAACTATAAACTGTTCTAACAATAGAAATACCGAAGCCCAGTGGAATGAAAATTGAACAGTTGAGAGTCTAACAATAGAAATTAGAACGCTGGAAATATAAGAAACAAAGTAGGTTAGTAACTTTTTAAACAATTATAAAAATTATTTATTATTCACCTGAATTGACGAATTTGTAGCCTACATGAGACATTTTTTAATGAACTACAATAATTTTTCCCACGCACACATTTTCTTAGCGAGTGTATAATACTGGGAGTGTTTATAACCGTATTTCTGTGAATATTTTACTAAAATAACATAGGCCCCTTATCAAAATCTCGAATATCATTAAATGTGGATTTTAATTTTTTTTCTTGAACTCTTTAATGTAGTCTTTATTACCGATAAATCTTTCGACTATCGATATTATCTTTCACCACAACTAGCTACATTTTAAAGTATGATTCTAACGACCTATTGCTTAGAGCAGAAATTCTTTGGTCACACTTAACCGTCTACCAGTATTGAACGTATAAACATTTTCCACTGAATGGCTTCCCGGAAAAGTTCGTTCTTAGTAAAAAAAGAAATCCTTTTTCTACAGACCCTAGCATCTGTTAGTGAGGTGACGTCATGATCGGAAACAAATTTGATCCCCCTCTGCGCACACGTCAAACCCTCTCGAGATACCAACCATTCAAAGACATACAGAATTGCAGATCGTTTAATGAAAGAGCGTACAGAGGTGAATGGAGAGGAAGAGGAAAAAGATATCAGCTGCTGGCAACAGCTGATGAAGCAAAGGTGTAACCACCATGTGTGCCAGCAAACAAAGGGAATAGAACCTACCCGCGCGCGCCAACGTCAGAGATAGTGAGGGGGACAACATTATAATACTGTACACAATTAAATATTTCCTTGAGCGGAAATGAATTTTGTATCTTGGTGGAAGCGGGTCATTATGTCTGGCATGGGAAACACAATAGAATTCTCCACGGTTGTTTGTTTTGGCGCCTACAGCCGATCTTGCTGCTTACTGGCTTTAGACCTATTTTTCTTTCATTAGAAAAAAAGGAATGGTAACTACTTGTATCATTACGTCCGTATTATTGTCCCCCTTTGAATATAATTATCTCAACTTTTTAAAATATTTTCAAACGTTACCGGGCAAGTAATATGACATTTTTAGTAAAAAAAAAATCGGAATTTTGCAAAAATTAGATCTTACATAACTTCTTTATATGTCTACGTATTTTTAACGGCGCTAAGTGCTTTATTTACGCCATACAGATTATGCCTTAAAAAGGGGGGAGTTTAGAAAATAGCATTAACTCAAAAACTATTTCAGATATAAGACTGAAACTGGAGGGAGTGCATTAACACACTAACAGGTCTACACATGTTAAAAATCAAGTCTCTAATTTCAAAAATATGGAAAATAAATATTTCCGTGTAGCCCCTCCCCGGGGGAATATACTGAATATTTGGCATTTGTTTTATAAAAAAGTAAATTTGTCGAAGTGTTGCAATATTTAGATCCTACATGCATCCTTCATAAGCCTGAGAAGTTTTAATGAGCTTGGAAATGCTTCAGTTGAATCCATTTTAAATGCTTCTAAAACTTTAAACTCATTTTTCTCCGTTTCTACTTTTTTTCACATTTTTCTGATTAGAAAATCTAATTGCTTCCACAAATTTTATGCTAGGAAAATAAAAATTCACTAACCTATCACTTTATCATGCCGAATCACTTGTTCATTGTGAATTTATAATATCTACAATGTAAAAAAAGTTAATTATATTATTTTCAAAATTTTTTTAATACGTCATTTTTTGTTTTTAAGTGAAACCCTATTTTAAAAATCTGGAATGAAGGCCCTTTTAAATAATAAAAGAGGTATTACGTATATTTTTCGTATGTAATAGTACATATTGGCAGGAGGAGTTAGATTCTGAATATTTCCGGTACTTGAAATATAGTGAAATTAAAAAAAATTACAATAACTAAAAAAGCTATTAGAGATACGTTACCACACTAAGAGGACTGTATATTATGTGAAATGTCGAGTCTCTAGTCTAAATAATTGTGGAAAACAAATATTCGGTACATTCCAAAAAATGTGTAAAATATATATTTCGGTATATTCTCACAGTTAAATGTTTGTTCTTAGAGAAAATCCAACGTTTTAATTCTTAGCTCTCAGTTTTTTTTCACCTTGGGCCTATTTCATAAAACTGGTTTTAAAAATAACTCTATAATCTTGCTTTAGCAAATCCCGACTTCTACCAGAGTTCATTTTTGTCTTTCATATCATTTAAGTTACATTACATTACAGTTTACTTCAGTAAAATTGTCTGATGATTATACTTGAGTAAAATTAACTAGATTAGCATACCAAGATTTATTAGAATTCTTTGTATAATCATATTGTTTTTTACAAATAGAAGTAAACACTAAAAACTAATGAAGATTTTGAAATCATACTCAACAGGATACTTGTTAAACATGTGAAATACCTACTGGAAAACATTAGTTGAAGGATAGTGGCCGAAATTTGATCTTTCACCATTGGTTTCCGTTAAAGAATTACTTAACGTCATCTTTCAGAATGTAACCGTACACCTAAAAATAAGCCAGATACAGAATGTCCGGCCGCGATGAAGTAGCCAGGTGGCAGTATCAAGTGTTCGTGTGAAATTTTGTACAGGAACTCAAGTTAATTTCATGCCTACGCTACTATTATTTTTGTACCAGTAACGCCATATGTACCCGCTAATGTATTTGAGTGAGGAAATGGTGAGGTAATTGCAAACTTTGCCGTTGACATTTTCATCGGAAATGTACTTTATGGTTCCTTTAAGTACGTTAACAGCAGCAATTTGTATACATTAGAGCTCTAAAAAAACATTCAGTTACATGACAAAAAATTACTCCTGCTAATAATACCTCATGTTGTGTATTAGGACGAAATCAAACGGTTGATGCTCTTCTAACCTTTTTCACTGCTATTGACGTATAAATGCGTCACATCAAAACATTAATTAAAACCGATATATAAGATTAATATAGTAATGATTTAAGTAAAACGTGAAGATTTTTATTCACACGTTGCGGTTATCATTCATATAAACCAACTAGTCCACTGAATTTTTTCTGAATGATATTAAACTTAGAGCCCACTGATGGTTTCTTTTGAAACTTATATATAGCTTTTATATCCGGTCACTTATGTCAAACAAATTTTTTTAATATGGGTTTTTTTGGTGGAGTTCTTCTCTCACTAAGGATATTCTCCTTAAGCGTATTTCCCAATATTATCTTTAAAACTTGTTCACATAAAAATATATATAATTACTGTATATGTAAACTTCATTGCCCTAAAAATTATTCTTACTACAATTTTGTCTTAACGTAATATCTGAAGTCATAGAAGTAATCAGGGTGTCCACTGGTCGGGAAAATCCGGGAAAAGGCCGGGAATTTCATATGGTCGGGAAAATCAGGGAAAAGTCAATGAATTTGTTAAAATATCCGGGAAAATTAGAAAAATTGCAAAGCTGAAGATAAGAACTAGAAGAGAAGAAAAGAAAACTACTATTATAGTCTGAAAAAGCTGCAGCCGCTCTAAATGAACAAATTAAGTTGCTGAAGAAACAAATAAATGGGATCAAAAAGACTTCTAGACAATAATAGGCCTATATGAAGGTATATTTATTTTATTTTACTGCTCCTTACTTTTGTATCTGTTATAGCCTAAGTAGTTTTTGTTTGCAATTACTTTTGTTACTAAAAGTTTTTCTTATTTAAAGTATGTATAATCCTATATTTTTTCTTATACAGTTATTAGAAAGTGCTTCATAATCATATTTTGGTCGGGAATTTCTGAAATGATCAATGAAAATCAGGGAATAAGTCGGGAATTTCTTCAGCATTACTTGGTGGACACCCTGGTAATGCATTTGTCGAACATTTAGATTTTCTCGTTATAATACAATTTAAAATGTAGGCTATTTACCGTAACTTATATTCCTAATAAATTAAACGCTTTAATTTCAAACAAAAGCTGGTTGGATACCTAACTCACTCAGACATATCGCTTTGTACGTAAGAAAGTAATAGCTTTAGCTACTGTAGTTGTAAATAATTAATCTAAATAAGTCGTAAGCGCTAGATTTAATTTTTTATTACTGTACAGTGTCTTTGTTTGTAATTTTAATTATGATAATTGCAATTTGAATTATTATTGTAAGTCTTTCGATAACTTTAGTTAAGTGCTGTTTTTGTTTTTCTTGTTGTATTTTTTCTTGTAATTTGTGTATTGCAATTGTAGTTTTTTAATCCTGTTAGAGGGGAAGAGACGACCTGATGGTCGTAAATGACTAAATAAATAATTTAATTTATATATATAATTGAAAGAATAGTGAAAAAGTCATTATTTTTAAAATGTCTTTGTTGTTTCAGAGATACTGAATTTAAAGTATATTAAGTGTTAGGTAAATGAGAAAAATGTTTAACCATTCAGTATTTATAATTAAGAAACCTATAATCTGTTTTGTTATTAGGTAATTGGTAAAAGACAACAATGCATGACACTTTCTTCTGTGTGATGATTCTGGAATATTGAAATATTGTAACATAAATGAATACGATTCAAATTCAAATTACTGAGAATATTAATTAAACTGTTTGCCATAGACATATTTGTAATGTATTTCGAACAGACTCTATTAATTTACTGTCTTTGGTGAAAGCTCGAATCCAAGTTAATAAACATAGTCTAAATAATGCAGTTTTTAGAGTTCCTACAGTGTCATCAACAAGTCTCTCCACAGCGCTTGGATATGTTCGCCACCCATGCGAAAGTTAGTATTTCTCCCTGCCTCCTATTCACACTCATAGCAGATATACCAGAGTAAGGCAAGTTGCTAATCATCTATTTGCTATTGCTGATGAGTCGAAAACTGGAATAAATAATTATTTACATCTTTAATTAAAGTTTTTAAAAATAGATTAAAGCTAGTGAATTTGTGTCTTCAAGAAGACAGTAGACATTCTCAACATCTTTTGTACGAGTAAATAGGTGAGTTTTAAGTTAATTTAATTTCTTACTTCATAAATTTTTGTAGCAGATCATTATAACCATACGCTAGCGCTGCCAACTCAGTTCTTTGCTGTGGAGCGATTTCTTGATGGTACAGTAGAAATGAATCCACGATTGTACAACAAAGAATTTCTTACTCTTATGGTCGTAGTTTTATTACTTTGTATTTATATATCTGGAAAATTGTAACATCTTAGATTATTCAGTAGGGTATGTACAGATTCGCAGGCCCGGGTTCAATCCCCGGTACCTCCTCGGATTTTTCTGAGGTAGGCAGTTCTGGAACGGGTTGCACTCAGCTTCGTGATTCAAACTGAGGAGCTACTTGTTACAGAACTAGCGGCTCCGGTCACGGAAACCATCAGTAACGGCCGTGGATATCGGCATACTGACCACATGCCCCCAATCATGCCATCCGCCTATGGTAGATGACGCAGCGGTCGGATGGTAGGCCTTGTCCCGTCAGGGATGTAGCGCTACGGAGTTTAGTTTAGTTTTAGTATGTCATTTTGATTATGAGCCCTGTATGGCTCGATTGTTTTAAGAATATAAGGTAATTTAAGGCCGAATTTAAGGTAATGAATGTGGTATTTATGTAGTTATATCTCTTCAACGGATTCTGTTCTTGTATTGCTTATAATTCAGTGCTACTTAATGGGTTGGGCAAGACTGGGAAATCCTCTCTAAAGGAGACATTACTTACAATCAGTTCTCTATTCCTGCCAAATGGACAGCAGCCAAACCGTTAAACGCAGCTCATACATGGAAAGGCAATGAATAAAATAACTTAGTCGCGTTTAATTTAATTGGAGTTGAATCAAAGCACTCTTTGGAAATCTATTGCCCACGTACAGATATCTTAATAATTCATGATCAGAACACTGTGGTCAAAGACTTGGCACTTCAAACTGTCACACAAATTTCACTGAATCATGAAACAACTTGAACAGTTGTATTTTTAAATGTTTCATACTTTTTTAACTTTTCAAGAAGTCTCCAACACCTTTGTTAATTTCCATTTTATAATGTACTAGCATGTGCCCGCCGCGGCTTCGCCCGCGATAATTATTTCATAAATTAAAAATCAAGAGCATAATAGTTAAATCATTATATTTATTAAAATCTAAATCACGTGGACTACATACCACGATTAGATAGCGTCGTCTAATAAAAGCGACCTCAGATTCGAGTTCCCTGGCCCAGAAAACCCCTGCATAGTGAGTTTCGTCCAAGTCGAACAATGTTTGACTATATTTAGGCCTATATTGAATATCCCTCTTCCGTGTAGGTTGAAACTTTCATACGTCTGCGTCCTATACTGGATTCCACGTTAAGGCGACTTCTTCTCCTACCATCCTCTTTCTACAGCAGCATACTATAGCATTGTTTTCTAACCCGAAAATCTATACTTACTATGAACAGGTTTTGGGACAGCCTCTCTCAGGTCTCCTAATAATGCGGTTATTTCTACTCTTTATGTTTTTTCAAAATCAATATTTAATGCATACAATACTAATCACTACACACTGTCTTCCAAATAACACTATTTCTTTCTCTTTAGTCAATAATTTTATTAATTTTGCATTGTTCGTTATTATTTCATAGCTGGAAGTCATAATTCATTGATGATGGGTCCACACAACGATTTCTTTGTACTTTAGCTGGAATAGGGAAAATGTTTCTTGGAACTGAGGAAGTTATTATTTGGATAATTTATATATTTCAGGTTACAATATATTTGGGAGTGAAAGAATTTTGTTTACGACAATTATGCAATTACTGTTTATTAAATTATGTTTTGTTAAGGCAATCCTTCATATAAGTAAAGCTGAAAGACTGCCTTGAAAATAAACAGCGATACTGCTGTAAGTGAATTTGCGTGTGTGTATGCTGCTACTTCCTTTACGACCTGGACAGTAGTACACGAATACTAAACACAAGATAAATCAGATTTAACATATTTTTTGTGTGTGTATCATTAAAGAACTGAGTAAATTTAAAAGAATGTACTGCATATCCTATGCAATTACATTGACATTAGTAATCATTGAAGTGCATGCTTATCCATACCCAAGAATAACATAGAAGCAAAATAACAGGAATTTTCTTAAAGATATTTTTAAATTTCGGTCGCATTTTACTTCCATGAATATCACGATCATAAAACTTCAAGGTTAGTACATTCGTCTATGCATTCGTCTATTATAATTCGATTTTCTGTAGCTAGTATAAAATCAGGTAAACTGACGTAACAAAGTGCCAGAATGCTTTTGTTTAATCAGTGATAATTTCAATTATGATATGCAGAAAATAAATTATATTTTAATCGATTTCCGACTTAAGCTCCAGATCGGTTCATTAACCAGGGCTTACGGAAGAACAAAGCATATGTGTAGTGTTATTTATCAAAGCTACCTGTATTGAAACTTCCAAAGCCGTATATGATCACTATAACACAATATGTTGCCATGAGAACTGATTTGCATTTGATAAATTCTTTCTAATGCATTACCATAAAATATTCACTAAAGTGGGCATTATTCTGGTACCGGTCAACCAATTTGGTCAATATCAATAGGCTTCTTTCCATGGACATAAATGCGTATACCAAGTTTCATGAAAATCCGATAAAGCGTATTTGAGTTATCGCGCGTACAGACAGACAGACGTACAGACATTTTCCCGGCCCCCACACAATTTCATAAGTACCATTCTGGCACTTAATAATCGACATAATCTGTTTGGAATAAACATAGCCTATCACATAAAATGTTTCAATAAATAGCGCTGGTAGCTATTTATATGTAAGTTGTACGGTAATTTTCCTGTCTATCTCACCCTGTTAATTCGTCCGGAATTTTTTTACTCCTACAGAACATTTATTTCTACTGTCGTATAAGTTTCCGGAAACAATATTATATACAGGCAGGCGTTCTTCCTGCGTCATTATCCCTTACTCGTTGAGGGTTGATTGAAAAACGCTACAAACCAGTTTTCATAATTGTCGTGCTGTATTAATACAGATGTTGTTTTAAAACATCTGCCACTTAGGGAACAATATGCTGTTGTGAAGCCACACCGAGCTGCCCAAGCTGCCCAAGCTGCGCAGAACGGGTTTCGTCTGCCTTGAGTACCCTAGATGTATGGTCAACATAAGTTTATTTATGTTTTTTTTTTTTTTAATTGATGAATTCAAAGTCAGAGTCCACATCCTTTGTCTAATTTTAAAGCTAACGATTTAGTTTTAAAACGGGTCTGAGGAGTTTATTTAATTATAGATGGTCTGCTCTTTTTGAAAATAAGAAAATCATTTACAACCCCTCATTTGACAACTATATTATAGATGATCTGCTCTTTTTGAAAATAAGTAAATCATTTACAAACCCTCATTTGACAACTCTTGACCTACTCGAAGTTGATATTTTCTTGTTGGATATAATACAGTGAATTTTTGTAAAATTAATCTAACTAAATAATTCAAAATCATTTAAATATACAGTATATTGTGAACAAAGATAAATCTATTATCAGAGACAAAAGTTTTATTTCATGTCGGTAGAAGATGTAATATTAAAATGTATTTTCTGCCATTTACAACCTTATACCCTCTACAAAGTTTTATCTTTTATAAATACGTTGTTCAAATACCTTACATGCTATGCTTACATTACATTGTTATATATAGTATATAATCAACAGTCAAAACTTGTGTACAATGCCAATATAATTAAACTAAAATTATGTTGTGTCGTTAAAGAAACATAAAAGTGCAATAGAAGATCTTTGCAGAGTAAAAGAAATGCTAATCCTTCTTCTTTGTAAGCTTACTTACTGCTGGGGATGCATTTCGGCATGGCTATGACATCCTAATCCCTTTGACATTTTTGCACAGTTGCACTTAAAACGCTGAGAGTGTACAAACCTGTTATGTCACAGAGATCAGTCGTACGAAAACAGTTCTAGTAAATCATTTTTACGGAACTCTCGAATTATGGAGACATGCCTGCCTTTTTTATTTTTATGTTGTTTCTGCTGATGTACTGGTGTAGGCCTATAGCTTTATTTGCTAACACCTCTTGAGATACGCTTAAACGAATGCCATAATTTGTCCAACGATAACCATCTGATACTTGTCGTATTCATAAATGTTATTGGTTATATCACATCTCAGGAGTAGCCTAAGTATGAAATATTAATGGAGAGGTTTATTACAACCACCAGATAAGTTAAAAAAAATTAACTTTTCCTGTTTATGCGCTCTTTACATACTCTATCAGAAGAGCTATCTGGTGGTAAAATTAGTTTCTTGAAAATCAAGATAGTTCCCAAGAAAAAGTCAGCTGAAAATAAAGTTTTTCTACAAAAATAGAATTAATCAACTTCCATTTACCAAAACGCGAACAATCCAGGCAGCTTATCTTTAATTTAATGCCAGTAATTATCATGAAACATTATTTTTGGAATTATGTACTCGTATAACTTGACTAAATTCACTTACTAATAATAAATATTATTATTTATTGCAAAATCAATGTTTTACCTCTACTAAAACAAGACAAGTCAAACAGATGGGTTTTATTTTTACTTCCTGAAAAATTAACTTTTTGGACTGGTCCGGTTTTTGTAATCAACCCTTCAATTGAAATACGTTTATCTCTTCAAGTCGCCTGTCCTACACAATGAGTCAAGTTGAAAAAAGGAATATCTGTCCTAAAGAATCCGGAACTGCATCTTCTCCAGGATATGACAGCTCGTTCCCATGATGTCACTCCAACATGTGCTATCTCAGGGCTCACATGTCTACATACCATTCATCTTTTTTCACTTCTAACATTAAAGCACTGGAACGGTTTGTATCCTCAAAGCTACTATGCCTATGACCCAGTTTTAAAAAACACAATTCAAGGCCTTGACGTCAATAACAGCAAGAAAACAAATAATGCAGAGAAAGAAAGATTTAAATAACTAAATAACTTTCTACATAACTTGTTGCCATACAAACTTTGTAAGAAGGAACTATTTATAAGACAGCTAGAATCGCAAGATTTGGCAGGAATATTGGCACATACAACACCCATAAGCGTGCAAAATTTGGTGTTTCTCGTTGCCCCATAAATTTTGAAATACTAGCTGGAAAGCCGTTAGCCGTGAAGTCATTCCCATCTTCATCAGTCATCCACTTATTATCGCTGATGTTTACTCCAGATGAGCTAGGAACTTGAAATTTGGCAAACTTATAGCTTTTAGCCTATCACCGATGGAAAAATTCCACGAAGTTCAACATTTTTATTTTTTCACTCCAAAACAAATTTCGAAATTGTTGGAGTTTTTTTTTATTGCGTATTTGTACGACTTCAGTTGTTTTGGCAAAAATAAAGGAATAGGCTGTTGTTGACGTGATGAATTTGTTGTAAATTCTTTATGTTAGTAATCTGGTTATCCATCTTTTTCCTTCACTTATTCTCATAAAATTTTCTCAAAAAGCCGTGGTTTAAAAATCAATAGTTTCTTAAATATGGCCTATCTATCTAACTCTATCT
Source organism: Ectobius pallidus (assembly GCA_964059195.1). Lineage (NCBI taxonomy): Eukaryota > Metazoa > Arthropoda > Insecta > Blattodea > Ectobiidae > Ectobius > Ectobius pallidus. The sequence goes on along the minus strand of CAXKWD010000007.1, from coordinate 132,259,220 downwards.
GGCACTTTGTTACATCAGTTTACCTGGTTTTATTTTTGTGTGGCTACAGTTTTCATGGATATTTCAAAACTTCTGTTATAAAATTCTTATAATGGCATGAAATTGAGATCCGACACAGTTGCGGCAAAGAAAAATAGGGACGTTCTTCCTATGTAACCTTTAAAGTGTGAACGGAACCACGCTTGCCGTTTATTATTTCAGCGGATAGCCCATTCCATTACCCATCTAAAAATTAATTGTCCAACTCTCATGTTTTAACAAAATTAAATTCATTTGTTGCTCCTTGTATATTGCTAGCGATAGGCTACGCCAATTTGAATAACCCCTTTAAAATACCGTGACGTTTCTTTTCTTTCTGTTTCTGATTTTTATTTAAAAACATAATGGCGTGTGCAAGTTTTGAATTATATTAACCCCTTCATCATTGTTACAGATTGAGCTGTGTATGGCTAAAGCATTGTGTAGGAATAGTCTACATTCAGAAATGTATTGTAGGTACAACCGGTATATCTTGTTTGTGCTATAAGCCCCAGTTCCTCGAAGGACCTACTTGTGATCAGAATGAAGATTAATAAATAGAGCATTATTTTGAGCGAAATTTCGACTGCGTGGCGACCCATACGAATACCACATGATTATTATTGTTATACAGTATATACAGAACGAAAGGTGTGCAAGATGTGATGACGTATGTGCATAGTATGTCAGAGCTGCAATTGACATGCAAGGATATTCTCTTTCTTGTTTTGGGCTTTATTGCAATTATTATTATTATTATTATTATATTATTATTATTATTATTATTATTATTTGAAGAATGACGAACTTCATAACCTGTACTCTTCACCGAAAATAGTTAGGGTAATTAAACCAAATTAACATGGCGGATGAAATGGGCTGCACATGTAGAACGCATGGGGGAGGAAAGGCATATCTCAAGTATATTGACTAGCGCCTGTTTCGTTACCTAAGTGCTTGCCTGTGAAGTTCAAAGTTCTAAGTTCTGTTAAGGTCGGTCTTCCGTGGTAAATAAATATTACATTGCATGCCCAGCTTATTTATAATGTAACATAATTAATTCTTTCCTTTTCAGGAATAACCTTTGCATTATCATTGAGTCTACTATTTAGGCTATAGCTTCGAATTATAGTCTAAATCAGCGTTTCTCAACCTATGATCCGCGAAGATGGTGCAGATGGTCCGCAGACATAATTAAAAAATATCATAAAGCAAGTGGAAGTAAAGAAGTAAAATTTTTTCACATATTTCGTTATAATGACCCATAATTAATACCCCAAATGTTAAGAATATAGGCCTTCTTTTAAAAATGGGATGTAAAATAAGGGGTCCGTAAGGTTTTTTAAACATTTTAGAGGTCCTCGGGTTCAAAAAGGTTGAGAAACGCTGGTCTAAATGACATGAATAGGCGTACTTCATCCAACTAATAGATTTTGATGGATAATTCCTTTGTTTTCCCTTGTGCATGCTATCTATGTCAATAAACTACCCTACGTATTTGACATATAGCTACTCAGAAAAAAAGGATTTTTCCTAAAAAGGAAACAGGGGGGATTGTCAAAGACGCGTGCTCGCTTGACCCCTTTCGCGATTTTTTGTTATGAGATCGTACAAGGCTTTGTGTAACATTAATTCAGATTCAGAAAATGTATAAAGGTGCATACGTCCAACCGGTAAATCTTGTTTGTTCTTCCTTATCCCTGCCAAAGCCTACATCAGTTCAGGACGAACGTTTAATAAATAGTGCATTATTTTGATTAGGATTTCGGCCGCGTGGCAGCGCCACACATGTATACGACAGATGACAGCCACTGCTTTCTTATTGTGATGCAGCAAACAAAAGACTGTGCAAGCTGCGATGACGTACATATAGTAGCTTACATACTACGTCAGAGCTCTGCAAATGAATGCATTTTGCAAAGTTCTGCAGCGGAGAAGGGGGCATATGCACCCCAACGCCCCTTCATCTAACCCCACCCCATAGCAACAGCTAACAATGAACGTACGCGTGTATGCTAGTCCTTTGTACTCAGCTTTTCTATATTATCTCCCTATCCTAATCTCGCCCTTAACAGCTGTAGCCTAACACGTGTCCAAGCCAAAAATGATGCCCTACATTTCCATCAATGCCCCCCTCTTCCTGCTGCTTCATATAGGAATATACGCTTGGAATAACAATGTACTTATGAGAACCATTAATTTTATAATAATTTCGCGTACTAAATAAGGGATATATTAAACTGAAAAGCGTATTCCTTTAATATGCAGTATTGAAGGGCATCGGTCGCGTGATCTCGTTTGCATATTTCAGTAGGGGAATCATGTAAACTAACTTTTTAGTTAATGCTGTTTCTGCTGATCCGTGAAATCGCTGACCAGTGTCTAGAAGCGCTTATATGCGTCGTAGAATTCATATCATTCATGAGCATTTTACGACTTTAATTTAAAAAATGAAACATCACTGTCTTGATTTGTACCCAGTGGCTTAACTTAGATCCCGCAACGAGGGCTAGAAGGGGCCCAAACACCGAGGAGAATTTTCGGGCATTTGGAATCGCTCGCGTAAATCTGATATGTATTTGCATCTGGCATCAAGTTTACCAGACCTATGCATTGCATTTCTTTTATCTTCACACTTCCTGTTACTGTACCTACTGCTGAAAGATCCTTGCTGAGATTAATTAAGAACTATTTAATAAGGCTTTGTGCAGTCAGCTTAACGAAGAGAGACTTTGAGAACGCAAGGGAACTTGAATTACATACACAAACCGGAAGGTCGCGGGTTCGATTCCCGATGAGGTCGTTGAGATTTTTCATTTGGCCTAATTCTTCTGGTGGCATTATGGCCCTGGGGTCGACTCACCCTCTAACAGAAATGAGTACCAGGAGCAATCCTGGGGATAAAGGCGGCCGGTGCGTAAGGCTGACAACCTAACCACCTTCATGTGCCGAATGTCCAAAATCTGGGATCCTCAACCTCCTGGAACCCTCTGGGCCTCCATGGCCTGTATAGGGATCACTTTACCTTTTTATCTAATCGAATTATTTGTCTCTATAGAGGCCAGAAAGAAAACAACGATTGTTGATAGGAAAATAAGTTATTTCTGTTTGCAAGTTTCTGAAAATAAATAGGCCTACCTGTCACTTAATTGAAATTTTGTTGAGCTGTAAATCGTGGTTAAGAGTTAAAGGAAAAATATAAATGCGTGGATGGCATGATAAAATAATAAATACATAATTATTAGCTTTATAAAATCAATTTTCATGAACACGTATTCAGTAAAAATGTTTTTCTGTCTGCGTATGTATTGAAGATTGTAAGGTACAAGTGTTGATTTTTTTAGTAGTGGCAACATATCTGTAGAATCTCACTGAAACAGAGGAAGTTCTAGCCACTTTCATCTGACATTGATGCTTATCCAGTATATCTCAAAGCAAAATGAATTTTCTCTATCACGATACATCCCTCAGCAGTAATAAAAGTTGTATAAGCAGTCTCTACCTACCTTCTAAATAGTGTTTCAAAATTTTACACATTCGTGATGGATAAAAAATCAAATTGCTAAAGATGGGAGCTGATGTACAAACACTTAATAAATCTACAATACCATAAAAATATATATAGATAACTGTGTATTCTCTCAACTGGGGCTCGTTTTGTCACATTTGGATATTTTTCATTAAAGTCTGCTGCGCAGTCGCGAATCTATCGATAAACTTGTAATCTCTCCTGGGATTACCTGTGATTAATTATTTTTCATAAACCTTCATTTCGATGCTTTACTCACTGGCAAAATCCGAAGGGATTTTTACACTTTTCAAACATGATTGTCTCTTGATTGATATACTCATTGCTGTTTTTGTTTTTGTTTATACTATTAATTTAGACCTACTATATGTAGATGCCTTAAAAGCCTCTTTACGAGAATTAATTATCCTTTATAAAAATTTTAAATTCTTATCTAAAATGTTCAAAATTTATACAGAAATATAAAAGAACGTTGTCTCAAAAATATTATGTTTTTGTAGTATTTATAAAATATCCCCTGATTTGTCTCCGAAGAAAGCAAGGCACTGTTAATATAGGCCTACTATGTTGCTAGTATTTGCTGATAGTGCAGGGAGTTAGGCGCTTAGGCCGGTTCGATCCCGGCACAGGTCTAAGACATTTGTGTGTGATGAAATTAGACAGGACCATGTCTGTTTATTTACAGCCATGACAAGGAACTCCTGCGGGACAAACCTCCTGCACACCGACTTTCACAGGCCTAAGTTGCAGTACACTTCCGTCGTTAAACAGCCATATAACCAACCAACGAAATCAGCTGAGAAAATCCTTTGATCGAATACGAACGAAAAATTGGTAGACTAGACAAAAGCTGAATAAGTAAAATTGGAATTCAATCAACTTTGTTATTGTTTTGTATTGCTGCGATAACAAGAGTAGTAAAGCTGTGGTACACGCTACAAACGGAGTGTTTACGTTGTAATTCAGATATTTGCCACAGCTCTTTGAGTACCGGTTTTACTGTAGTAGACTATAGAATGAATTGATATACAGTATGCTTGTCAGTGTCAATAGCAGCGGTTGCAGAAGACAGATAAGTCGAGCATAAGCATTCAATTCAAAGTGAATTTGATAAAATTGTGAGCGGAAAACGTTCGGTCTTTCTTCCAATAGAATTTATACATGAAGGTTAGTACACTATACACTTAACATTCAGAAACAACATCCTATTGCAGTAGATATGGTATTATATAGTTAAGTATTCATGAAACCAAGAATGTTATTGCTGAAAATTACATGGGCGTACTTTAGGACAAAAATTCCTCTGACACCGGAATTCTAACTCAGGACCTTTGGCCTTCTGTGCCAATGCTCTCTGAGCTAGCTAGAGCTCGGTTCATTGCGACAGATGGAAGTATTTGAGCGAGATTCCATCTGGAACCGTTCCTTGCAGTAGGCCTACATTAATATTGAATTTCATAGAGTTTGTCGTTAGTTTTTATTATTATTCTACTAGTCATTAAATGATTCATTCGATAGACTGTATAACGCAATAAACCGACAGTGAAATTATTTATTAACTGCCGTAGAATATTTTGGCTAAGAAATAGTCAAGCGTTGTTTGGCCTTAACGATGGAAACGTAATACAGCACAACTCCAATCATCCGAATTAATTTGGACCGGGCCCGATCCGGGTATAATCAATTATTCGGATAAGTAGATAAATCATTAAAGAAACGTAATTTAAAAAGCTAAATTTTACAGTACTGTACTTAAAGTGTCTCATATTGAACACAAAACTTCCATTTAATTTAATTCCAAACCCATCTGAAAGCCACTGGCAACAATATGTTTTAATGTCAAATGTGATTCGGATTCGATAATTCTGTGTAAAAAGGGATTAAGTATTCTCAAAAACACTTGATTTTTGACATTTAAAATCAGAATTTTTCAAAATCCTTTCTTAGTGAGCACCTACATTATAAAACGAAGGTACTGTGAAAATTCCAAGTCTCTACCTGTTATAGTTTAGGCTCTACGTTGATTCCTGTCAGTCAGGACAAAGCCTTTTATATATATTTATATCATATTATATATATCTAGAGATTAAAATCATTTGCATAATTTTTTACATTATTACTCGTTTTATAAAAGAAAAAATGTAACTTGGAGCAGTATAGATATATGAATAGATATATTTTAGTACCACCTTATACCCTCAATTTCGATTACCATTAATAGATTTTCCAGGAAAAATATAATCTGCCAATATCAGTTACATGTATGTTTATTAAATATAAAATGAAAGATTAGGTTCACTTAAAGCATATAATTCTTCTGGTATAATTTTGTCAGTGAGCAAAAGAGTTAAAAATGATTAGCATTAATGTACGTAGTGTAAAATAGCTTGTCTTAAAATATGCTAAATGTGATAGTGTCAGCTTATATAAGTTAGAATAGCTAACATCAATATATATAGTTTATATTTATATGTGCTAAGTCACAGTATTAACCTAAAAAATAGGTTCGTCCTTGTATTAAAAACATTCCCTGAAAAATAGGTTCGTTCTTGTATTAAAAAGATTCACTAAAGCACACTGAATAGATATAGATATATGAAGTTTATCAACTCGAAATACGGTTATTTCTCCTCGTGATATTTCTCAAGCAAAATACTTGTTAACCCCCTACAGATGTCGGGTAATCAGCTAGTAGCATAATATTCATATGTTTAAAAACTTCATTTTCCTATAAGGGTGACTATTTTGGACGTGATAAATATTCCATCTTAAACCCTTATACACTTACAGATCACTGGATATACGAATGCTATGACCATTAAAAGTATGCTATAATAAATATTACAGAAATATTTTGATATATTCTGTTGACAGCATATAGTACAAACAGATTTTTTAAATCATATTATAAAAACAAATAGACTAAAATAAAATTATAAATTGTGATTTGGCCAGTTTGACAGTTTTTTAAATATGAGACAACAATATCTCAAGTCTATGATGATTTTTTTGAAGTAAAACTTCTTTAGTGGCGGTAGAGGGTAAATCGGGAAAATCAGTCACACTAAAACCGTCACGAAATCAGTCACAATTAGTCACACTAAAACCGTCACGAAATCAGTCACACTCAAAACCGAACGAAATTACTTACTTGTTTCGGTGCGGACTGCACAGAAAATAATCAACTCAATGATTAGGAGTAATCAAAGGAAATTTTTCAGACCTTACTTCCTCAATGGCAATAGAGCTAGAGGATCGACTAGCCAACACCCCCACAACCATTCATGAAGTAGTTCATATAATAGTCTTCACAAAACTACATGAAACTATTGTTTTTTCACGGGTTCTCTGAATGCCATTGGAAGGGTCCTATTTTCAGTTGTAGTAATGCTTCATTTCCTAACATTCCGGTTAAAGTTCATAACAGTAGTAAAGGAAATCTTCAGTGAACAGAAATCCCCGGTTTCTTTAGAAGCAAATTAAAAGCGTTCTTAGGAATGCTTGGAGTTTATTTTTTTAGTGTTTTCTCCAGCAAGATGCCGAAAGTGAAGTATTCTAAAAGTTGATTGAGTTCTTGTTGAGTTTGTTGGGGATTTGGAAGTGACAGGGGTAATTCTAAAAGTAAGCTTAAACAATTGCTAAGTTTTTTTTGGTTCAGGGCCATGGAAAATTAAATTAAATTAAAATGAATTAGTATATTTTTCAATGTGTTTATTGTACTTATTAAAGTGAATCTTCAAAAGAGCCGCCTGAAAATGGTGAAAAACTAAAATAAAAGTATTTTAATGTGTTTATAACAGGGTTTATAAAAACCTAAAAATCCCAGCCCTAATGAGGACTACATTACGTCCATTATTACTTTCCATTATTTTAGAAATCCATATACATTCATTAATATTTGCTACCCTCTCCAGGTGTAGCTGAATAATAAGCCAGCACACTGTGAAAATGTTTCCTCCACCCCTCCATCATATCAACGAGGAAGTTCTTGGAAATACAGCCATAAATCCACCAACCAACTGCGTGCATATATTAGCTCCATTTTTCTAACTTAATTCCTGACCTAATTTCCTAGTAGCTACCTAGTTTCAATCTAGAATCTGACACCCGACTTTAATCTTCGTCTAAACTTGTTGATTGATGGAGATAAGCTCCGACTAACATTAGCCTCTCGTTGCATGCGCTCTGCAGACTCCACCGCTGGAGCAAAGCTCCATGTCATTTGTATGCATCTTCAATCGCATTTGATGCCAATTAATACCGAAGTGAAAGGGGTTCTTTGCCACTAACTACTGTTGCATACTACCGTACATATACCCAATTTTAGATTAATGAAGCGAGGGAAAAGTTTGAGAGACGGTTTAGGGATGTTAGTTGAGAAAATAACAATCCATACATTAACTCATTCTACCCTAAGCATGAACAAAGCGATATTATTATAACTAGGGATCGGATTTTTAGGTTTTAAAAACCACTGTTTTAGGTTTTTCAATAAGTGAAATACACTTTACATTTTTTGTTCAAGACATCGTTTTAGATTATAATAAGGGTTTCATTTTAACTGAAACATGGATTTCAATTTGCTGAAACGTGTTTTAAGACAAAAATGTAGAATTTAAGAAAACTAAGCAATCGACTAATCTCAAATAATCTTCTTTATGCTGCTGCGATTGAGATTTCTGCTCGCATTCACATGTATAATAAAAATAAACCACAAAATCCCTGGAGAATTTAAGCACAAGAGGCCAAATTAGTTAATACTGTATCTGTGGATAGCCTTTTCAGGATTCGAACCCAATTCTTCTTATTGGGTGAATAAAAATGTTTTATGACTGGCTGTGGATAATATGAAATATTATTGCAGGTTGAACGATATTTAAAAGTAATATGCCGGTAGTGTTCCCAAATAAACTGTATAGAGTGTGTTTGGCGTAACTTTTATAACTCCTCTCCTGGCGTCATTCATCACAGACAACAATGGGTTGAAGGATACGCAGCTGGTTTTATTTTCAACACGACAAAAGCTCCCCTCAAAACAACGATTTTCCAAGTAAAAAAAAAAAAAAAACTAATAAATTTGGTCAAAGCCTGTTAAGGGTAAATTAGGTATTTTAGGTTTTTATATCCCATTTACGTGTTTTTAGGTACGGTACCACAGAAGTCGTGTGTGAGGTCCATGGATTATGACTCGAGAAAGTATAAGCGCGTTTTTTCTTTTGGTAGTAAGGGTAAAATAGGTACAAACCTATGAATCCGGCCCCTAATTATAACTGATGAGATATGAGATGAATCATGACCTTAGAGAGACTTCGAAGTCACTCTACAAACACATATTGCTGCCGCGCATCCTAAAACCAAGAGTCTTGTCATTCTTCACATTCCGACATAGAATGAATGGCCGCATTATGGCATTGTTGCCCCATTAAATTGGCACAGCTTGCGGAAATTTTTTTTTAAGTTTTTCTAATGTATTTTATACAACTTCTACTATTCTTTCTCATTTATAATGTAATCCAGCTAGCAAGAGAATGTTAAAACACTAACATTACGTAAACGATAGAGCATAATGCATTGGTTCAGGAGCATATTTTACAAATTTTAGGGCGTATTTTCATGCATATTTCGTCTTCTGGTGGAGCATTATCGTAAAGGCGTTAGTGAAAACTGATAAGCAATTACATAAGTATTTATAATAGCAGTGCGATGACTTTAATGCCTGCAACGAAAGGACAGATTTGAGCTATCATTGAACACATACTGCTCGATCTAGAGACAATTATGTAATTTTTTTTATTTTTTACATTTTCAAATCCTAGTCGTGTAACGCCCTCCAGATCATTTGTATGCAGCTTCATTCCCAGTTTGAAGCCAATTAAGACCCAAGTAAAAAGGGGTTCCTGTGCTATTCCCTATTGTTGTATGCATCCTTGCATCTGCTCTAGTTCCGACTTATTAAAAAGGGGACAAAAGGATTTGAAGAGCCCTTTAAATGAACATTTTGCTGCCACAACTAATCTGTCGTGGGATGAACCGTACTAGGAACCGAACCGGAGACCAATGTGAAGGAGGGAGTTTCCTAATGTATTAGTCATTCATCTACATTTCAATTTCGCTTAGTGGTGTACAGACGTAATGAAGGGATTGTGTTATAATGACAGGCTGTGACATAGAAATCGCTAGAAATGAAGTACCTAGCCTAATGAAACGGGTTACGTGATTGTCTCATCAAAGGCATTCAAGTAATATGATAATTGACGTATAATTTATAAGACTAATCTTTACCCCAGGGAACGACAAGAGCCAACATGTTTTGCTATGGGTTCGTTGCTGTGACACAGAAAGCATAATATTTAAATGAATATCTGAAATCCGTCATTTGTATTGCAGAAACTACGCGTAGATAATTCTGAAGTAGAATAAATCACTTTTCTATACAGTCGAAGGTAAAAGAAGCACAGTAGATGTTATTAGTTAAAAAGATAAAATTATACCACTGAGTGGTATAAAATTATAACACTCCAGGTTTATGAATGATAGTTTCAGTCACATAGAAAATACTCTTTAAGTTAAAACGTATGCAAATGCTTATTAAATAGGCCCAGTTTGATAAAAATTGAGAGTGTTAAAATTCATTACGCTTTTTAATTTTAATGTTAAATTTATCTTGGTAGACACGAAAATAGTCACTTGGTGGCTAAAATTGTTGCCCACTCCGTTCCATGTGTTGGCAGACACGCAACAGATAATCAATATCCTCTGCCTGCAGGTCATACTAGGTTGCTGGACAGCTGGAAAGCTCCCAAAAAAGATGCACGGTACGCAATAAATTTATTAGGCCCATTTCAGAAACATTAAAGATTGGGCAGTAACAGCCACATAGGCCCTTGCGCTGTATTTATTCTATTTAAAATGTATTTAATTTGTATCTGATAATATAGATTTACCTTTCATACTCATAATCATAGTGAATGATAACTTCGGCTAAACCTTTGAAAGACAGTGATGAAGAGCAGAAATTTGGGGGGGGGGGCGTGAGGTCTATTGTTCACAGAACTACCATTTATTATAGGACTATCCACATAAGAGATAGTGAGTTGCACCCCAGAAAATTGCGTGAAGAATACAATAAACACAAAGAAAACATTATAATTTCGTTAAAATGGACATAGCACCTTTTTCGTATGAGATTACTTTTATGTAATGTAATACAAGTAGCTTATGTTTACATGTAAAGTTATTTCCAAAACATTAAGGCCTTGTCTCACTCCACTGTCCGAGGCCTAGGCTGACTTTGCTGCATGGTTTCACAACAAGTAGAGTTGGATTATACCCACAAAGTCTCTGGCCTTGAAGACAAACCCAGCCAGTGAGCTTCTCGTTACGTCTCGTTACCAAGATGCGCGTAAATCAGTAAGCTACCGCTGGGCAGAGAGTGAACATCATGCACCATGTCGTCAGTCGTAGAAAATACAATAATAGTTGAGTGAAGGGATGATGCCGCTGCGAGAGAGACAGACAACACGTGGAGCGGGATAGGAGAGCTGAGTCAATCAGGGTGCAGCTACCTCCCCTAGCCAGGAACTCTACGAGCGGTGAGACTCGTTCCTAAGGTATATACGTAAAAACCCAGAGACGTTGTGGAGGTAATCCTACTCTAGCTTCCTAATGAGGATCGCTTAGTGTTAGTCAATCTCAGAATCGATGTATTTAGAGAGTACAAATTCTTCTGCTGTGGTGCCGATGGCCATTTTTACACCTGGGTAAAAAGGAAGTACATACTATAGCACTAAAACAGCGGGTGCAACTATTCAATACGATACAACATACTGGACTGAACAATCTGCAGAAGATAAAGAACACTTGACAGTGTTGCTTCTAGCCCTTTAAAGGGGGCATTTTATTGGTTAACTAATTCCTGCAGTTAAGTTGCATGGGGAAATGTTATCTGAGTAGCTCCAAGAACTGAAGCTTTCATGTTTAGGGAAGGACTTTACAAACCACATAGTCAGAATTTTATAATTTGGTAATACCACGAACGTTAATAACGTCATAGATGTTGCGTCCCAAGTGATGAGAAATGTTATCGTGAAAGGGCTTCAACAGCCTCTACTGCATTATAAGATTTGCTATACAAATAAGCCGATTGTGGTATTTCCCAGCAGAGCTTATTGTCCTAATTGTTGGCCCAGTGGAAACTGTACCCAAAATCCTCAGCGAAACCCTAACTTTCATGAAAAGCTAAGGAATAGGATTCCACAATAATAGTCTATAGCAATTTACCACATTCTGTGCGAAGTGTTTGGTATACAAAGTTACTTTTTTTCTAACTAACACGATCATGTGTAGTGAAGAGAGAGTTTATAATAATAATAAGAAGGCGAAAAGTAGAAGGAAACTTACTTTAAAAAATGTTATGTCTAAAAATGTTATAACTTTTTTAAATGTGCAATTATTTCTGTTGTTATCCGACCGATTTTCGGGAATCTCTACCAATTGAAAATTATATTAGCTTCTTAAAACTATAAATCCGATTAGAGCAAAGAAGTTTTATTATATATTATTTAATTTTCTCATTTTCACAAAATAGAACAAATTAAACTGAGCAAAAAACAAACAAACAAACAGAAAACAAAACAAACAAAAAAACAAAGAGTTCACAACGGGAAAATCTATCACAAGGAAATAATACTATGTGACAAAATTCCTCTTAAATATGTTGCTCAGTAAAAATGCATGTTCTTCATGTGGTGTAATATTCGCATATATTTTAAAACGTAAAAGATAGTGGCAACCGAATGAGGTGGCCAAGACGGTGGCGTCTTGGACTTGCATTTGGGAAGTCGCGGGTTCAAACCTCGTGGCCGACCAATTTGATTTTGACGGTTTTCCCTGTCGTAAAGGCTCATGCCGAATTGGATATTTACTTACATGACTCATCGTCTGTATCATTTATATTAGGGATGGGTCGATACCAGATTTTCTCGATACTCGATACCGATACATGATTTTATCCTCGATACTCGATACTTCGATACTCGATACCTTGAACATTTCCAGATAGGTACATTAAACATTAAAATTTGAGAAAACTGTGTAATACCAACTAAATTAATTAAGTGTGCATATTTAATGAGACAAAATTTAATATCAATAGTAGCCTATAATTATTTTTAAACTACATTAAAATTAAAATTAGTTTTTTAAACAGTGCACTTACAAGTTTTGTTAAAAATACTAGCATTCTCACTTAATTGCAGAATTACAAAAGTATCGAAAAAGTATCGAGCTAGGTTTCTGGAGTATCGTTCGATGCTGATACCATGCAAGTATCGAGAGTATCGAGGTATCGAAAGTATGGAGGACCCATCCCTAATTTATATGCCTAAAAATGTTACAATATAAATGATATTTTATTATATTAGATATGAACTGGAATGATGTTTTCGACTTCCTTATACAAATACGAAGGAAGCTGTATGTAGAGAAGCATAAAACGTTAATGATTCAATTAACAAGTTTATACTTGCAGAGAAATGTGGCAAGTGCGGGTTGGTGACAGAGTAAATGTTTGAAGTTTCTTCGTTTACCACAGCGTCAGTGTCAGGTTTTCACTATTTACATGTGTCAAGCTGGGGTTTAGCTCGAAACATAGTTCACATCTTCATTTATCTCTGTTTACGACTATACATGTCAAATGTCACATTTTAATAATTCAGTTTCACACAGTTCTAAATTCTAGAATCAAATGCGTGAAGTATACCACGTCAGGCGTTGAAAATTAGGCTGGGATGTGAGGTGCTTGAAAAACAGCCATGCTCACGCATTGCTTGCTGGAGCAGTGAATATTTTCTCATAGCTCAGCATTCACTGCAGTTGGAAATCTAAATCAATCATATTCACGCATTGTTTACTCAAGGGGAGAGGCTAGTAAAAATCATAGATTTTTGGTCAAACATTGAATTTTTAAATTTAAAAAATACGTGGAAGTCTAAAGCAACATTTTTTGAAGTTTCATGGGGCTGGTGCAATTAGAGCACATATTTTCACTGCAATGTTTAAATTGCTGTGTTTGGCTCAGGATGCTTAAAAAAAGCGCACTGAATAAAGTCTCTTATTTCTTTTAATTTTTGTAGGTAATATTTTGACTTCATTCGAGCTACACAGTCATTAAGGCTGGCAATAAAATAACTACCGTTTTCCCTTCACTGTCACTAGATTTCGGGTTTAAAATATCGAAAGTGTACTTTTACAAATTCTTTGAAAAAATATTGGTCTAAGAAACACATAATGTTACTAAATAGAATAACATAGCATAAACTGAAACAACAGTTTGTTTAGTAGAGCATTCTCAATCCTCCCGTTTCGAAAATGTGCCATATTATATCTCCCGCGAGGTTTGACAACCTGTCTACCCAGAATACTAGGAGCTCTGGCGGTGTGACGTCATACTCTAACGTCCAATCACGAGTTTCTTCACGATTCCAGGAAGGAAATATGGCGGAAATCTCACTACTTTTCGTTAGATCGTGGTATAAAAGAAAGCATGTAATTTAAAACGGGCGGGTTGGACCAGATCTTTCACCAAGACATCTCCTCTTCATACAACAACTGTAACAAAATGCGTGTCATATTAGGTGTATGATTAAGAGAATCACGATTTTAAAATAAGGACCCTCTACAAATGGATTTTACGGTAATGAAAAACAAGCATACCTGAAGCATAATATCTTACCTTTATAAACGAGACTAAATATTACGATAGTCTTTTTTTGGGTGGGGGGGCATGTCACCAGCTAATTTGAACGAATTATTAAAACGAACTGATTAAAATCTTTAACGGATTTAACAAACAAAAGCCAAACAGATACGCATTTCGTTACCAAAGGAACAAGAGCACCCCAGAGAACCAAATCCAATCAAAATCGCATGGAAAATTCAAATCATATCGGCCGGATAGTTCCGAATGCTTCCGTGTATTTGCGAATGTTCTTGTTCTTTCAAAAGACTGCCTGTGGCAATGCCTACTATAAAATGTTGTGTTTGTTGTGAAAATCAAAATAATTAACGTAAATAAGATAGACATTTTTCAAAATCTATGTCGGCCGCCTCAGAATTCTGGTCCCCCTTCGAACGGAAATTTGGTGCCTTGATATGTAGAATACAGTTTACGGAAATAGCTTTCATTAACACAAATAGTACTGAAATCAGAATCAGAGAAACGTTCTGTTTCGCTGGGCCGTCAAATCATTAATACAGATTTTAAAAGCTTTAGTCGATACAGCGTTGTGGAGCCTGTATCAAAAACCTATAAAATATTCGGCGTATGATGACGGTGAAATTGAATATGATGGTGCCTTGTTTTTTCTATAATGTTGTTATTAAACTTTATGTTTGATCCCTAGGTTTTCAAAGCGCTTTAGCAAGTTTTTTGCAGCGCAGAGAATGATGACAAACTAATAATAATCGCTGTTATAATTTTTCATCAGCAGCATTCGATAGCACAAACAAAACAATTTAATTTCAGATCTGTGATGTGGCACAGATTTTTAATCATAACGTATATTATAGGGGGATAATAATCGATATATTTGTGTTTATTGGATGTTGTTAACAACGAATTTATAAACTGTATTATTTTTAGTAGCAAATGTTTTTCCACTTCCCTATTTTGTTCAGTGATAAACATACAGTTGTCCAATGTGAATAGAAAGGGCTTTTAGCTGGGGCTTCTTCTCTAGTTTCAAGGTAGGCCTAGATGATACTTTATTGTCATAAGTATTAGGACGAGCTTCCTTTAAGCCTTTAACCTCAAACGTATTATTTGAAGTACAATACCTTATTAAATTATTATAATTTATATTTTTTCATAACTAAGGTGACCAGATCTACCTACATGAAAAAGAGGAACGTAGAGTGAGAAAATGAGGATACTGGAGAAGAAATTAGGACAATGTATAATGGATGTCATTAAGAAATGGATATATCACAGAGCTGAATTTTAGAATCGTCAAAGAATATTATATATTTTAAACACTTTCTCAGACCAGGTGTTAAAAATCGAAGTGCAAAGTTCACATATTTTCTGAAGATAATATCACTTGCAGGAGTTTAGGTTTGCTCAAAATGTACGTATAGAAATCCTACACTTCCTTTTAGGCATTTTCTTAAGATGTACCTCATACTCAAACTATAACACCACCAACAGAATGCAATATTAGAAATGAACAGAGTTCGGAAGCGATGAGTTCAGTTTTGCCAGATGAAGTTCACAGAAAAAAATCTTGATTTAGTAACAATTGCCATATATTCACAGCGAATTCCAATATTAACTATAATTGAATGTAATAGGCTATATATCGATTGTTTATGGCTTAAAATATTAAAATAACGAAATTTACTGAATGCATAAGGCTGTATACCGAAAAAAGAGCCTAGATTGAGCGTTGAAGTCCACTATTATAAAAAAGGACATTTCGGAATGTTAAAAATTTGTTCGCGGACAGAAGACAAAAATGACAGCATGTCCGCGAAAAATAAATCGTCTGATCACCCTACTCATAGATTAAGTACCTGGTGAACCCTATAGAGGACTGCTATCTGAAAGAATTGTACGTAATTGTAAGGGTTTCATGTGGTAACTCCGTAAGTACAATATGTCACCTCAGATAACTTCATCATAGTAACAAATACAATAAGAAAAAAGGCACGTTCATTTCCACTCGCTAATTTTGTTCTTAAAAAGTATGTAAAATATTAAGCGCCTTCTCCATGAAATTTTAAGTTTTACTAAATAGAAATTTCTTCCTTTGTAATAATAACAAATAAGCACGAGAATATTATTAATTTCATTCTCATTGCTTTTCCGTAGATTCATTGATATACGGGGGAAAATAGAAAGCAAACATCATACATCGAACAATAAACCAAGAGAAGAAAACAAGCAACGAAACAAAACATTTAAATCGTATGTGTTTACAGTGCTTTTGTCTATCAAAATATCCTTTCTTCAAATTTTTGTAACAAATTCTTTTTAGTTATAAAAAGAATTATGTATCCCTAATTATTTTTTAAACACCATAACGTTTTTAGATATACTGTTTTTCTTATGAGCAATGTTATTATTAAGTTTTACCAATTTCTACCAAATACGCTTATACAATACAGTTACCAAATACCAAATACATCGCTTATATCTAAGTCCTCAATTTTTGCTAACTATTTATAGTCTACTGAATTACATTATAACATTTTGCCTTATTTCTTGAAGGGTTTAACATTTATAGTACTACGGATTTTCTTAGGTGCCAAGGTGTTAATAATATCTGGAAGAAATTGTCAATAAAATCTTTCTCCAAGGTTTTGTTTTCGTGTATTCAACCAATATTTGTCTGGCATCATTCATATTGCATGGTGGGCAAATTTCCTTCATTGTTTTCTCTTATGTTTCTTAGTTTCCAGATTTCCTAATTTCCAACATGCTAAGCTTTTTCTGTCCTTTCTAATGTATTTATAAACTTCCGTGGACTGCTGCCCCATTGAACTGTTATTTCACTATGATAATCTAATTACTTAAATTTTCTTATTTGACTAAACATTTCTTGTCTATCAGTATCACTGGGACGATTTTTTATTTACTTACATAATATATTACTATTTAAAGAACCCATTCCCATCCATAATCAATTTAAACCCATTTTATTAACTCTTTTCTAAATATTTAATCCAATTAGCTTACGCCCATTTAGTAAATTTGAATTCTATAAAAATTCATACATTTCTTTTCTATGCTGTTTATTTCATTTTCCATAATGTGATTAACAAACGTTATTTGTCATACTAAAAATAAACCTTTACTCTCCTTCATTCCAATTTCCTAAAAATATTATAATTGTTACTGAAAATTAAAATTCGCATAGTCACTCGCTATAGCATGGGGACGAAATACCTTCTGCTAGCTAGGACAGTTAGAAACAATAAAGAAACAACCATGTGTTATGTTGTAAGCAGAACCGGAAGAGTTAGTACGTCTGCTACAGCTGAGTGCTGACAGTAGGATGTAGGTGAGGGGTGAAAATTTGTTAAGCTTGGATAACATATTCCAGTCACTTTGCAAGTAGCTGGTAGAGCCCAGTCCCTCAGGTAGTGTTTATGAATTCGGGCTTGATACTTTATTATAGAAGAGTTCATTTTATAGCATGAATTTTGGAAACAGTAAATTCAAAATACACGAGGGAGAATCAAATGAAAACTACAATTAATTTTTTTCCACTTTTTCTCCAGGAAGAATGTTTGCTTCTACAGTATTTTTCTACACAGTCCCTTCCCAGTTCAATGCACTTATGCCATCAGATAGGAAGATTTCCAAATCTTTGGTCCGTTAAAGGATCTCCTTGGAGGTCATAAGTTCAAATCTGATGAAGAAGTCCAATCGATGGTGCAGGAGTGGCTACAGCGTCAACCAAAATAACTTTTCTCATGCGGTATGGAAGCTTTTCCTATCCAATGGCGTAAGTGCATTGGACTGCGAGGGGACTACGTAGAAAATAATGTACAAGCAAACATTCTTCCTGCAGTAAAATAGCGGGAAAAATTAATTGCGATTTTAATTTGATTCTCTCTCGTATCTAGAAGTTACTTTCTGCAACATACTTAGAATTGCCAATGGTTATTATTAGGGGGCGGATTTCTATGACATGTCATATTTTTCCCCTTGCATTATTTCAGGTTTCCGACTAATTTAAACCCGATTCCAAGCATCCTGGTGAAAATGGAACAGCTTTTATTGTGCATATAACTGCATATTTAAGAAATTTTCAACTATTGTAGCATATTTAGTATGAATATCCATATTTAGGTCATATTTTTGGCATATTTATGTGAGAAATTTCGATGTTTCGTATCATATTTTGCAAATTTTGCATTATAATGATACTTTTTGAGAATTTAGAGATATTTTAATAAAATGTATTGTAATGAAACTTAAAAAAATATACACAATGTGTATGTGGTAAAGTCATATTTTAAATTTGATTGGTCAATTTTAATGTTTTTCAGGTCATGAATGCATGCATATATCCTATTTTTAGGATATTATAGTGTTAATGAATTTCATTCTTCCAGTAAGGGTGAAGTATCTGTTTACAATCTTAATAACACACACCCTTCCTAATCACATCCAGAGTTTTTCATTGAGTAAATGAGCAGATCCGAGGATTTGTGTTTTTCCTCAATAAGGAAGTAGGCATGGGGGTTTTTACATGTCATGATTTGTGCTAAACAGGGTGGTGACCGGAATTGCAAGAACATTTTTCGATGACGATAGAACTTGAAACTTCCCTCAAGCTCGAGGTATGCTTCCTTCTAGTAGTGCAAAAAAGTGTCGCATTTCACACACAAAACGGCTTCCATACGACCTGAATTCAACTATTCATTGTACGCCCAGTTCCTCCCAGGGCTTCTTGTCAGCACCCATAATGTTCCACATAGTTGTTCACTCGTCCGCTTGAAAGGGTTTTAAAAGACTGTTTTTATATTTTCCTTTGAACTTGTAGTAGTGAACTTTTGACTCCTCTCATAGATTCCCTTCTAAACTTTCCTTCAAATGTTTGTTCCGCCACAGAGTCGAGTCGTTTGTATTCATAGTAAGATGGAAGCAGTTCATAGTTTCTGAGGGGAATGATTTAGTTTGTCTTCCCAACTGTGCAGTTTGTAAACGTGGCTTAGGAGAAAACTTTTCCTCAACACTTTATAGCTGAATTTCCATTTTCTGAAGCACTGAACTATATGGGAGGACTTAAATATAAAATGTAGCTTCTGAAAACATCCCCTCGATACGACATGGGGAGATACCATAGTGAAGAAACCATGCTGAAAACAGAGATACTATTTCTATTTTTTAAAAAAATCACAGTTGTAAATTCTAGATAATACTTGTCATTTTTCAGTTGTCCTACTAAAACATAATATACAAAGGAAAGGGAAATATTAGAATCGACTTCTCGGCAGACATATTTTCTGTTTCAGTTCGCTGATAAAAGGAAAACAGAAAAATAATACGAAACAAAAGCATGTAACAGACGTTCTTTCTTCCATACTGTCCTGCTTTCTACCTTTCAATATTTGTCACTGTGCTTTTTAATTTGGCTTCTACCTACTCCTTGTAACAGTCGTCGTTTTCTCTTTGCTTGCTTCCCTTTTTATCCCTCTCTTCTCACTCTTTCTATTATTTATTTTGTTTATTTTTCTCTTTTCGGTATTTGGGTATTTTGTTCCAATCAGATTCCTTCATTACCTTTTCTTAAACTGTTATCTCGTTTGTTATGTTTTCTCTCCTTCTATTTCCTTTTCTCATTCAGTCCATTTCTCTTGTGCATTAAAAATGTCGCCAGTCCTAACAGAAATTGACTAGCAAAAGACTAGGCCGTCAATGCGGTCACTATGGGAATGCGGCACTATTCTTCCCTAAAAATTAATATTTTCGGAATTTTACGTATATAGTACCGTAACTAAAAACGTGATATAGTACCGTTTAGCTCCATCATTGAAATAAAATGTATTAAAACCAACAGCTCAAAAGCTCTATTTTATGCCGCCTAGGCCTTCCGACACTTCATCTTCAGGGCTTCTGTAATGTAAAATGTTTTGTATTCATAATAGTTTATGTACTATATGTTTATTTATAAAAAAATATTTTAAATTCTTTTAAATTCATGTTCTTTACAGATAGATAGCATCCTTATGTTCCACTTTGTTCAGTCATCATGCTTCTACAGTTTATTTATTGTAATGAATTTAAAATTTATGCATTCTAAATTACATATGCCCTGAAATGATATAAAAGTGTCGAAAAGCCTAGGTAGCATAAAATAAAGGTTGTTGAGTTGTTGGTTTAATTATCCTATAATATTATCATGTAATGTCCAACAAAGACAATAATCTGTGGTTCATGGATGCTTATATATCTATGATTCCCAGTACTTTTGTACTTTAAAAGATCTCTACAATATGGTATAAAATTAATATTGCTCACATCTTTTATTATTTTTATTTATCCTATGATGCTTTTGCTGTCACACACACACACACACACATATAAAACACGAAAATGCATATCTATTTATTGTGAACCTTATTTGAGTCTCAGAACAGTTCATAAAAAAACGTTGTGTGTAGAAACAAAAATGTCCAATGTAGAGTTAAAAACTGAATATTAGTGAGATGATTGACATTGTTTTGCTTTTACTAACTCTAAGATATTAGGTTTTATGTTTGACAGAGCACAACGCAGATCACTCGTATCTCGTATTTGGATTTCCAATTTATTATAAACTTGTTGAGAATAAGATATGATTATTTAATATGAAAGGGAAATATATTCACATTTTATAAGATTATAAAATGTAAATTTACACTGTTCTTTATTCTTGTTAATTACGCTATGTGTCTGTGTATTTGTTTGGTTAAAGTTAACCGCTTAAAAATTCTTGTTGACCGACAAGGCAACAACACTAAATCAAAATATGAATTTAAATTGTTGCTCGCCCCCCTAAGAGGATTGGGAACCCTGATTTAGACGGATCGTCAAGAGGTTTAGACTAGAGTTACCAAATATTATTATTACACTCATCTCGGTGAGGCGTGGTTGGGTCTTCCGATTCGATTGATATAAGAGATGCACATCTGCAATAGCATTGATATCTGTGAAGACATACAAAGATAGAGGCCAGCTGTTGAAGCCATGGATAAGCGTGCACAGCTGGCACGGGAGGGAAGCCAGTCAGTTAGTCGCGTGCGCCACCCTTATTAACTATGCACCATACCTGTCCGGACTACCTTCAACCCTTCCCAGCCATACAGGTATGCTAATCGTGATACAACTTACTGGCCTAGACTCGTTACAGACTCAAGATGACTTTATTATTATTTTTTTTTTAGCACTCCGCAACTTTGTTATATATTATTAATGTAACATTATTTACCGGTGATGAGTAGAAACAATTACAGAATATAAACATTCATGAAGTAATTACAGAAAAAATGTAGACTGTTCCAAAACATGAAAGACTTGTCTCACTCCACCGCCGAAAAAGAAAGTAATAGAAGAACGAATGAATGAAGAAATAAAATCAGGTAAACTGATGTAACAAAGTGCCAGTATGTTTTTGTTTAATCAGTTATGATTGCAATTATGATATGCAGAATATGTTTTTTTTTAAATTGATTTCCAAGTTAAGCTCCAGATTTATTCATTAAGCAGGGCTTACGGAAGAAGAAAGGTCTACCATCTCGGCCACCTGGGTCATTTTAACGGTCTAGTTGGATAAGTGCATGTCAATTAATATGTTTTTTGTCATAGCTACCTCTATTTTAATTTCCAAGGCCTTATAAGATAACAGTAAAACAATAGGCTATGTTGTCAAGATAACTGATTTTCATTTTTTTTATAAATTCTTTCGAATACGTATATTACCATAAAATAGGCACTAAATTGAGCATTACTCCGAAACAGGTCAATCGATTTTATCCATTATGAATAGACGTCTTCCCATGGACATTATAAATGTGTATACCAAGTTTCATAAAAATCCGGTAAAGCGTATTTGAGTTACCGCGTCTTTAAAATATTCACTAAATTGGGTTTTACTCCGGTACCGGTCTACCAATTTGGTCCAATATTAGTAGACGTCTTTCCACGTACATTATAAATGGGTATACAAAATTTCAGGAAAATCCAATAAAGCATATTTGAGTTATCGCGACTTCTTAATTAACATAAAAACACTAAATTGGGCATTATTCCGGTACTGGCCAACCGATTTGGTCCAATATCAATGAACGTCTTCCCATGGACATTATAAATGCGTATACGAAGTTTCATAAATATCCGATAAAGCGTATTTGAGTTATTGCGCCTTTAAAGTAGACACTAAATTGGGTTTTACTCCGGTACCGGTCAACATATTAGGTTCAAATTCAATAGGGCACTTCTCATGGACGTCATAAATGGGTATGCCAAGTTTCATGGAAATCCGATACAGCGTATTTGAGTGATGGCGCCTTTCTATTAGAAAGGCGCCATAATCTATTAAAATATGCACTAAATTGGGCATTACTCCGGTACCGGTGAACCGATTTGGTTCAATATCAATAGGGTTCTTCCCATGGACATTATAAATGTGTTTTCCAAGTTTCATGAAAATCCGAAAAAGCGTATTTGAGTTATGGTGCGTACAGACACACAGACAGACGGACAGACGGACAGACAAACGGACAGACATTTTTTCGTCCACCACACAATCTCATAAAGTACCATACTGGCACTTAATAAATGAGCGAACGAAAGGAGAAGGCAGAAAAATATAGAAACCAGTAAGATAGAAAATGAGATTAAAGGAGTAAACGATAAAATTTGAAGGAGTAAAGAGAATGAGGGCACAAACATTGAGTTCAGATACATCAGAAAAAAGGAATGAATAAAAATAATAAAAATGAGATAATGGAAGAAAACATGAAAGACCAGATGAAAATATGCATAAAACGACCGAAACAAGTGAGTAGGAATTGAAAAGAAATTACATGGTAAAGAGAGAAGGAAGCATAATGTAATAAGAAAGAAGACTAAAATAATAATGATATTGGCAACAGTAATAACAATATAATTATTATTCAGTTATAGTTATTATTATTATTATATTATTATTATTATCCTCAATGAAATGCGCAATAGCGAGGAAAAGAGAACCTTTTATATTAATTCCAAAACTTGGTGTGAACTGGTTAGAAGTAACAGAGTATAAGAAACATTATAGTTCGTTAACAAAAGTGACGTGAATTTCCGCCTATTTACCACTAACTTTTTAAGTAAGAATTCCAAAACATTTACGTGAAAAAAATATGAGAAATAACATATAGCCTATGTACTTATTGGAATAGTAGCTGCTTACATATTTCTGGCTGTTTTCTTCCAACCCAAGAGAGGTGATTGTTTGATTATGTGAGTTAGGCTAAGTTAAAGCTGAGTTAAACTATAAACAATAGCAATAAATTATGTAGAACAAATACCTGAGGCAATTTGGTGAAGGCAGACAAATCCTTCTGTAATTTTTATTTTTATATTTCTGGACAGAAGAATGGAAGATAAAAGTTTCTTAACTGCATAAAAACAAGCATTTCCCGATTTTATTATAAATATAATATGGTTCGAAAATAAGGCAGGGGCTGCATAGATCTAATACATTCATTTTCATAGCTGCAAGAGCTAAAATAGAACAAATTTTCTCTTTACTCGTGTTTTTTCAATTCCCTACAATATAGTCTCCAACAAAATTCTCCATGGAATTGCCGGTGCAATGCCTATAAAGATTTAAAAGTCACATCTAAAGGACTTATCACCAACACAATTATCACAGAATTCAAGAATATAGAACTTCTCAATACATCTACATAAGAGAGTTTGTTTCAAGAAAATAACGGAGTGAAATTTTATTCGTTTAAAATAGTAAGCTTAGTAAGAGTAAGACAGGCTTCGTAACCCATCATATACACATCAACATATCGTAATTCCTCACTAGCACACACAAGCGTTTATAATAAAATTGTATTTTTGTTTGATCTTACTGTAATGCGTTTATTACATGTGACGTAATGATATCGATTACGAAACAGACTTTAATTGTAACGTTGGATCGATTATTATCGAAAACGGGACAATCTTGTAACTTTGAGAGCATCAATGAAACTGGGTAATAAACAGCCTTGTATTTAAAATAAAACCAATTTTGTTTGTATTAATTTTAATATTATACTAAATTAAATTCATTTCATGTGATTAAAATCCGTTATTTTCAAGAGAACAACCAAGAAGAAGCTTCTACTTGATTGGAAGCCATCAGCTGCCATCTATCTTTTAAAAAAACAAAAACTACGAAAACAGCTCATTGTGAAGGATAAAAACTAAACTAAACTCCGTGCGCTACATCCCTGGAGGGACTTGGCCTACCACCCGACCGCTGCATCATCTCCCGTAGGCAGATGGCAGGATTGGGGGGCATGTGGTCAGCATGCCGACACCCATGGCCGTTAATGGTGGTTTTCTGGACCGGAGCCGCTACTTCTCTCATTGTGAAGGATAGCCGTCTCCATTTGTCTGAGTGAGTCCAAAATCTCAAAACTTAAAAATTTGATTATTTTCGAACAAAAACAGTTGTAAGCAACTTGTCTATATTGGTAATTAAGATACTCGCGTGATAATTATGAAACGAGCAAAGCGTATTTTAATAAATCCCATTGTAGGTTCGCTGTACAAATTACTAGACCTATTTGTTCCCAGTGGACCTCAAATTGCTGAAATAGGAATTCTTGTTTCAATCCAATACTTAAAGTAGGGCTTACTATGTTACAGGTAAAAGTTTTAAAAGTAATGATTTTGTATTTAGCGTATCCAAGTAACTGTTGCTTACTATGGAGAAAGTAATATGCATTTTGTAGGCCTACTTAATTCTTATCCGTCAATTATAGATCGGCATTACTTTAACAGTATTCATCATAAAACATAAAAGTTACTGTAAAAGGCAAATGCATATAAAATGACAGAACAGTAAGTACTTATGCACTTGCTATATAGAAAACGATTAGCATTTCCTATTGTTCGTTCCAGAGCTTATGACCCTCATTATGCATGCCTCATTATTCCATGATAATGACAAGAGATAGGCCTACTATAAATTTATTATATTAGCAGCATAAAATGGACGTAAGGGGCTGTACATTCTTCTCGGACTATGTTATTACTTATTATATAGGATAGCTAATGGAATTCAATGAACTTGAAAAGCCATATGGCATCCTGATCATAACTAACAATATTCCGGAGGCGGTGTTTAAACAGTTGGTGGAGTTTCCAATCTGGAAGGCTTGAACGTGTTTGGGGATCAAATATTTTAGTTTTGTTCTGTTCCTTCGGGTGTAGGTTTGCTTATTATACATGTGGTATTTTTCCACTATTAAAACTTTGGTTATGAAAAGTTTATAAGCTAGTTTTGGTAAAAACATCTCTGCTGTGTTGCACACCCACCATCTTATTCTAAAATACATGTGTTTCATCTTCCTGACAAAATGATTTCGAGATTGAAGCATTATGCTATAATACCAACGGTATTAATGAATTTCATCTTCAGACAGGGTTAAAATAGTTTTAAAATAGAGAGATTGTCCACCTTAGAACCCTTGTCGTTGCACT
Organism: Ectobius pallidus; assembly: GCA_964059195.1. NCBI lineage: Eukaryota > Metazoa > Arthropoda > Insecta > Blattodea > Ectobiidae > Ectobius > Ectobius pallidus. The sequence goes on along the minus strand of CAXKWD010000007.1, from coordinate 132,233,436 downwards.
TATCTGGGGCTTTTTATAAAATATAAAATAACATAGAAGGTTATGTTATGTTATTTTATATTTTATAAAAGGCCCCAGATAAGTGCAACGACAAGGGTTCTAAGGTGGACAATCTCTCTATTTTAAAACCAACGGTATTCTACTGAATGAAGCTAAAACCAAAACTTTATTATTTTTCCAAGTCTTGAATTTTCTTGGTATAAATATTGACTTACTTCAGGTCATATCATTCACATTTGCATTAAGTTATCTAAAGCACTGTTCTTCCTCTTAGAATTAGAACAAAATTGTTCCTACTAATTATAAAACGATTACCTATTTTTTTTTGTTAATCAAAACTCATTTACTGTAAGAGAAGGTTGTTAACAAGTTACTGATCAAATAGTATACATTGCTCTACAGCATGAGAATTTTGGCTTTTCCGTAACATCTGTCTTTAGATTTATATGGTAGGTTTAGAGGCCTGGTGCAAGTCAAAATAATTCTGAAATTGAGAAACGACAGATTCTATCTGTGTAACCTGTATCAAACGGTTGGCATATTCAGAAATTAGCACATTATTTGTTCCCGCTGTGATCAACGGAAGCTTGTTCGTGGAAGCCATGTTGTTACGAAATGATTCGATTGCTGATGCATTCAGGAAAAATTAATAGTTCTGTGAACGACGGTGTCACCATCTGGTCATGGGAGGACCAGATGACTCATGAAACCCCCCTTCGCTGTACAAAGTAGTTCCCCCAACACATATTTAAACGAATCCCCCACCTCCTTTATTTTGGAAATCAACAGACCTAGAATCAAACGGGCGTGTAGGCTACTGAACATTTTCGACAGCAGCAAAATACTTATAATGATAAAAAATAGCTTCATTCTGGTTCGAAATAACCAATATTGGGAGTCAGCTGTCATCCGCTGGGTATTGCTTTTCCTCCCCAATGGTCTCTTCCTGTCCAAACTCCATGGATTTCACGGTCAGGTTAGCGCTGCTTCCACCTAGAAGCGTAGTTCACACCTCACAAAGCATTTCAGCTGCCTAGCTATGATTGCTGCAATCATCAAAGCATTTTATCAAAGTACCAGTAATGAATAATGTCCCATTTGCCCATAATCCTCTGAGTGACATTTACCTACCAGTCTATAGGCCTCCTACTCTCTGCCTAACACATAAAACATAAATAATATTGTTGGTGAATCAATAAAAACCAGATTACTCTCTGGAGAATGACATTGGAATTTACTCAAATCATATTATTATTATTAGATTACTATTATTATAGTTATTATTATGACTTCAGGATAAAGAGAACATTAATAAATTATTCTTGAAAACCTATAGTAGTTATTCTGCAGCCCTTCATAATACTGGGGAACTCTTATAACGTCCGCAGTTGTTCGTTCTCGAACACCACTAAGGGCTCAAATTGCCACAGCCTTATTTCCTGTATCAGAAGGTCTTATATATAAAATATAACATAGCATTTTCGCAAATTTATGTGCCTTTTATTTATTTCTTTTGTAATTGGCCCAAATTCTAAACTGTTTTTCTCATTCGTTTCTTATGTTTACTTAATTATTTCATTGACTGTTCATCTAAATATGTTTTTATAAACTTAATCTGAAAATATCTTCCTCGAGCCATCAAAATAAGTGGCAACCATCTTTTGCTGTCCTTAATTACTTTTCTTCATTCTGTTTGTTCCATACCGACCTCAAACATTGAGCTTAAAAGAATTTTCAAATTATTATCTTGAACGGCATTCTACTGTTTCGAGCAAAATGACTTTCCCCTCCCAGTGTGCCTGATAACCAGGCTTTAAAACTTAGTGCCCGATCGAATATGTTAACAGCAACCGTACTGTACAGACTTTGCTCGAGCTACCATATGCTAGTTCACGTGATAGTAAACAAACCGCAATACAGATATAGGAAGACCACAAAATAACTTCTCATTATCTAAACTCACATTACAAGCATGCAAAACGATACTTTCTCCTGTTTGTGTATAATAGTCCCTCCCAAATGTTTCAATATATGTTTGCGTTTTAGAACACTTTACTTTCGGCATGCCGAACACGTATTATAAATTTAAACACGCACAATGACAAGGTACAGTCGGTCAAATAAAAAACGTCGGGACTCGTATGCTGTTAAAATTAAAGTTTTGACGCATTAGTTCACAAGTTTCCTATAAAAAACACAAAATACAGGTCATTTTCGGAACATATGAGGCCATGCGGCAGGAGGGGAAATATGAACAAGGAGGGAAAAAATGAGCATCGCGGAAATCGCAACACACGATATTCAACTTAATGCATTGTCATAATTCATTTTGCTTTGTGTCATCGCCACATACAAATGCTAACGTGAGAGAAAGTGTGGTTAGGGCTGTAATTGACCTGCATTTTTCGGTCTCTGAAGCAGCGAGAAGGTTCCATATTTATGAAAAGAAGCTCAGAGGTGGGAACGTTACTATAATGCGACCGGAAGTTTTCATAGCAAACGTTGATCTGGCCGTACGCGTATTTCGATGCTAAGATTGGTTGCAGATGCTGAGCGTAAGTTATTGATTTTGCACTACAAGTACCGGTATTATAAAATAAAATCTTTAAAAAATGCTCCTTGAATAAACATATTCCTCGCGAATCTATTAATTATTAATATTATAACAATTTGCAACCAAGAATATGGCGGATTTGAGGCACATAGCCACAGCCTTCTATACATGTTTGTTTTGGAACAAAACTGACTAAATAATCAAGAAAATACATGGATAGACAAGAGGCGTGTGTGAACCTAACCTTAAGTCTTCCTGTACATGCGCATATGCTCGTTCGTGATACTTAATCAAATACCGCCCGACGTTTTTTATTTGACCGACTGTACACTGTTGACCAATTTGAGAGGCACCGTATTACGAGCGAATTCACTTCTCGGTACTACTATCAATGACTGTCTTATCAGCCTACGCAATCACTCTCCACCCCCTATACTCAGGTTGTTGGTAACCGGAATCAACTCCCTCTGTGGGTTCGGGCACTAAGTTTTAAAGCCTGCTGATAACTAATATAATAACGGTATTAAACAGGAATTTTCTGTTTCATAGACACATGAATGTTTCTGAAAATAGCACTTTTGGATTCAGGAGACCTCAAAAGTATATTTGTGTTGAAAACGCGACATCGAATTTAGAGTCGATCACAATATTTCCTCTACCTACTGTAGGCACGGGTAGATGAAGTAAAATGTAGAGCATGATATTGGTCGCATCATTCTCATACGGCTTTACTGTGCAAATCTGCTTGTTCCATTCAGTAACTTTTCCGAGTAGGGTTTTTATTCAAACATGATGACTAGGGCCCGGATTTGAAGGTTTTAACCTATTTTTTCCCCAGCTTCCTAATTTGAACATTGTAACGTATTTTTCCGTTTCATACCCATAGCTCCCGAATAAATTAATCTTATAGAACCTATAAAGGGCTAAATCGGACTGAAGGACCTAAAAGGTGCTAAAGACGACTTTTGCTGAAAAAGTAGGGGCTAAAGAGGACTTTTGCAGAAAATAACAAACACGATTTTTAAATAGGTGAAAAGGAAAATAAATATGTAAAATTGTGGTTTTTAAGGAAAGACACAATAAAAATTAATTTATTCAACACACTCAAATTAACAATGTACATATTACTTTGTCGCTTGTCTTTGTAACTCAAAAATGTCCCGCCTCACCGTCGCAGGAAATGAAACTTGAGCCGTCTTCAATACTTTGAAATCTGCAAGTAATCCGTTGTCGTTTCAACTTTCAAATAAGTTGCGACCAACGACATAGAAGTACACTAAAGAACAAATTCGTGGTATTCCAGTCTACTTATTTTTGTACATCGGAAGTGAATTGAGTGGTGTATTGAATAATTATAGACTATCATTAAAGAATAAATATCTCAATTGTTTATGCTATTTTTCGAATGCCGATATCAGGAATAGTTACATGCTTATTTAGTAAAAACTAGAATAACTGTGTCAAAATTGTAATACAATGTTAATATTAGTGTTCATTATATGTTTTATTAAGGCGGCTAAAATAGTTTGTTTTTATCCTAAAAAGGGCTATTCCACGAAAATAAAAGACTAAAATACCTTTTATAAAAGCCTAAAAATCCGGGCCCTAGTGATGACTTAGATAATTTTAGACGTTTGGTGGCTGAAGTTCTAGCACTATCATTGCATAGCCATGCAGATTATATATTACCATTATACGAGGAGAAAACACTTCAGCAATGATGAGTGGCTTGTAAAGACTTTGAAGGAGATGAATGGCGGGTTCTCGGAGGTTTATGAACATGACATGAATTTAGTGTAACACTACATAGGAAATTGATGTCACTTCTTGCTCATAGCATGCCTCCGCTTCAGATTCATCTCTGTGCAGAGGTTCATAATCTCAGAGATCTCAGAGATCAAAACCAGGAACATACAAGCCACTGGCCTGTAGTCAACAACTAATTAAACATCAATTTATGAACGCAACTCTCTGGCTATGTGTGTAGCAAATAACGTAAATGATTAAACGTTCTACTCTGTGCCTTGATAATGAAGTTCCCAATTACAATATTTCTCTTTATCAATTCTAGTGACGTTTTTCCTGAAGAATATTACTTTCTCATTTTCTGCAGATTATGTCTCTGTTGGAAACTTCATGAGAATACTATAGGAGAGAGGTTCCATCTGGCGCTGTGAATCGAACTCCGGCTAGCTCAGTTGGTCGAGCGGCGGCACGGATATTCGAATGTCCTGGGATCGAGTCCCAGTGTCGGGGGAATTTTTCTCCTATAATATTTTCGTATTCTTCAAGCTAAACGTAAGAATTATTCGTAAACTAGATATTTATTTATTTTAAACTTTCAAGACAAACCATCAGCAGGCTCTAAGTTTGAAATTAATGAAAAAATGTCAGTAGTATGGCTTTCTTCCATAAATAATAAATGCAATATGTGGTTAAAAATGCCCACATTATACATAAAATATTCTATTGGTCTTAAATCTCTCCTTTAAACAATTGTTCGAAGTGACGTAGTGAGTCAGGAGCAGTGAAAATGTTAAACTAAAGCATTGCATCTTTATATACTTGGTTAGTATATACAGGGTGTTAATGAATAACACCTAAATATTTTACCTGTGTATAGAGGGGGACAAGCAACTTTTATTAGGACATTTTTGCTCTATGACGTAAAATGTGTATGCTGCAGGGCATTAAAGTCCTTAAAATTTGGTGCTCATAAGTCAATAATGGAGCGAAATAGGGTTAAAATTTTCATTAAATTGACTTCATGCCTTCTTAGCGATCGATAAAAACCTGATTCTTAATAATTCATCAACAGCTATATCATAATTTAGAATTTTCATAATCTGCAAAATTTACTGACTAATGACATGATTGCCCGCCACTGCATTATGTTTTTATTCCTAATTCCAGACCTAACAAAAATGTTTCGTTTGTCTTTTTTTTCCCTCAGTGTTGCAAGATATCGATCGTAATTTTTTACAATTTTCCCGACCACTACACAATATTCACTGTTCCTTTGTTTCCCATCGTTTCAAGTAAGTATTAGAAGTCAGTGGCGTGCATATCCTTGGGAGATTTTATGTTATAACAGGAAGAATTGAATCCATAGAGCAAAAATCTCCTAATAAAAGTTGCTTGTCTATGTCCCCTCTATACACAGGTAAAATATTTCGGTGTTATTCATTAACACCCTGTATTGTGCGACAAGTTAAATAACAAGCTAGTGAATTTTCGGGCTGCGCATTGACCATGCCATGCTCCACTTGCTTCTGCTTGTGCTTCTGCGCATATTGTTCTTTAACTTGTCTCGCTATAGTAGTCTGTATTTGAGCGAGATCATGACCAGTTACTAGAAAAGCCGAGACGTCTGCGTACAAAATAGAACATTATTAAAAACAAACAGGGCCTAAAATGGACCCGTGAGGTACACCGTGTTACCAGATTGAGTCACGCTGTAGATTAAAGTCAGTATTGAGTCTATAATACTGCAATATTAAGCAAACCTTCTACGGAAAGCGTCTGTAAAATATCGAAGGACAACAGTATGGTCAATTCTACACCATTTCAACCTCAATTTCGGAAAAGGTAATTTCAATTTCGGAAAAAGTAATTTCAAATTCGGAAAAAGTAATTTCAATTTCGGAAAAAGTCATCTCAATTTCGGAAAAAGTAACTTCAATTTCGGAAATACGAGGGCTATTTTTTAAAACATTCGATGGGGCATAAAATGAAAACCACAGTGAAAATCAAAACTGTTTTATTTGGAACATTTAGATACACCTTCTAGCTACTTCTCTACATAATCTCGCTCCGATTGAGTCATTTGTCCTAGCGTGGTACCAACTTTACTATACCCTCTTCATATCCCTCGTATTTCCGAAATTGAAGTTACTTTTTCCGAAATTGAAATTACCTTTTCCGAAATTGAAATTACTTTTTCCGAAATTGAAATTACCTTTTCCGAAATTGAAATTACTTTTTTCCGAAATTGAGGTTGAAAAGGTGTAGTTCCCATTACTCGCGAACTTTACACACAACAATCAAATTTTTGAAAGTACAGCTAAAATTGCATGGATTTTAGTGTTAATAGGAATCCATAGTATTAATTTAGTAAGTGCCGGAATTATATTTTATAAGATAGTGTGGAAGATGGGAAAATGTCTGTACGTCCGTGAGCCTGTACTGCGATAATTATGTAGGCCTACGCTTTATCGGATTTTCATGAAACTTGGTATACGTATTTATAACATGTATGAGAAGAAGTCTATTGATATTGGACCAAATCGGTTGACCGGTATCGGTTTAATGCCCAATTTAGTGCCTATTTTATGGTAATAAATTAGAAAGAGTTTATCAAATGCAAATCAGCTATCATGACAACATATTGATTTACACTTTCATATACGTCTTTGAAAGTTGCAATACAGTTAGCCATGACATATTCCTTCACACATGATTACCAAACTAGTCATATGTTCGTTTATTTCGTTGAAATGAGTAGGCCTACTACAGGAATACCGGTTATATACAGAAGGTATATTACTGTGGAATAATTAGACCTACCTACATTAAGCGGAGTTCTTTGCCAGTTTTTTTGTGAAATGTTGACATATTTTAAGAATTTATTTTAATTTTAATTTGAACAATCTTCCTCTACATCCAGAGACTGCCAGTTTGACAAAGAATATCATAACAGCATGCGGTATAAATATGTTATAGGCTTATCACTAAAGAAGAAGAAATAAGAAATCTACTGTTTTGAATACAGATGGTATCTAAGTATTCTTATAGAATACTTTAAAGCCTTTAAGGCAATTTCTTTATAGGTGGATCTTGGGATTAATCTTAAGATTAGGCTAAGTATCAAACTTTAGACTTCCGTAAGGCCTGCTTAATGAATCGATCTGGAGCTTAACTCGGAGATAGATTACAGAATTACTTACTTTCTGCATATCATAATTGCAATTATCACTGATTAAACAAAAGAATTTTGGCACTTTGTTACATCAGTTCACCTGATTTTATTTATATTTATTTTATTGGTGCTTTTGCCTAAATGACAATACTTAACAGTAGAGTAAAAAGATATAGATATGGTAAATTAATATTTTATCACCTAACACTGGAGCTGAAATAGGTGTAACGAATTTATATGGAACCCAAAACGTCGAGGCTTGTGTAAGATGGTTGTTTCATTATTAGGGCGTGTAACATACCTCGTAAAACTAGATTAAATTATCGCTTCTCATTTTCCGCAATTTGGACGGAGGTTAGATCGTATTTAATTCCGGGGCTCAAGTAACGAACATAGAAAAGCCAGAGAGACTGATAATTGCAAATTGAAGGTTGATTGTGCTAATAGATGAGTTTGCTGGCTGTGGGTTCCAGATCGCCAGTGTACTCATTACTGGCATTCTAAGAACGCTAACAAACACAGCTGGTCTCTCAGCAAATGATCACCAAACTACTGCAGGATCTATCAGCTGCCAGCCCACACACATCCTGCTTGTAATCTACTACATTTAAAAACTATATAAGCCTACACGATCTGCGCTATTTAATTCTCATTACATTATTGATAATACCGGTATTGCATTAAGCATTTACATACTGCTTTAAGTTGCTTTAAGTTGCTTTAAAGTTTTAATATATGTTAATGCAAAATATTATTAGTAAACATAGCAAAACTCTTACAATTTTGGAATTTTAGTAGGTCTATACAAGGCTGCTTTATTTTATTTTAACAAGAAAGATAAGTTCATCTTTAATTCAGAATTACATGAGCACAACACAAGGAGCAAAGACGTTATACATATTTTTAAATATCGAACTTTTAGATACACTAAATCGCCAGTTTACATTATTAGTCAAGTTATAAATAATTTACCAGCTAGTAGGCCTATTTTAAATTTGAAAAATCTCAGGTGTTTTAAATTTAAACTGAATAAGTATTTGTATGAGAAGACATTTTATTCTTTTAAGGATTTTTTAAATAAATGATTTTGCAGTTACTGTAACCTTATTTGTTCAAAATATTGACAATGTCTGTCTATACAATGTATAGCTACAGATGCAATGAATTATTATTATTATTATTATTATTATTATTATTATTATTATTATTATTAATTAACATTTCTCAAATGTGCTCTAACAATCTATTAACTGCATTAACATACTCTATCATGTGTTGTCTACAGTATTTGTTACTTCTTTTTATTGATCAGTTTTAGTGTTTGACTAGTTATTTTTATACGTTCTCTTTCCTTTCCTTTTTAATGTGTCTCTTTATCTTAGTTACAAAACTAATTTGAGTTCTGTCTTTTCTTTCTCCCTCTCTGCATAATTCTCCAACTTTTCAGATCAGATTTGACACTAAGTTGATAATTTTGTAATATTTCATTCTTTATTCAATATAGTTATAGGCTTATATTTAACTCTTAAATTAAATAATTTTGATTATTTCGGGAAATCTTATAGGCCAAGCCTATCAGTAATTAATATTTTTCTCTGCTTAATATTAAGTTGTTAGCTTATAAATATATTCTCTGCATTGTATTTTGTCTTGTAAAATTACTTAAATCTGGTTCCATGAAACAGACAGTTTTGATTTTGCGAAATAACATTTATTATTATTATTATTATTATGTCATACTGCTATTGTAGTTAATATTATGTTACGGATTTTACACATTGGCATTGTAGACCAATATTCATGTTTCACTTATGAAGTGTACAAAAGTGAGGATGAGATTAAAAGTCCATAAAATAAAGAACAAAATTTCGATTAAAAAAATACCGATAGTTGTAATCTAGATTATTTCCAGTGAAATCCAAAGCATGAATTTTATTCTTCCACAAATGCTATTTTTTATTACTGTTTTATACTCAACACTCTGGTGATTTTTAAACAAAATCCTTTTTTCAGGTATAGATTATTTTATGGTTATATTTATTCGTATCTCCCAAGGGCGCTGAGATTTGCATATCCATATTGGCAACGGACGTGAGGGCTACTGCACATCCCATGTTTAATAAATCCCTTAGAATATACAGGAAGCTTTACCACCGAGGTAATTCTGCATCTATTTATTCCATGCATAAATAAAATTCTAATGGAGAAAGCACAGAGATTTTTCTGGGTAGTTTTATTATTATTTATTATTATTATTATTATTATTATTATTATTATTATTATTAGTATTATTATTATTATTATTATTATTTATAAGTAGAGAAAGAAGGAGGAAGAAAAGAAAAAGAAATAAAAAGAGAAAGAGTGAATGGAAAAAGAAAGATAGCAAGCAAGCTAGAAAGCGAGAAGACCAGAAGACAGAAAAGACAAAACAAAACAAAACAAAAAACATAAAGAAAGAAAGAAAGATTGAAAGAAGGAATGATAAATTAAAGAATCAAGAAAGAAAGAAAGAAAGAAGGAAGGAAAGAACGAGGGAGACAGAGAGAGGGAGAGAGAGAAGAGTATTTTTTTTTTGAGCTAACGAAATGGTGCTGCTCTATTTATCAGAGTTATGCTAACGTAGCCCACTAATCAACTACCTATTTAAAATATTATTAATAATAATGTAAAAACTCCCTTCCCACACAGCACACTACATACGTAGTGTGCTGTGTGGGATATCGACTTGAAAAGTTCTAATGTTTCTTATTTTAAATTTTTATGGAATTAATTCCAAAAGGTGCTGTGAAATTCTTATTGATTTTATCGACGTTCTATGAGTTTGTAACTAGCATTATTCAATGCTTTGGATTCCTAAAATTTTGATTACTCACGATACTTTGCGATGTTGAGCATTCTACAAGACAGCATTAATATTATTATTTTAGAGTTCATCACGTATCAGAGACTTTCAAGGATATAATAAATCGTTATTGGCGTATATATCAAATGAAATATTCCTTTCGACTTTCAAGTATAACATATTAATTATTTTAGCCAAAATACTTATTTAAACTCAACGGTAAGCAAATTAGTCAAACCGGCGTGGTATTTGTTTTTTTTGTTTTCGATTGATACCTCAGTCGTACGTATTGACCCAGAATTCGCGTTGAAAGTGGAAAATGGCAATATACGGTATGATAATGGTAATTCAGTAATAATAATAGCAATAAAAACCCTATGTATGGCTCTCAAATATTTCCTTTTAATCACGAGTCCTAGATTCCAGGGTTGAACAGAATAGTCTAAACATTAGTTTTATGTTATCCATTTTAAATAAATTTATTAAAAACCAAATAATTATTATGCACTATGACTCTACATTACTACAGTTATTCTAGAATGCTACAAACTTAATTTTCATTCATCGTCGTAATATCATTAATGTATTTCATGATTAAAATTTATATTTTCTTATAAAAATATATCCATAAAAATTAAACTTGGTTTACCGTGTAATATATGCCGGAAATCAGGCATATTTATTACTATAGATCAGGCAAAAATCGAATGTAGAATTAAAATAGTTTGAAATTAGTTATAAATCCACATTACATAGGCCCTAATTAAGATATTCATTAAAAAATTCTATGAAATAAATCATTACATTAAAACCACACATAGTTAGCAAGCAGAGAACAAGGCTTTCCGAATGAATGAAACTTAATACATCTTTAAATCTTTAAACTGTTATTATCAAACTGCTTTTTTCTTTTATAAAAGTGATTATATTGTTTTGAAAATAACCACCAAAAATATGATTCTTTTAAATTAATAAATATATTATATAGTAAAAAGTAAATGTTTTGTAACATTTATACTTGTCCAGAATAATTACTTTATTATGTGGCCATTTATTCTTTGTGTTTATTTTATTTTGTATTTCCTTTTGTACTGTAAATTATTTAACTTAATTGTATTTTTATATTCATGTAGGCCTAAGTTATTTATGTGTAATGTTGAATTGTTCCGTATCCGAGCATGAGCACATGCGGGTGGTGCCCTAATGTAAAAGAAATTGTTTAGTTTAATATCGTATGAAAATAATTAAATTAAATAAATTCAGTATTATTATTCATGCTAAAATGCCACACAAATTTCAAGCAGACAGATTCACTATCTGCATATGTAGGCCTAGATCATTATGTCCAGATTTTTTCCCTCGGGAATACGACATAATTCCTAATGCTTCTACATCATCTATTATTCTGGCTTCAGGTGTATACCACTCGGAGATAATATAAAATTCAAGGATATGTGGCCATTAACAATTTTTTGTACTGGCATCTTCATGTTTCCATTACCCCCGCACATGTCATTTGTTTGCTGTTTTGGAATCAGTAGCGTTGTGTTTCATTTTACCCCATCCCCGGGCGCACGAAAGAGAGGAGATGCATTATCGACTACATATTAATACTGTACCACTCCCAGCCCTCAATAGCAGCTGTTGCTTCCCAGGTAATACACCACTGAACAGCGCTTTTACTCTGCCATCCAATGACAATGTTATATTAGATTCCTAGCACACGTCCGACTTCAATCGTATTCAATCTTTTAGGTTGAATATCGTTCTCACATGTTGAATTTCTACTTGACTTACAGTAGATATAAGGTCCGCACGTCAAACTCCAATAGTTAATAAAATAATTACCGGTATGTAGTCCGAATATCTTTATTCTTCTTCTTTCCTTTCCTTAGTTTCACCTCTCCCTTTTTAGTTTCCCTCTCCCCTGGTTAGTGGAAGAGAAGGTCTTAAGGCCTTAACTACACCAGAGGGAAATATAAATAAATAAATAAATAAATAAATAAAACATTAGTACCTGTAGGCCTATTCTTAACATTTTTTATTGTTCCTAGACCTTTCGGTTCCATGGACATCTGTAATTTTAAATATTTGTTTTTTATGTTTTATAAATGTTGAAATTGACCTAATATTAAGTGCTATTTATAAATTAACATTTTAATTGCTATATTACAATCCTATTCTTCATTCTGTTTTATCAGTGTATTAGGCTAATATTCTTATATCTACAAATTGCTTATTGTCATAAAATTAAAAACTATATAATTAGGACAATATGCTGGAGTTCGTGATGTACAGTCGAGTGCACGGAATCATTACGATATAATTCGCAGTGATTTTATGTTGGTAAGGGAATGCATAACCGGCTCTGCAAGGCCCATTGCCGAACCCTGCTTCTATTCTTTTTTTTTTTTTGCGTTGGATAATTTGTCTAATTCCTTTTCCTTCTTCACTCCTGAACCTGAAACCGACCTGTGTAAATAGGTTAATGTTTGACATCAAACCAATACGAGTCAGACCCGTTCAAGGGCTGGTGTTGACATTTGTTGTGAGGAATACAACATTTACGTCATATTCAGAATTGTGAGGCACACTAATTTACAGAAGTTGTGACTGGGTAGAGAGACCCCATCTGGGGCTGTGAATCGAACTACGGCTAGCTCAGTTAGTAGAACATCGGTATGGAAAGCCGAAGGTTATGGGTTCGAATCCTAAGCATTTTTCTCCTAACATATTCTGACGTTATGTTATTATACAACCAATATGTGATTTCATTAATACAGATCTGCATACATTAGTTTATTCATGTAAAATCATTTGCGCATCTCCATGTGAAACCGTGCTGAACAGTTGAGTTGAGTAAAATTAGCCGAGCGCGGGGACCTCAACTTGCGCAAATCCCATCAATACACTTCCTATGGAAAGTAACACCTGAATATAAAGATAATGGAAGCAGAATCTTATCGTTAAATAAAATTAGAAAAAAAAATAATATCGTAAAGTAATAATAATAATTCTGTTAGAACTACCATTGTGTTCCTTATCAGCAAGTTCTGAACACGTTTCTCTATTTATCTACCGACAGATGTTCAAAAGCATTATAAATGTAACATAAATATTTGATTTGCTACTATTAAATGCCTGGTGAAAAAGGCTTGCATCTGATCATACACTTCGTGATATGCTTACAACAATGTATATAACCATGAGCATCAATATATTAACCTTTCCACTGGTATTGACGTATAAGCGTCACCACAAAAGCTGTAAACAGCAGAGATTAATAAAATCAGGTAAACTGATGTAACAAAGTGCCAGAATGCTTTTGTTGCATACATTAAAATTGCAATTATGATATGCAGCAAATATATTTTTTAATCAGATTAAAATCGTCCGGCATCAGCAGAACTACAGATTTGTGATATCTTAACAATCGTACACTCACATAAAAATAAAATATAAATTTAAAAAATCCATGTCAAATTGGCCGGCTCCAAGACTTAAACCTGGGACCTCCAGAATACGAGTCCAAGACGTTACCATTTCGGCAATCTCGCTCAGTTTAACGGTCTAGTTTGATAACCATAGGCCTATGTGAAAGAATAGTGTTATTTGTCAAAGCTAAATGCATTGCAACTTGAAATTCTCACAAGATTCAGTAGCAAAGAACTCCGCTAATTATTTCACAGTAATATACCTTCTGTAAGCCTATGTAACAGTATTCATGTAGTACTCAATTTAAACTTGATCAACAATATAAACAAACATCTGATTGCATTGGAGTCAAAGTCCCCATGATTAGAAATGCGGAATTGTAGTATAGACATGATTTTAAAAAAATGTTAAATTTAATTAGACTTTATTCTGGTACCGGTTAACCAATTTGGTCTAAAATAAACATGTTTCTTGCCATGGACATTATAAATGCGTATACCAAGTTTCATGAAAATCCGATAAAGCATATTTGAGTTATCGCGCCTTTCTGATAAGGAGGCCCTAAATTGGGCATTATTCCGATACGAGCCAACCGATTCGGTCCATCATCAATAGACGTCTTCCAATAGACATTATAATGGATATACCGGTACCAAATTTCATGAAAATCCGATAAAGCGTATTTGAGTAATCGCGCCTTCAAAATAGACACTAAATTGGGTTTTACTCCAGTACTGGTCAACCGATTTGGTCCAATATCAATAGGCTTCTTCCCATGAACATTAGGCCTATAAATTCGTATACTAAGTTTCATTACAAATCCGACAAAGCGTATTTGAGTTATGGCGCGTACACACACACGAACGGACAGACAGACAGTCAGATAGACAGACAGACGGACGGACAGACATTTTTCCATCCCCCACATACAATCTCATAAAGTACCATACTGGCACTTAATAATCAAGCATGCCCTAAAGGAGGGGTCTCCAAAATGACGCCCGCGTCATATGACATTGGAACATTCCAAAATCGTTTTCTTTGGAAATCGAAGATGTTCAACCAGAATTGCATATTAAAATGGTTGACCTCCAAAAGGATGATTTCATGAAGGGAATTTTAAGGAAGAAAGCCTTGCTCGGTTTTACAACTTCCCTGAAGAAACTATCCAAAGATCAAAGAGTAAGCAAAGAGGCCGTGCTTCAGGGAGTGCGAATTCAATCGTTTCATCAACATGCAAATATATGTTGTTCGCCATGATTAAAGCCTGAGTTTGTGCCAATGAAACTGGCGTTTAGCTACCCTTCAGAGAACTTTAAAAATCTGTTTTTTTTTATATAAAGTTTTAGCTCTTGGCACCTCGTGTACAAAAGTTAAACAAAATCGTTAGAGCCGTTTTGGAGTAAACCACGAAAAAATAAATTTTCTTCATGGAAAGTGATAGTTATGACCCGGAAGTTTATGAAAAATCTTATTTTTAATAATGCATTTTATTTTTAAGAATGCATAAACATGAAAGAAGCACAGAAAATTTATGGTTTAATTTTGCATATTCTTGCATATTGTATTAATTTTGAAATAATACTTCTCATTTGCTTGATATTAAAATATTAGTACACATTTGTTTAACTCGTCAATTTTTAACGGCGTATTTCTGAAATATTTTAATTGTTGTGCATATCTCTGTTGATTCGAACATGTACAGTATAGGCTACTTGGCTAAATGAGTATTTTGAGAACCGACTGTACAATAATTCGCGGGTGCGCGGGTAAAGAGAGTTAAGTCCACCATCCTCAAAAATTGAGATATGTCCATAGAGTTATAGATAAAAATGTTCTCTACATTTGTGTTAAGTCCAGTAAGTCATATTCAGAATTGTACGGTAGTTATGGATGTGAGCCTCATGGGTTTATCCCTCTCTAAGACATGAGTTCATTCTTCATGCGGTCTGTGGCATGCGACCATCCCGGTTCCGTCTTGCGCGTACCCTTAGGCGATGTTGGGAGGGTAAAGCGTGTTAAGTCACTCTAATTCTCAGTAACTAGAAGGTGGACTTAACTCTCTTTGCCCGCGCACCCGCGAATTGATACTACATAACCTAATGTTTTAAACTGATTGTATACTATTAAAGGGACTTTTCACTTAATTAATTTTCGATTTATTAAAATCTGTTGCATTTATGTTTTTTAAAAAAGTATTGTTATGTAATTTATACAATTCAACTTTTTTTCTATTTTGTAATGTAATTCAGTTAACAAGAGAACGTAAGTATCAAACTTAGTTAAATGATACAACATATTTCATTGGTTTCGGAGCATATTTTACAATTTTCAGAGCCTCTTTTCATGCTCATTTCGTCTTCTGATAGAGCATTAACTTCCGGGCCTTAGTGATAGTAAAATAAGATAAAGTCATCGCCAATCTTCGTGTAGCATCCCCAGGAAATATCTAACCCATATACAAGATGTTGATTTACTTTCTCGCATATACGTAGTATAGAGAAAGTATTGTGATCGTGACAAAAAATCGAAGTCGAGATAACACCGGGAGAGCACGTTTCATGAAGCCTAGAAACAGAAAAAAATATTTTTGGAATGACGTCTGTCCGTCTGTCCGTCTGTCCGTGGACAAGCACAGCGGGTAAACGGTTCATTGTATTTACTTCATTTTTTGAATTAAGAACTTTTTCGAAATTTTGTCGAACCGCCCAGAAATTTAGTTTTACAACTGAAATATTAAGGGGACTTTTCATGAAAACTTTTTTAAAAAATTTGATTTTTGAAAAAATGGCTCTAACGATTTTAATAAAAATTTAAAATTGTAAAGTCTTATCTGTGACTAATAAAATGGCTATATCTGTATTTCCGCAAAAATGACTTAAGGGGCACTTTACTCGTATCCATTTTCAATTTTTCTAGATTATATCCATTACAGTAGGCGATACATGAAAACCTATCACAGTAAAGTTGTAGAAAAATTTTAAATGAACAATTTTTATTTAACACATTTCTTTGTACATTTAATAGATATCAAGATAAAAACGAAATAAGGACAGCTTAAATGCGAATTTCAGAACATAAATGTAAATTAAAATATGAATGACATTTTGTTGCCTCTAGTAACAAGAAAACTATAGTCCTAATGTACTTATTGTTGTGAAATGCAATCAGTTTAGCTCAGTCGCAATGAACACACTAAAACCAATTACAGCGAGGTGGTAGGCCTATGGGCTAACAGGGAAGAGGTCCTGAGTTCAAATCAAACCTCGTGGCCGCCCAAATTGACTTGGGTTTTTCATGGTTTCCTCGTTCGCAAAGGCGAACGCCGGGTTTGTAGGACTTGCTTATTTTCCATAACTCATCGCCGCTATGTCACTGGATATTATAATCGTTTAAACTGAATATCACATAAGAAGACATCACTAAACAAAGAAACATGACGCGAATGAGTTGCTAATATAGACCAGCGTTTCTCAACCTATGGTCCCGCGGACCACTGGTGGTCCGCGAACACGGTGCAGATGGTCCGCAGACATAATTAATTAAAAAATATCATAAAGCAAGTGGGAAGTAAAGAAGTAGAAATTTTTCACATAAAATGGACACTAGATGTCAAAGGTTTAAAATCTTCGAAAATACAGGTCATATCGACTAAATTTGACTAATATTGAGCCAAACAAACAGGAACTCTGCAAGAGGCGTCAAGCTCAACCGTCTCATTAAAAGTGAGTAATAACATAATTCCTAATTATATTATCAAATTGGTAATACATATTAAAGTGTGTTCAAAATATAATTTTACTGTCAATAGTTACATTCCAATTCAATAGCCTAACTGTGTTTCCGTCGGATTAAAAAAAAATGTATTTCGTTATAACGACATATAATTCAATACCCCAAATATTAAGAATATAGGTCTACATATAGCCTACTTTTAAAAATTGGATGTAAAATTTGGGGTCCGTAAAGTTTTTTACTCATTTTAGAGGTCCTCGGGTTCAAAAAGGTTAAGAAACGCTGATATAGACTAATGTTTCACGCAAACATACTAAACACGTGGTATGACCTACATGCAGTTAAAGCGTGCAATATAACCTTCTGTAGTAGTAGTAGTGGTGGTAGCGAAATTCAAATATAAGTCGCCCCTTAACCTTCCCCATTATCGAATGGGGAAGATTAAGGGGCGATATTCACATTTGCACGGACTGTGTGACGTATTTTGTTTCTGAGCGAAGCAGAGTGACCAACTGCCCATGTATACTGTTGCATATAGCTAAATAATGCATAACACTAACCACATAGTTAAGTGCGCGAAGCGGAGGCGGCAGCCGTAGCGAAGCGCCCTTGCATTTTCGAATAATGTACGATACACTGTTTGTAGGTTTCGAAAATGTGGCATATTATATCTCCCGCAAGGTTTGTCAGCCTGCCACCTCTCGTCTAGCGGTAAGACGTCACACCTCCAACGTCCAATCACGAGTTTCCTCATAATACTAGGACAGAAGAATTTGCTAGATCGTTGTATAAAAGAAACTGCATCGGTGAAGATAGGTTGGGTGGGTCCGATTTATCCCAAGGTGCGACTTATATTTGAATTTTCCCGTAGTAGTAGTAGTAGTACTAATAATATGCAGTTTTACTGTCATTGATTATTATTATTGTTATTATTATTGTTATTATTCTTATTATTATTTCACGGTAAAAGCATTGGACATAAAGATCGACCCTGATGCTTTCCGTTCTAGATACTTGTTAGTTTTATGAAAATGTAATAAGTAAAATTTAATTGTCTCTTTAATTAAATTTTTTCTGTGCTAGCCTTTAACACGTATATGCGAGAAAGTTTGTGGAACGTATTTTTGCACCATTTATTTCTACGTCTTCTCGTTCTCGAGCTGTGCTGTTCACAAATGCACATGCAGATATGTTTCTGAAAATTGTATATTTAGTTATAATATTACTGGGATTTGAACCCAGGACCTTTGGCTATCCGTGCCAATGCTCACCAACTGAGCTAAGCCAGAGTTGACTTCACAGCGTCAGATGAAACCTCTCTCCTATGACCGATTGCCCTTAATGGTCCTGGGTTCAAATCCCAGTGTCAGAGGAATTTTTCTCCTATAATATTATCATGTAATGTTCAACAGAGAGAATAATCTGTGATTCATGAATGCATATGCATATATCTATTATGTATATTTAGATTCAGGGGACCTGAAAATGTGTTTATGCTGAAAACTCGCCATAGAATTACAGGATAGAACACCTCTACCTGAGTACCAGTAGGTCTAATTATGGTACGAATAGAAAAAGTAAAAGTGTGTGAAGAAATGACGTTATAAAAACAAAATGTTTCATTTCACAAATTTCAGTACGTCATATATCATAGCAAATATTGCATATTTAAACATACTGTATAGTCTTTGGGGACACACATAGCTTTCTTGTGTTATGGATGTTCATGTTGATTAAAAATGTCAGGGTGGTGGTTAGGGATTTGCTTGCAGATGTGTGCACTTTTCTGAACGCATGGAATTAGATGCATGTCGCAGGGGGAGAGTGAGGATATAAGGGATGAAAACTGGCACAGAAGAAGTGAAATAATAGTGGATTAGTAGGGCGTGTGATTGCGTTTGATGGGTTGCTGCAATCTGATTATGCATCCAGCATCACTCAGAGGAACACAGTCTTACGTGCTAAAATGATTTACCGTAAATATCCCAATAGTGCGTTACTCTGCCTCATTCCCTGTTATCACTACCCGCACCCTGAACTCCCTACCGCCGGGTCTTATGGGTAATCGGAGCCTATATATTTTAGGTCAAAGTTACTCAAGTATTTTGACAGTAATTAGAAGCAATATCTCATCATCTAGCGCAGTTTAATTTATATTGCATAATATGTTTTATATCTCTTATATTGCTTGAATTTGATTATTTTTTTACTTTTGGTCTCAATTTTTCGTGTATACTGTATTACAATATTAAATGTGTTTATAGTCTATATACATTTCATGTTCATTACTAAAAAAAAATGACATGGCATTCATGACATCCGTCATCTCATATTTAAGTATACATTAAGCATTTAGCTTGTTTCTTTGTAATATTTTTTCGCTTAGTTATAATTGTCTATCCTGTGCACAATACTCTTTCATACACACTCACAATTACATATAATTTTTATTCACTTTGTTTTCTCCTCTATATTATCTCCTAACAAACTCTTGACCGGATCATTTTGTGGTATGATTCAATGTAGGTTACACTGAATTATTTTATTGCTAGTATTTTGTATTATGGTTGTATTTATTGTATTTACAAGGTATTCATGTAATGTATTTTGATTTCATCCTGGTTGAGTGGAAGAAAAGACCCTATGGTCTTAACTCTGCTAGGCAAAATAAAACTTTGTTGCATCTATTACAGTAGAGTCCTGCTATCTGGACTAGATGGGGAAAGTCCGAATTAAATGGAATTTGCCTTAAAATGCACGTTATTTTCTCCGCAAGTTTTAGATGGGTAAAACTAAAAAATCGATGTTTTTTACATAAATGTAACTTTTTCTACAACTGAACTTTGGTTTTAATACTACCATATACGAATGCCTCATTTTTTATTTATTTATGAACTGATGGTGGATTAACAAAACAAAACATCTTTGCGAATAAAATTCAAAATTTATTGATTCTTCAATTCAAAAGAAAACCACCTACATTTCTGTTAAATAATTTTAAAAAAGAAAGAAACATTACATTCTGAAGTAAATCCTGCTTTTCTTCATTTAAAAAAATACTGTCCGGATTTACCGGATGTCCGGACGAGCGGGGTCCGGATAAGCGGGGCTCTAGTTTACTTTGCCAAAAAAATGTCATAAGGGCATCGTTGAGAATCCTGCATTCTCCAATGCGTTTAACACATGAGTATAACATACTATTTTTTCTACGGTAGGGAAAAATGTGTAAAAATACTAACGTGCCAAATAATTAGATACAAACAGCTGTTTCAGGTGGTCGGTAAAGTTATACAGGCGTACCAACTTAAAAAGTTAGTGACTACCTTAACATGGATACATCGATTACTTCATGCATCAGCAAATAGTCGCGTCTTGGCTAGCTATTGTGAATTAAATCTTAGCTCAGTATTAAGAAATAAGTTCGCCGA
The DNA here is from genome assembly GCA_964059195.1 of Ectobius pallidus. Taxonomy (NCBI): domain Eukaryota; kingdom Metazoa; phylum Arthropoda; class Insecta; order Blattodea; family Ectobiidae; genus Ectobius; species Ectobius pallidus. The sequence continues at coordinate 132,212,521 of CAXKWD010000007.1, read as the reverse complement.
AGCTTTTATTCACTAGTCTGTGCACCCTAAATCGCTATAAGAAAGAGAGAGATATATTATTACTATAGTGCAGTAATGTGCTGAATGTTAAAATATGAATACGAGTATTCATGATCGAGAAATGAACCTAAAGGTAGCAATTAAACAGCAATTTGTAGGAAGCTTAATTGTTAAAGTAAGTAGATTGTTTGAAGTAATATGTAATTTCACAAACAAATAGCTTTTTCTTTTTTAATCACAGAAAACGAAAGTGGCAATCCAAAAACCGTTATAATTAAAAGTGGTAGAATTATGGCCTACACATTGATTAGTTCTTCCGTAGCAATTATCACCTGAATCCAGTGTTATATTGCTGCGAAACCATCTGGCACATTTGTGAGCACAAGCACGCGATATTGATTTTCATTAACTTTATTTTATTTATCTAGCACGGTACGTTGGACAATTTTGACAATTGGTTTTAGGCGCAGCTGCTTGCTTTGTCCTTCACAATTAATGGAGTCCATTGGTGAGAATTTCAATGAAAAGCAAGCCTTGTTGAATTGCCTCGCAGCTGCTAGAAACAGGACATGATTTTCACTTTTTCCAGACCTTTTACCGTAACAAATCAATTATTACGTTTGTATTTCACACATTTTAATCTATAAAAAGACAGTAGAAACTCGCAAACTCGGCACTCGGTAACCCAGCAATTAAAATTACTCGGCAACCGTGATGAGATATCAAACAATTTTTAGCAAGAAATGTGTTAGGCTGCACTATTTTGTTATAATTTATTTGACACAGTTATTTTTTCATAAAAGAGTAACTACACCCACATTAACATATTTTATGATGATTTTTAACAGCGTTTGTTGTATTTAGGGCCAATAAACACATTGTTAATTTTCACAATGAGTTTGGATTTCGGAAATTCAGCGCTCTGTCGGTCCATATTAGGCAGAGTTTGCAGGACTCTACTGTAATGCGAGTTGTGACGTAGACCTTTAAGATTTTGATAGCGTTATTATTAAGGCTAGAAATTTGGACATTGAACCATCAATGTTGATCAAGTATCTAATAGTAGTATTAGTAGTAAATGATTTATTTTGTCTGGCAGAGTTAAGGCCATAAGGTCTTCTCTACCTGTTGACGAATATAATAAGAAAGTTAAGACTGAGAAAGCCAAAACACAGTTCAGTATAGTTACAGAATAATGCAACTACAGTGCGTTCCACATAAGAGTTGGGTTTCTGCGTCGCTGCGGCCGCAGCTCTAACTCCCAAGCGATCGGGTGAAATATCTACGCAAAGAAAGCCTCGGGAGTTAGAGCTGCGGCCGCCGCGACTCAGAAACCCGCACAATTGGCCAACTCTTACTTGAAACGCACTAGAGCAGTGGCGATTATTCCATATAGGATGTGAGGATCATCCTATACTTCATAATTCATCTACATAAATGTTTACTAGCATTCATTGTCAAAATTAAAACAATAAAATGACAAAACAGCGTTTTTGTAGAGCACTCGGGAAGGAAGTTAGCGGTTCTGTTTTGAGCAGGTTGGTATTTGTGAGGATGTCCTCAGTGTATCCATGCCGTTGTTAAAGCTCTGGCAAGTGAAGTGGGAAGGGAAAAGGAGGTGAGAAGCCAGTTTCATATGGAAGAAGTTGAGGACGTCTTACAGTACAGTCCTTCCTCACGTTCGATAGCTTGTTTTCTAAGAGGGGAGTGATCATATTTTTATTAATATTTATTTATTTATTTTCTTGGTATATATTATAGGCCTAGTTATTATTAAACTTTACAGTGCTGTTTATATTTCAATATAAGTATTCCTGGAGCAATATCAAGTTTGATATCAACTATTATATAGCGGAATAGCTAAAATTATAGCGGAATAGCTGATTTCCGCAAACGACAGTTTTCATACATGGTTAAATATTTTCATATTTTACGATAAAGCATTATTGTATTAAATTTACATCTCTGCATTTATGCATTTTTTACGGCGACGCATATGTACGTCAATAGCAGTGAATGGGTTAATTAGCTCTCTCCACACCATCCTACACAACTAAAAAAACAAGAGTCGCCACTGCACTGGAGCATACTCAGAATGATATGATACCATGTTTATTGTACTAAGAAAAGGTTACAAGAGAAGTCTACCGGTCGTGATGCTGATCATTTTCCCAGTAGACATCTTAAAATACAATAACACATAAATTAGTAGAGATGTGTGTAGGCACAGGGAAGAGGCTGTTAAAAGGGCATACTCAGAATGCAGTAATCAATAACTTGCACTTTCCGATCAACGATGGCAACAGCGTACTGCCAGATAACTTAGGCGTTACTTTATTTCGAACTGTATCCATGACCTCCTCTATATTATCTAAAAATAATCACGGAATGGAATGCATGAACGACCTTATGCAACTCTGCATTCGATTTGTTCCGAACGTGTAATTTACAAGATCAGTTTTGAGACGTGACAAAATTACTCTTGCAGTATGTTTATGCTTTTATCATGACCTACCTTAACCTCACGAGCTTGCACCAATAGAATGTTGATAGGAGTTGCAATCAGTGCAGCCCGAAGGACTGTTAACTGTACAAATGTCTGCACGACTGACGCCAGTTTGCATGTGCAGATTTGGTTGCAATTCGTGCTTTCGCAATTGTCTGTACTACACACCTCCTCCCTCCTCACATTAGTGAGACTGAAAGCGAGAATCGATGCCCGCACTTTAAAGATCATTGCCACTATATGACTTTTGCCAGTGCAGTGCTTTAGTTGGGTTTCCCCTAAAATATATGAAGTTTTAAGTTAAAAAAAAATACATTTCCACATAAATACCCCGGGGTATATACTGATATTCACAAAAATTCTCCTCTAACTAAAGTAATCACTAGGAGGCGGATTTCTATGACCTAAAAATAGGATATATGCATGAATTTATGACATAAAAAACATTAAAATATGACCAATAAAATTTAAAATGTGACTTTACCACTTACACATTATGTATATATTTTTTTAAGTTTCATTACAACTCATTTTATTAAAATATAATGTTAATTATTTAAAATATCTGTAAATTCTCAAAAAAGTATCAGTATAATAAAAAATTTATAAAATATGATATGAAACTTCAGAATTTATTTAATATGTACACAAATATACCGAAAATATGACCTAAATGTGCATATTCATACTAAGTATGCTACAATAGTTGAAAATTTCCTAAATATGCATTTATATGGACAATAAAAGCCGTTCCATGTTCACCAGGATGCTTGGAATCGGGTTTAAAGTAGTCGGAAACCAGAAATAATGCAAAGGGGAAAAATATGACATGATATAGAAATCCTCCCCCTAGTAATCACTTTGTGCAATAAAATTCATTTTTAAAATTCTGATATACAGGGTGGCGCAGGGAAACGGGAAATTATGAAGTAACGTAATTTGAACAAATACACACAGGCAAAATTATTTCTATTGACGAAAGCACATGTTTACAGTATGCCATTTATGTTTTTATTACAAACTGTCACATATTGTCACTTTACTTCTTAAAGGTGACATCGGAAAGATGTACTCCATTTAGGGAGTTCACATTGTAATAACCTGTTATGGAAACTCTCGAATGCTCACTCTGGCTAGCATGTCTCTGGGAATGGCAGTGAATAAGTCTTCAATGTTCTGTTCAGTTCGTGGATAGTTCCAGGACGTGAATGGTACACTACTTTTGAGATCTCCCCACAGGAAGAAGTCACAAACACTAAGCTCTGATGAGCTCGCAGGCCATGGAATGTCGCCTTCTTAATCGTATTATATTGAACTGCCATTATTTACAATTATAATGCTGCATGATTACTAAATGGCAACTCGTTTACAACGATTACGCATCGGTTCCGGAAACCTGCCGGCACTACAGTGTTGATAACATAACTTTCAAAATTTCCCGTTTCCCTGCGCCACCCTGTACTTATCATGTCCGAAAATGAATTTAAAAATGCTTTAGCTGAAGTTAATTTAATAATGAATTGAAATTATTAAACGTGCTTGTATTGGTTTATTGTATCATGCCAAACATTCTCCTCGCTCTTTCTTTCTTATCCTAAATGTTTTTTTATTTAAAAAGGCATTTTGTACTATACTAGGAGGTGCCCGTGGCTTCGCCACGATAATTCTTTTAAAAATTAAAAATTAAGAGTATAATAATAATTATTAAAGCATTATATTTATTAACACTTGCACGCGAATCATTCATAAACTAAGCCCTTAATAATTAATGAAACAGCTAAAATTCCTGCTTTAGAGTACATTCCACGACATGAAAGCGCCCCCTGGGAAAACTATATCAGAATCGATTATGCAGTTCCAAAGAACCTGTGAACACATAATACGTATTGTTTCTCAGCTGTTTATTGACATGAATATGATGTGAATTTTATTTTATCGATTCAGTGTAATCTTCAGAAATTATATAATGTTTCAAGGGAAGGAATGGTTTGTTTGGATTATTATTATCAGCGATATTTCAAGAGATAAAACCATCAATATTTTACGGCTGTTGCCCCCGGCTTTGCCCGCCATTATTCATTGACTCCAGGATTTTTAAGAAAATTACACTGGTAGATTATTAAAAATGTTTGTGGTTCAGAGCTATGAAAATTGTAAGTAAAAATAAAATTAGAATATTTGTTCATTGTGTTCATTTCACTTAGGCCTTATATAATAAAGAAACGGTTTTCCTTCCTAATTTTGTTGTCGTCATGAAAGTTTAGACTGCGAGAGACGAACATCGCCGAGTATACCCGATGTCTCACGAAGCGGGCGAGCAAGCACGCTATTTAGGGCCGTTGAATTGTATAAGAGTAGATTGAGAGATGAAACCTGGCAACTGCTGTAATCCAGAAGTGGCTAGGAATGTCTTTTTTCTTTTTATTAAATTGCAGTAATGTATCGTTTGTGTTTTCTTATCTTCTGTTTTTATTATTTTGTGCGTATGAATTGTATTTTTGTCATGGACATTGTGATTAGGTTTTCTACCTGTTATGTTCATTATTATGAAATAAATAAATAATTAAATAACTTACGGCAACCATTTTGCCGAAATAAGCTTATAAATTACTTACTTATGTCAAAATGTTCATTCTCTGTAGTAAGCCTACCCTTCTTTTTGTAAGGTACCATAAAAAAAAGGTGGGAATTCCCCTCTCCCCAGCTAAAGCATTGCGTTTTGCGTAAAAACTTTTTTAACAACGAAATAAACTGTTGTCACTGAGCAGGAAGCCAGCTGTCGATTACCCACTTCCAATATGGCGTCTGGGTTTAGCGAGATACTTCCCTTTCTGTATGCTCTCCATTCTGTGGCCTGGTAAAGATTAAAATAAAACTAAAATAATAATGGCCCGCAGAACTAAGCAATGGATGTCAGGTTGTAGAACGAAGAAATCGACATACCAGTTTATTTGACTCGTTTTCGGCAAGGTTATCAGTCGAATTACAAACGATGAAGTAAAAAAAATTTTTTTCAGTTATTTCGCCCCTAATTAGAAGCAATGTCTCATAATCCAGCTCAGGTTACTTTATATTGTATTTTATATTTATGTCAATTATATTGCTTAAATTGATTAACTTTTGTTTAATTTTAGGTCCCAATTTTAGTGTATATTATAATATATGTACCTATAGTCTAGACAAATTTCATTGTCATTCCTAACATATTTAATTGACCATGACATTCATCATCTCACACTTAAGTAGGCCTACACATTAAGTATTTTGCATGTTTCCTTAACTGTAATTATAGGCATATACCCTATGCTCAAAATATACATTCTGATTACTCACAAACAAACACAAATTTAATTCGCTTAGTTTTCTTGTTTATATTCTCTTCGAATTTTAACTCATCGATGGCTGATACACTTTTATCATATATTTCTATGTAGGTTATGCCAATTGAATTGTATTTTATTGCTATATTTTGTATTATATACTTATTGTATTGTATGACGGTGTAGGCTACAAATAATGTATTATTGTATTCTTCATAACTGAATGGAACAAAAGGCCATACGGCTTAACTCTGCGTGGAAAATTAAAACATTCTTATTATTAGTATTATTATTACCGGTATTATTATTGCCGGAATTATTATTATTATTATCATCGCCACTATTATTAATACTATTATTACTGTATTATTAGTGTTATGAAAGGAGTACAAAAGAGAAGATACCTTACCCTAAAAGAGGAATGTGGTCAACTTTATGTTTATGTGAAATATCCATAGCTGATTCTGCATTGACCGCATTTGTTTACGGGATAACTGAAAATAGATCACTGAATCTAGGTCTATAGTTAATATGCAAATGAAAAGTCATAGTGATAACGTGAATCAGAGATAATTAATGGAGGCAGCTCACACCATACTGTTCATATGTCAATTCTCTGGTCGCCTGTAATGATCCCTTGATGACATAGCATTGATGCCATAATGACGTGGCCGATGCTATAGTAACGTGTTTAGATAAACACAAACACCAAGATTGAGCATTCATTGCTCAAACATTGACAATAATGCTGCCATATAAAAATCCATACGTGCCCTCTCAAGGTTTATTCAACACTAATACCAACGATGTGGAAAAGCTTTTTTCGATAGCTTAGATCTATTCTGGATTACTCCTAATACTAATTTTTGTCAGAGGTTGAGGCTACCCTAGGGCCATAGTGTCACCAGATAGCTTCAGTAAATTGAAAATTCTCAATTACTTCGTTCAGGATCAACTGCATAGTTCAGTTTCTAGTGCAGCAAACTTCACCACGGTGCCAGAGTTTTAACAAATCAAGGGTCAGAGTATCTATGCAACGACAAATGTGATTGGTTCATTAGGTAATTTGATTGCTGATTCCTTGCCAAAACATTGTTGGAGTAATAATTTCCATAACTCCAAATTATGGATTCTTAAAGCAGATCGGCTCAAGGCCCCTTCACAACGATAATTCTACCTTGTTTATGTCATCTTAAAATGTTGTATTTTATTCTTCATCCTTCACTATCTGGATAGCTAATCTATGGAATTCCTTACCTAAGGATTTAAAAGTCTGCCGAACACTCAGAACGTTCGAGATCAAATTAGTTGACCGATTGACCACAAACCATTAATACTCATATCATGTATTGCTTTCATGTTAAATCGTATTGATCTTTTGTACTGTTTTATTTATTTTTCGATATTTTTCATTTCTTCTACTCTTGTTGAATTTTCATTGTTATAGTTTAATATAGTCTTAATGTTCGTTTTAATCAATATAGATTAGTTTTCATTGACGTAATTATGTTTATATATAATCATATTATATTTCACTTATTTATTCTTAATTAGATATTTAGTAAGGTATGCATCTATCCACCTCTGGTAAGTGGAAGAGAACCTCAACTACACCAGAAGGAAATATAAATAAATAATTGAAAAACACCAGAGGAAATATAAGAGTTGCTGATACGAGAAAGTACTCCGCACAGTATACATTGTTCTTAGTTTTCTTCATAATAATCCGTTGATGTACTCGTTCCGTAAGTTCGTTTTGCTGTTCTGAACATATAAACGGGATAAATGTCAGAGGTTGCATTAGACAGTTGAAGCGAATAAGACTAAGACGATATTGTAGTGGTGTACCATTGCAGACTTTAATAGAAACCGGAACAAAAGCAGTTCGCATTGTAATAACATTTCCTCATTTTAAGCCAACTACATTTCAACTGTGAATACGGTCTTTAAAAACTCATGCTCAAAGGGATTTTGCTAACGATATTTTCCTTAGAGTTACTAATTTATGAACTCCGTAATTAGATTACTTGTGATGTTTGTTTAAGTACAGATTTAGATAGAACTACGAACACTATTTTATTTCTTTAGCCTTCTTAATAAATTTTCGGTAAAAAGTCACGAACATTTTTTAATTTTAGGATAATTAACTGTCAAAACTACTACAGATTTTTTAGTGGTAGCCTATAATTAAATTTGATTATTTGATGCATGAAGTTATCTCATTGTGGTAGTTTAATGCGAAGGCGAAGGCTTAAATTACATGCTCTGTCGATCCCGTGCAACATTTACTTTTCGATGAAAGATTCTTTAAAAACATATTTTAAGTTTATCTACACTTAGATAAATTATACATTAATATATTGTATATATATCAACAGGACCGTCGCCGGAATTTTATTAAGGAGTTTTATAATTCCTAGCGTATTGATCCTTATTTATTTGGCTAAGTTATACATTACTCTATAATAATAACAATTAATTTACTATAATGAACAAATAGTAGTATTATGACAATAATTTAAATAAGTGCACTGTGAACTAATCCCTGATTGAAAGTTCAACATTCAAATGATACAAATGATATTTTATTATGATCGACCGAAAATCAATTTCGGACCTCAACTTCAAATGATTAAGCTAAACACTTTAATATTCAATTAGTTAACCGGACTGTAATTTTGAACCCCAGCTGAATTCGACGAGGCTACAAAGTTTTATGTTAACAGATTACGCTCTTTTGAGCAACGGCCTAGGTGATATATTATTATAAGTTTATAGTTTCTCCTATAATATTCTCATGTATCCAACAGAGACGGTAATCTGTGGTTCATGAATGCTTATATATAGACTTCGGACTTTTAGGTCACTAAAAATGCTATTTTAGATACCTAAAAGAGGCTCCAAAAATTGGAAAATAGGTTCTAAAAATCGTAAAATAGTCTCTTATAAAATCGTTAAGTTGCCAATTTTCTGAAATATCTCAATTGCAATGCAGAATATTATACTTATTGAAGTCGCCATTAATCAATAATCATGATAAAACTCAGGCCTATGGTACACAGAATTATATAGACCTATTACTAGGGACCATATGACTACCATAACACTGAAAACATAATCCCTGGGCCAGAAGATACGCACGCTAGCATATTCAACCCCTTGTATCCCTCAGTGATTCAGAGAACTACTTTTCTTTTTCCAGGGTGTGGGAGTCGGGATAAAAACACTATACTGTATTTTCTTGAGAATTCCAAGAAATTTTTCTACTGAAGACGAAACATTCCTTACTATTTAACTACGTCATAAATGTGTCATATACTGTACATTCCGAGCTAAAAATTTAGTACGAACTGAAAATAAATGCTAGAATTCATAACAAAAAGAAATTTATTTTGAACTTTAGAGGAAAAACAAGCAAAAAGGCAATATTAGGCTCTAACGTAAAAATAGGCTGTTTTAGGTCCTATAAAAGTATCAGTTTTAGGCATAGTTACTTACGAAACATGCATATACAAGTTTTCGTCCATATATCACTTAAGGAATAAAATAGGTTTTTACCTAAAATCCGAAGTCTACTTATATATCTAGTTGATACTTGCTAAACTCATTATAAAGTAATTATATTTTGTGTCGGCATGCTGACCACATGCCCCCCAATCCTGCCATCTGCCTACGGGAGATGACGCAGCGGTCGGGTGGTAGGCCAAGTCCCTCCAGGGATGTAGCGCCACGGAGAGGAGTATTCTCCATGCAACAACTGCAGGTTGACAAAGAGTACCACAAACAAATAAATCCATAAGGCAATCCAGAGGGGGGCAGTTGCCCCCCCCCTTTCCCCCATGCCGACGCCCATGTATATCAATTATTACTTCATCCGTTGGGTATGAAGCGTTTATCTATAATAGTTTTTACGGAAAGTTAATAGTGATGCAGTGAGTGTTTAAAGTGCAATTTTTCTGAACTCCTTTAATTAAAATCAATTCAACTATATGAAAGAGTTGTAATTTTATACGAGCTCAGCTAGAATGGCTTGGGCATGTCAGAAAAATGGGAAGTGACCGAATTCCAAAGATCATTCAGGAATGGGAAACAGGATCGGAGAAGAAAAGTGCGACGATTAACTGCAAGGAAGAACAATACCGTATCTATTGTTCACAGGAAAAGTCTGGCGTAACACGAGGAGAAGCGGAAAATTGAAATCGTTGGGGAAGTCATTTAGCAAGATTTAGCAAGATAATTGAGTGAGGTGTAATCTGTATTAGTAGGCCTACATTATGCAACGAGTCTATTATGCAATTTATTAAGAAACTAGTCTTTTTTTAAACGTTCCATTATTTCCGTACCAACGTCTTAATTACCATTATAGCAAAGTTGCGTACCGGTACGACTGCTTTTGTTCGACCATAATGCAATGTTTAAGATTTAGGTTTTTAGAATGCCTCATAATTGATGAAGCAAATGACCTGCGGACAACAGTTGTTAGTAGTTCTCAATTTTCCGATAGATGACAAGCTAGGGCGTCTTTTGATGTTTTAATGTCAAAGAACGCACATTAAACACACACAAAAAGAACTCGATTTAGGCCTAGTATAATATTAAGATTAACACGAACAGAACTGATTTGATTTTAAATACGGGTTGTTTGTTACGCAGTTTCATTTGCTGCTTTCATGGTTTCAAGATCGTTCCGTGTTCAATAATCAATACCACACCCTTGTTATAATGAAAATCGCCATTATGATACGTCACATGTAATGAACGTATTATGGCATGGTCCAACGATAAATAAAATTACAAACTAGAATGTTTGTGGAGTAATATCTGGCATTTTGCTTAAGCTTATCATTGTCAATAAAACAACTAAATAAATACCAATAAAGTAAAAAGTAAAGTGTTCCCTATTACAGACCATGAAGGCCCAGAGGGTTCCAGGAGGTTGAGGCTCCCAGATTTTTAAACATCGGCACATGAAGGTGGTAAGGTTGTCAGCCTTACGCACCGGCCGCCTTTACCCCCAGGATTGCTCCTGGTACTCATTTCTGTTAGAGGCTGAGTCGACCCCAGGGCCATAGTTCCACCAGAAGGATTAGGCCAATTGAAAAACTCCAACGACCTCATCGGGGATCGAACCCGCGACCTTCCGGTTTGTAGCGCAGCGCCTCAACCACTACGCTACGGCGTACCCCAAATAAATACCAATAGTCCATATTATCAGAGTTTCATTTATGCGAGTAAGCCCATCCCACATTAGCTCGGATAAGCGAGACTATTTATTTGAGATGTAGGAAATATTTTGTGAAAGAAACTAATGGTACGTACTTTACGATTCAGTATATAGAGGGACAACAAACTGTCAGGTTTATAGGCGAGCGTTGTAAAAGTCAATCAAGAATGTAATCTGGACAAAGTGACGTCTCACAGGTAATAAAATGCGCTATTCTTACAGTTTTCACATATCTTGGTACATCTCAAAATACATCTCAAAACACCGTCGGTTTCCGAAGTTTCAATAGCACTATAACTTACATTTCCATTGCCTTGTGTACAGAGTGAAGGAGGTACAGTTTTTAACTGTACAGATTAAAAGGACGTTAGATAACATTAAAATAAATTAACCTATTTTTGCGTTTTTGATTACGTTTATGATTAATGAGATAATTAAGTAGGAAGGTTCCGCAGAATGGCAACAGCGCACTGCCAGTCAGCTCTTCCGTACGGCAGTGACCTCTGTCAGGCGTATAGTAGGCCTATACGGTATCAAGCTATTCTCGCTTCGAATTTTGCCTTTCGTTGTATATTATGTGCGCCATTTAATAATCTTTGTGTTTAATTTGTATGAAAACTGTCAAATATATTAAAAAAACTGAAGGGGAAAATAGATTTCTTATTATTTTCTTCACTGCCGTGGGACAAAAATAGCACAGTATAGATAAAATTTATTGCGTAAAGCACGGTTAAATTTCAGGAGTAATTTTTTTCGTGGGACAAAATGGTATTGGAATTTCTTTTTCTTTCCACCAAAAGTATAAGCTGTTAAAATCTGCACCGTGGTGGCCTTATAGCTGTCACCGGCCAAGTGATTAGTAAGTTTGTTTAAAGATCTGTAGTTCAATGGTCCAAACTCAGCTTTTTGGAGGGTGAAAGATAAAACATAGGCTTATTGCGAGTTTTATCTAGATACATCAGAGACTTGCGAGAAACGGTTCCCTAACAGTAGTTTAGGACAACAATGGTATATGTCAAGTCTCAAAACCAATGAGAGTTTTAACCCTTTCGTCGGGAGATTTCGGGTGTGTCAAAGAATCTTATTCCCTGGAAGAGAAATTCCTGGGCATGGGAGCCGATTAACTCATTTTGTAGTTTCTTATTGCCTTCTTCATGAGTGCTAACAGGATTCACCATCATCTTTTTTCGTGTAAATTATTATCATTGTTGTTAAAGTAAAGAATCGAGTAAGATATTCCCTTTAGAAACCGACAATCTCCTTGGGGTTCCTGGGTGTTAAAGGTCCAGGATTTTTAGAAAATCGGCGGATGAAATCCATCAATCACCGGCCTCTTATCCCAAATATTTCTTTTAGAGTCCTGAGTTGAATCTAGGCCATGATTCTAGCAGAAGGATTAGGGCATTAGCCAATTGTAATATCGTCAAGAATTGAATCAGTGACCTTCTATTCTTAATTCAGTATCGCAGCAGACTGCACTGTGGAGTATTCCATTATTACTGTTATTGTTGTTATTATTATTATTATTATTATTATTATTATTATTATTCTTAGTCTACCATCATCATAATTTTTGGTCACGTGTAATGGCTATTTGGCTAAAGGGACTCAGGTTCGATCCCGTGTGGTTGCATTGGGATTTGTGGTTTACAAAGCGGCATTTGGGGTGGATATTACAAAGGGTTAGTCTATGTTACTATGAGCGGTACTATAAACATTTCATAATCATCTGACGGCCACGTGGCTGCGTAACAGCCCATATCAGGCTTCGAACACGTGCCCTTTGCCCAATAAACTTTTATTGGTAACGAACCTATGCACTCTGCATAAGCCAATGTCAATAGAAACAACCTTAAAACAGATAATTACAAGAATATAAACCTGACATGAAATGCACACATAACTTTCCCTACCCTTCTCATTACGACATAGAATAAAATCAGGTAAACTTATGTAACAAAGTGGCTTTTGTTTAATCAGTTATAATTGAAATTATGATAGGCAGAAAATTAAGTTTTTTAAATCGATTTCCCAGTTAAACTCCTTATCAATTCATTAAGCTGGGCTTACGAAAGAACAAAGGTCTAGTTTAAAAAAAAAATCAGATTAACATCGTCCAGCAACAGCAGAACTGTACAGATTTGTGATATCTTGACAATCGCACAATCACATAAACATTTTAAAAAAAATCATGTTGAATTGGCCGGCTACGGGATTTGAACCAGTGACCTCAAGAATGCCAGTCCTAGACGTTATTATCACGGCCTCCTCGCTCAGTTTAATGGTTTAGTTTAATAAATATAATAGTGTTATTTGTCAAAGCTAACTGTATTGCAACTTCCAATGCCGTATATGAACACTGTAAAACAGTATGTTGTCATGATAATTCATTTGCATTTGATAAATTCGTTCTAATATATTACCATGAAATAGGCTTTACTCCGGTACCGGTCAGCCGATTAGGTGAAATATCAATAGGCTTCTTCCCATGTACGTTATAAATGCGTATACCAAGTTTCATGAAAATCGGATAAAGCGTATTTGAGTCAATAGTTCCATGGCCTACCCTACTTTATAGACATAGATCCCGAACTCTCGGAACCAAAAGGAGTATAAAAATAGCTGAATTAATAAAAATGAAACAATAATGAGTGTGAAATGATTTCTTTAAGTCTAAAACAAGGGAAATTACATTATTCATAATTTTTAACTTCATTTTTGTAGAAGTCCATTGTGAACGTTGGATGTTTTTTTGGGGGGGGGGGATTTTAAGGGGTAATTGGTGAAATCGACATCTCGAGCAAGCACCAAGGTCTATCCACTTGTCCGCGTATACTGACTGACGAAATGGACTTTAAAATAAGATAACAGCAATCAATGTAAAGTTATAGTTTGTAGTCTAAAGTGGTCTTTCTGTTATTTTTCGTCCCTTGGTCCTGTGCCGTACACAAATACTTCATTAAATAGTTCTTGTCAAGATAAAAGAAGTAAAGTGATCCCTATACAGGCCATGGAGGCCCAGAGGGTTCCAGGAGGTTGAGGCTCCCAGATTTTGGACATTCGGCACATGAAGGTGGTAAGGTTGTCAGCCTTACGCACCGGCCGCCTTTACCCCCAGGATTGCTCCTGGTACTCATTTCTGTTAGAGGTTGAGTCGACCCCAGGGCCATAGTGCCACCAGAAGGATTAGGCCAATTCTTGTCAAGATAGCTTGACTTTTTAATACTAACTTTTTTTAGGCTGGTTTCACTTCTATTATATTGTAACACAAGGGACATTTTACAGCTACAGTTTTTTCTAAGACAAATAGGCCTATTAAGCATTCGAAGCATTGGTTGTATCCCATAAAAAGTGGAAGAATGTTGTATTTCGGGGATCACAAGAAATAACTAAAATAAGTTTAAATAAATTTTGATACAAGTGAAAAGCAAAAACAAATAACAGAATAATAAAAAATGGGATAAATGATACTGAAAGAGAGAGATTTATTACTTGTCTGGTAAAACAAGAATAGATGAATCGTACTACCGTTCATTCTGACGCTGTATCAGAAACAGCTCACAGGTATGAAAAATATTCCATCAAATAAATGTGCTGCAGTGAGGAAGTCTGTTTCCATTTTAAAGTGCTGTTATATTGTTCTTTTAGCTGTAAAATCTGAACGTGAAAGCAAAACTATTATGCGGATTAGTATCTTTGTTACGCTTTATCCATTTAATTCAGGAATTATTTTTGTCAACTCCGCAATAAAAATGCTTAAATGCCAGTTTGATGTCTACTTCAAAGGCAATATAATAAGAATGAAAAGATAAACATTACAGACAGACTTCCACAGCAGTATAAAATAATACTAGAGGTAATACTAGGGAAGATAGATATTATTAAATCTTGTTTCTTTTCGCTACTCTATGTAGTTTCATTATGTTTATCTCTATCCTACCTATATACTATTTTTTATTTTACTTTTTTACTTTAGTTTATCTTCCCTTTCATTCATTATTTTTTTCACTTCATTTCTTTCCTCGTACCAGTAAATTCACGTTTTGTTCTCAATCATTCATTCATATTTATCATCTTTTATTATTGTATTTCGTCTTTAACTTTAATCCATATTCTTTATGAGTGACCAGCCCAAAGACAAACGCGAACACATTGGACAAGACACACTACACACACTAATTCCAAACAATCATGGGATTATGGAGATTATGATGGTCATATGAAATTCGGGGACCACAAGGGCATAAAGTTACCCGACACTTGTCTCATATATGAGGAAAAATGCCTGAAAAACTTCACCTAGGTAACTTTTTCCAACCTATAAGTTAATCTAATCCGGGAACACTGCGTGAGAAATCTTTAAAAAATTCCCAATGGGTCGCATTGCTGAATATTAAATTTTAACAGTTATAAGTTTTTATTTATTAGATATCTTAATAAAAATCCTTGGCACGGAGTCCTCCAGGAGGGACTTTATGCTGGGGGCCCGTGTCGTAAACACGCTACTGTCAATTGTATAAATAAATAAATTAATTAATTAAAATAAATCAAAGTTATTATTTGATTGTTTTGGCTAAATGCAAACAGCAAACACTGTCTTTCTTTATCCAAATTATAATTATAACAAGATCTATTTATTAATGCTTATTGAGAGTTCCTATAATATTCAACGTAAGTAAATACACAAAAACTCGATATAATGCTAGAAACAACATGAAGTAAGAAAATAATGACTTTATATTTTTTTAAACTACCTAAAATGTGAAATGTGAATAAAAGACTGTAAAATTACCAAAATAATGACCAAATAATGACATTAAATTCTAAAAATGACCTAAAAATAAAAAATGGGGGAAAGTGACCAAAAAATTCCCTAAAAATTACCATTTTTATAATCTAGGAGTCATGATCAGAATATCTGCACTAGTGGGCAACTTCCATGATATACCAGTTAAAAGATGACATGTCATCAAAATCCGGGCCCTGGTAATGACATATTTCATCAGGAGTATCGCATTCAAAATCTTGAACTCTTTTATAATTCTCTGAACACTCTGTCACTAACAATAAGTAGGGATTTTCCTCGCGGAAATACACATGTATATAGTATTTATTTTTAAAAATGATGTGGTGGTGAAACCGAACTAACCTGGATGAGGGTATTACACTCTGTCTAGACAAGACCCTCGGGACCAACAACCCAGGGGCAATGTTCAACACATGCTGTTTTATTCCACATCCACAATTTCTACCTCGCAATCAGCTATTTCCATTAGTAAAATAGTTTACAAGTAAATTAAGGCAGAAACATGCAACAATCTACCACACAAACTTGTAGGGCTATGTAGAGTAAGCATTGGCTGTTCACCCTCTATTTCTCAGGAATGTGGTTTGAAAATAATTGAATCCGTAGTGTAAGGTTATCTACATCGCTGAAGCAGTGGTACGTTTGTCTATAATAATGTATGAAATTACAGAAACTTGTGATGCACTTAGGTTAATAGAATACAAAACGAAAAACTTCAGAAATCCCGGTACCGATATTTCATTATATTATAATTGTTATTAAGATCCAAAATTGTGCTTTGTAAGATTGTCTGTCGATAGTATAGTCTGTCGATATTATAGTAATATAGTAACGAAAATGTAGTTGTGTTTATTTTAGTTTCCTTTCGTATTTTCTCCATTCATTTCTCGTTCCACCGCAATATAATGAATTCCAGATATTCTTCAATAAGGTTTCGTCCGGCTAAAACCTGCATAAAAAGTTAATTGTTTACTGCAATTCAAAATAAAACTGAAAACCAATAACAAAAATGATCAGCGATAAATTAACGAGTACATTTCAAGATTAGAAAAAATATATAAAATAAAATAAGGAATAATTCTTCTACGTTGGTACGCTGCTTTAATTCAATAATGCAATTTTTATTTTAAATTATCACTCTGAATAATGACAAATGCTCTTTTTTCCACTAAAAAAATTTAGAATATAGGATTTATTTTCAAATCATTTTTTAAAAATGTTCAGTAGATCATCCAAAACCTAAGCTTAATTCAATAATAATAAAATAATAATAATAATAACATAAAAGTTACTTACTTACTCGATGGCAATAGACAATTCCTAAGCAAGCTAAGGAATGTTATATATTTTATGGAACCCGAAGGTTCATTGCCGCGTTTACCTGAGTCCGCCATTCAATCCTATTCTGTACTAACTCCAACCATCCCTCTCAAATCCTGCTTCCCTTAAATCTTTCCTAATTTTACCCTCCCACCTACGTCTAGGTCTTCCAAATTATCTTTTACCTTCGGGTCTCCCAATCATTATATATATATATATATATATATATTGATTTGTTGTTTCTCCCTCATGCGGGAAATATATCCAACCAATTTCATCCTACGTGATTTAATTACCCTTATTATATTCGGTGGAGGGTTTTAGGTTATAAAGCTCGTCATTATTAATTCAGTTTTTCCAGTCCACAGTATAAAAATAATAATAATAGCAGTATTATTGTAATTATTATTACCATTATTATCACTAATAATAGAATTAATATGTGCAAAAGCTCGATTCGTGCAACTAAAATATCCAAAGTGGACATAAAACTGCCATACAAGAGGTCGATGAGTGGTAGCCTACGAGACGTGCTTTAAAGTACCGATAATTAAACAAAAATAACAGAACAATATCTTTCAAATACTTTATTATTATTACCTTACACATTACACTACTTCTCCACATAGTCACCGCCGCTATTCAGGCACTTGTCATAACGGGACACCAATTTTTGTATGCCTTCGTTAAAGAATGATGCCGCCTGTTTTGAAAGCCAAGTCTACACTTCTTGTTTCACAAAATGATCGTCGTTGAAATGTTTTACACCAAGGAATTTCTTCAGATGAAGAAACAGATGTTTTCTTCTATGTCATCCGTGATCACAGACGGTCGGCCGCTCCGCGGTTCATCATGCACATTTTCATGACCTTCGTTAAACTGTCTGACCCACTTCCTCACCAATTCATCACTGAATGTTGTTTCCCCATAAACCCCATACAATTTGCAATTAATATTTGCTAGCGTATCATTTCTCGCATTCAAAAATCGAATCACTGATCTGACTTCACAGTCGGCGGGTAGTTCGATTGTTTTCAACATTTTGAAACACTCTAACAATAGGAAAACACAAACTGACGATCGCTCACACTGCGTCTGGCTTCCTAATGAATGGAGAAAGTGATCGCGCATGCTCAAAATCGCGACTGTAACGCTGCAGCTGCAAAAATATTTAAACGATACTTACTTTAAAACACTCCTCGTAAGAGGTAGCTGAACACAATTCCTACACAACTTTTGCTTCTTGGAGCTATGAAGAGCAGCGACAATATTTCCAAGGAGTTAACATGTAATTTGAATGTATTATGATTATAATAATTTCATTCATGGCAATGATTGCTTGAGAGGAAGATGATAAAGCATATGCATAATGCATGAGGCGAGATGCTGGAAAACTGTCGCTGCGAATTCTCCAGGGAGTTCTGATGTATGAAATCACAAATCCGAACTGACTATTAGTTAAAAATAAAAACCAGTGTGATAGGAATTTCTTCTTGCGGCTGAGAGAATCTTGCACTTGGTTTCGTTTAGAAGTTTAGATGTACAAGAGATTTAACATACATCTATAATTTAACCTTGTCACTACTTCCGACGTGTAAAGGCGTCACTTAAAAAGTTGTATAAAAGCAGAAGTTTAAGAGAAATAGAGTGAAGTTTTACTGCAAAATGTGATAATTTTTTATCGGTACGTTTTGACTGTCACTCATGTAAACCAGATGTTTACTGAATTTTTTCCCATTCATTTTACAATTAGAGTCCACTGATGATATATTGTGATGATCGGTTATAAAAATCTTTATACTTCAACTCTTGAATGTATTATAATTATACTAAAAAGTCCATGTAGTTTATGGCAATGATTGCTTGAGAGGAAGATTTGGTTAAAGTTAAGGGTTAAAAAGTCACTATTACTTGGGTCTTCACCTTACGTGTTTCTGTCTGTCTAGTCTCTATCAGCCTGTATACGAGGGTCGCCCAGAAAGTAATGCACCACATTTATTTGTTCAACAATTATTTATGGAATACAATGAAACTTAAAGAAAGAATGATGTTTCCTCTACATTCCCTATTTTTCCATGTAATCCCTCCCGTTCTATAGCCTTCCTCCAGCGAGAAACAAGGGCGTGTATGCCCTGTCGGTACCACTCCTTGTGCTGGTCACAAAACTATTTCTGCACTTGCGAATCACCTCTTCGTCATCATCAAAATGTATTCAGCGAATGGCATCCTTTAATGGCCCAAACAAGTGGAAGTCTGAGGGAGCTAGGTCAGGGCTGTAGGGTGGATGGGTAACACTGTCCAACCCTGTTTAGTGATGTGTTCCGAAGTCCTCAAACTTGTGTGAGGACGAACGTTAACATGTTGAATCAAATATCCACCTGGGTTGTTATGGCACCATTAATTCTGAACCTTATGTGAATACATTAACCAAACTCAAGAAGCGCTGAGGACTTAGGAACACGTCCTTAAACAGGGTTGTACAGTGTTACCCCATCCACCCTACAGCCTCAAACACATGTACATCTCAAACACATATTCCTGATCTGTAGCTAAACAAATTGGAGCAATAGGAATTGTGTAAGAAAAATTATACATTTTAGGAATGAAATTGTGTTAACTAAAATATCAAAATCATAAATAAACAAGTAATCAAAACTTTAGGATCATATTTATGGGAAACAAAAGAAAAGAGGACCAGAAAAACAAATATTGCCAAAGAGATGTAATATAATTTTTCTTACCAGAGTTGGTAGAGCTTACCAACATTAAAGTATGTAATGCATAAATTACATCTAATCAAACAAGATAAGAAAAGTATCAGTATGTATGTAATTGATTGATGACTAAACGACCAGTAACCTAGTCAGTGTCATGTAATGTACCGCAACTAAGAAGTAAATCACCAAAAATTAAGTGGGGTCGGTTAAGCAGTTTTCGAGTAGTTTGCACTTCACAAGAATGAATAGTGCTTGAAAAAATATGGTCTACAGTATTTTTCAAATGAGAAGCCATTTCCTTCACCGCCAATCACGTGTACGAGCTAACAAAGCGCCGCTAGCAGTAAGAGTCTGCCCTCCGTCTCGCCGTCTCTGATTGGACCGCGTATCTAAGCAGGAGAAGGACAAAACGGCTTGTCATCTGCAAAACACTGTAGTATTGAGTTATGTAACCTCACTTAGATTATGTTCAGATTATATCTGTATGATTCACATAAGACATAACATAAAAGGAAATGTTCGCTTTGCCCAGTTCGGAAGATTTCTTTTGTAAACGTTACGTACGGTTATTATTACTTGGAATACAATAGAAGTGCAGATTTCATAACAGTGAGCTGTGAGAATAGAATGGGAGAAAGGATACTCAGGGCGTGAGCGCGATGACCTATATTCTTGCGCGGAAGGTTCTGTGGGTGCATCGTTTGCACTCTTATCTCGATGCACATCAGAAGCAACAGCTGAGATTAAGCACGAATGTTACCAGGAAACTGTCTAAAGAGCATCCAAGCAAAGCATTGAGTAAACACAGCAAAATGCCAGGGAAAGTCTGGCAGTGAACGCAAAATTTTAAAGGATATTCAAACTTCCTGCTAACTGTAATATTTATGTAAGCGTATTCTAGATTCTAGATCACACCAGGATGCGTGTTGATTATTAAAAATAATTACCCTATTATTTTAAAAAAGTTTTAGAATGGTCCCTGTAACATCTTGTTATGTTGAGAGGACTTTAACTGAGTACAAATCAATTTACAGAAACAATAGACGCAAGTTTCTGTTTTGAAAATTTTAACCCACTGCTTCAAAATAGGCAATTCTCATTGAAATATTAGCAAGAGCTAAAAAAATCACATTGATATATGTAATGAAGTTAAACTTGCGTTTTGTAACTATCGTTTATATTGTTGTGTGGCATGTGGCCTATTCTATTCTTTTCTGTGGCTTTCATGTTTAAGCAATAAATTTTTAAATGTACTCATTTTATAACTGTGCAACGTTGTCAATATTTAGGTGTTCTTTATATTACTATGCAACATTTTAAAAAAACATTAATCCATATTTCGATAATTTTTAGTGCATATGTAGACTATGTACAGGTAGAGAAAAAAAAGCGGACCGACTCTTGTAGCTGAATATAATACATAATTATAATTTGTGTTAGTATTTTATAATAATATTAATAATTAATATATTCAGTTATAAAACAATATGATTAGAAACCATATTCTGGGTTTCTAAATGGGCCAAGTCAACAGTCGACACTAGCATAAATTTCAATACACTCCCTGCTGGCTCATATCAGCAACTGAGATATTTTAGTCGGTCCGCTTTTTGTTTCCCTACCTATACATATTTAGCCATTTTCATTACATATAAACCCCAGACATGGTGATGAGCATAGGTGAGGTTCCCAAACTTTTTGAAAGATGAAACTTTCGTAGACAGTGTTCAGTTGTGGAAACAGCCACAATCGCAACATATTTAGGGAAGAGCGACCATGCAAAGAATTCTAAATGAAGAAAACGGTCCATACAACTTACATATCCCCTCTGCCAGTAACTTTGGTTGAGCTCAAGGAACGCATCATGGCTGCTTTTAATACAGAATGCTATAAAACATATGACATGAACTCCAGTACCTTTTGGACGTGAAACCAATTGGACACACAGAACATTAATTTATAGTGTGTAACAAAAACTATAAGAGTTTAAGGTTAACTACGTTAACTACGTTTTATGTAAACACTTTGGATAATAATAAAAAATATATAAGTAAAATAATTTTAAAAAAACATTGTAGGCGTTGTAGTTGAATTTCCTCGTTATGAAGGTTTCTACCTCTTATATTTTTCTATGTACTCATCTTGCGTGGGTTTAAAAATCTTTCTCAATAATCTGTTCTGAAATTGTTAATCTACTAGGCTGAAAGTTTTTCAAACCATGGGTTATGCATGACTAGGCCTACTACGAATTTGTTTTGAAATTCCGTGTTATGAAACTATAACCTTTACTCAGATTTATGTATCATCCCTGTGGAGTCTATTTCATAACAAAATGAAGGATGTATGATACCAAAAAACCGCAATGTGTTGCAATCATGTGAAACCGTGCTCTCCCTCACTTGCTGGGACATGCAGATACAAAACAAGTGCAAATTTGATTTGATTCGAGAAGACAGGTCATTGTGTCGGGCAGCGTGCATGGGGAGTCTGTATGAGTCATATATCTGCAATCATCTGGCCTTCCCGATCCCACAGGACTTCTTTGTCACAGAGACCAGCTTTTTTATGAACTCAGCCCCCTAACGGAGCTGTAAATAATGAATCATCCATCAGGCCGATTGTAAGCGGCCGCAGGTGTATGCTCATTCAGCTAAGTCAATTACCATCCCCTGTGATCACACTTACAATGTGCATTGTTATCAATATGGTAATTGTAATCTGCTATGCTTTCGCATAATTAGGGAATCTGCGCTCAACATGTAAAATAATTTGAAGGGGAGACTCGAAGATGAGATTGTTATACGATCTACTTCGAAATTTAGTTTTCTGTGTCATCCATACATACTTGTATCCTGCATATTGGTTTCATTTTCGGGGACATCAACAGTAAAATAAATATTATACAATATTACTTTTTCAAAAGAGAGCTGGGCAGATAATTAATCATAAGTAGGGCTCCTAAGTTGAAGAACTAAAATGCCTGAAAAATTGCCTATAAAATGACCTTAATTTTATCAAAATACGACATGGAAAGTTGAAAAAAATTACCTAATATTTCTAAATATGTACATTGTGTTTCACGTACGACTTGGTGAATAGTGCGGGTTTCTGCTTCGCGGCGTTCACATCCCTGACTTCAAACGTTATATTTCAGTTATAAATCCGGTCAAACAGCACAATTATGCAGTATGTGCACTAAATTGTCGATTTTTCCGAAAAAGGGTCACAAATAACTGTAACTGAAATGTGAAGGGACAATAACAAGTAATAGCACAATTACTTCTTGCTCCTTGTTGTTAACTTCTAATAGACTTTTTTTTAATATAGTATTTTCAGTTTACATTTGCTGTGCTGTCAGGAAACATTAACAGATTAGTAGTTCTTTACAAATAAAATTGTAAATCACATTTAAAATTGTTAAAAAGTGATTATCTGAATGAATTAATGTGATCTAATAATTTAGTGCCATTAAACATTTATCGGAACATTTTTTTAACACGTTTTCATGAGGTCATATTTAGGATGTTTGGGTCATATTTACTCATTTTTAAGGTCATATTTGCAGTCATTATTTTCCACTTTCTAGGTCATAAACATCCGAAACCTAGTAATGAGTAATTTCACTCATAACTCCCCCTTAAATAATGCATCATGACATTCAGACCGTTCCAAGCGGCCGGAACAGTTCCATTAAACTACAGCAGATTGTGTTAGACACAGTCGTAACTCAAAGCACGAAGTGATTTCATTTTCTCCTGCTTTGTGATGACTAGAATGCCGAGCGTTACAGTTATGTGGTTTTTATCGTCAGAATCAAAGAGTGCAAGCTCCATTCATTACTCTATAACCCGTTCTCCATCCGCTCTCTGCGGAGCTCACTTCTTAATCTGCCAGATAATGAATTTTTAAAATTTTACGGTCTCCCTTTAATTCTAAAAGTCTCGCTTTAATTCCAACCGTCTCTCTAGCTGAAATTATTTCTGCTGAAGTTGAATACATTGAGAAGAGATTTTTTGTCCTGACCTTCTTTATTTATACATTTTCAATCTCCAACTCAAAAAAGATTGAGATAAAGCAGCACACAGATACAATGATGACTGCGTTATGAAAATATAAAATGCTTTATATTGCTTGATATTGCTGTCGATCGAGTTTTCAGCATAAATACATGTTTTGAGGCCCCCTGGATCTAAAACAATGTTGTTTTGTTTAAATCTTGTACAGGATAAGTATATTATCTTACAGGATCTTGTACTACTAATGTAAGAGCTAAACATTTTTTTCGTAAAAATTCTCTGAGGGATCATTGTTTGCACAAACTCAGGCTTGAAGACAGGCTTGATGAATAATACACCTTAGCATGGGACTAAAACAACTGAGTACGTATTCCCAGCAATACGATCCATATTCTACCCTATATCAGGATGTGAAGTGAGAAAGCTTTATTATTCATATTTAAGGTAGAGAAAGTCATGTGAGTACAGCATGTCAGTTTTTAAATATAATTCTTTGTATATAATAAAATACTATCACTGTTCCGAAACATTACGAGCACATGCGGCGTGATTCGACTCCCGTAGGCCTACCGTTGCCAATCTCTAGGGCGTACCCTCATGTTTTACGACACTACTGCTTATGACTGATTATGGGCATGTACCTAATGATCTATTGGTCCTAGATATTCTCATAGCAAAGCACATTTCTGCACCATGTCATGGCAGACGTTTTACGGATGTAATCATGGGTCACTTGGTCAAAGTAACTTCCACAGCTGCTTGCAAATTCTTCGATGATAAACGAATTCTGGTTAGCCATGTTTCTTTATAGCTGCCTCACAAACCTAGTTACCATCGTAAATAATTAGAAGCGCTTTGAACACTTTTTGATCTCACTATGTAATTGTAAGGCGCTGCTGATTTAATAAACTATAAAAATTATGTGCGGATGCCCTTTGACGTACCCACATAATGACTTCCTGGAAAAATCAGAAGCTCCGTTCGCACCTTGTTTACGTTCCTTAGCAAAGGTCTCCGAACAAAGAAAAATTACACGCTTGCTGTACCCTATTTCTCGCAGTTAGCACATCTCTCGTAAGGTGATAAATTCACTACTGTGGACTAATATGGCTAAAACAGGACTCTTCTTGGAAGACCTTCCTGAAAGAAGCTTTTATTTAAGAGGAACTTAAGATGCCAAACCACTTTTAATTGTAATACTCACCACGTGGCAAGCGTGAAAGTAGGAGGCATATTACAAAATTAAAATGTCTTTATAATTATATTTAATATTATCCTAATGTGGATTCTGTTCGTCATTTTTACAGAAAAGTTTTATAAAAGACTTAACTAGAATACTGTGTGTACTATATCTATGCAATCCATAGTGGTTATAGCTTTCCATAAAAATCGTTAACAGTTATTATTATATTATATTTTTTATTTTTTAAATTTCAATTTTACTTTCTCGCTTATACGGAGTATAGAGAAAGTATTGTGATCGTGACAAAAAATCGAAGTTGAGTTAACACCGGGAGAGCACGTTTCATGAAGCCTAGAAACCGAAAAAAGTATTTTTGGAATGACGTCTGTCCGTCTGTCCGTCTGTCCGTCTGTCCGTCTGTCCGTCTGTCCGTCTGTCCGTCTGTCCGTCTGTCCGTCTGTCCGTGGACAAGCACAGCGGGTAAACGGCTCGTTGTATTTACTTCATTTTTTGAAATAAGGACTTTTTCGAAATTTTGTCGAACCGCCCAGAAATTTAACTTTACAACTGAAATATAAAGGGGACTTTTCATGAAAACTTTTTTAAAATTTTTGATTTTTGAAAAAATGGCTCTAACGATTTTAATAAAAATTTAAAATTGGAAACTCTTATCTATGAGTAATGAAATGGCTATATCTGTATTTCTGCAAAAATGACTTAAGGGGTACTTTATTCGTATCCATTTTCAGTTTTTCTAGATTATATCCATTACAGTAAGTGATACATGAAAACCTACCACAGTAAAGTTGTAGAGAAAATTAAAATGAACATTTTTTGTTTAAAACATTTCTTTATACAATTAATAGATATCAAGATAAAAACGAAATAAGTACAGCTTAAATTCGAATTTCAGAACATACATATCAATTAAAATATGAATGGCATTTTGTTGCCACTAGCAACAAGAAAACTATAGGCCTAATGTACTTATTGTTGTGAAATGCAATCAGTTTAGCTCAGTCGCATTGAACACACTAAACCAATTACAGCGATGTGGTGGGCCTATGGGCTAACAGGGAAGAGGTCCTGAGTTCAAATCAAACCTCGTGGCCGCCCAAATTGACTTGGGTTTTTCATGGTTACCTCGTTCGCAAAAGCAAACGCCGGGTTTGTAGGACTTGCTTATTTTCCATAACTCATCGCCGCTACGTCACTGGATATTATAATCGTTTAAACTGAATGCCACATACGAAGACATCACTAAACAATAGAAAAAGATGACGCGAATGAGTTGTTACAATAGACTAATAGTTCACGCAAACATACTAAACACATTACATGACCTACAATGCAGTTAAAGCGTGCAATATAACCTAAGTAGTAATAGCAGTAGGACCGCCGGCGTGGTCTTGTGGTTAGCGTCAGATCCGTCGGTCGCGTTCGATCCCCGGTACATCCTTGGATTTTTCTGAGATTGAGGGGTCTGGTAGGGGTACACTTCCTCGTGATTCAAATTGAGGAGCTACTTGATAGAGAAGTAGCGGCTCCGGTCATGGAAACCACCATTAACGGTCGTGGGGGTCGGCATGCTGACCACATGCCCCAACCCTGCCATCTGCCTGTGGTAGATGACACACCGGTCGGTTGGTAGACCAAATCCCTAAAGGAATGTAGTGCAACGGAGTTAAGTTTTAGTTTTAGTATAGCGAAATTCAAATATAAGTCGCCCCTTAAGCTCCGTCCTTTCGATATTCACATTTGCATTTACTGTGTGATGTATTTTGTTTCTGAGCGAAGCAGAGTGACCAACTGTCCTTGTATTGGTGAATGGGTTGGGTGGGGCCGATTTATCCCAAGGTGCGACTTATATTTGAATTTTCCCGTAGTGGTACTAGTAGTACTAATAATATGCAGTTTTACTGTCATTCATTATTATTATTATTTCACGGTAAAACATTAAACATGAAGATCGACTCTGATGGTTTCCGTTCTAGATACTTCTTAGTTTTATAAAAATGTAATAAATAAAATTTAATTGTCTCTGTAATTTAATTTTTTCTGTGCTAGCCTTTAACACGTATATGCGAGAAAGTTTGTGCAATTTATTTTTGCACCATTTATTTAAAAAACAATCGGAGAGTCGGAGGCGTCTCGTTTATCTTCTACTCACTGTCTCTTCCATACACTACCTTTTTTACTCATTTACCTTACTAATATTCATAGCCCTCTTCACATTGCTAAAACAGTTCCATTTATTACGCATTTCTGTTCCACAGTAAATGGTAATCAAATTCCAAACCGGCATTCACTTCAGTGAATGAAGAGCACGCCGAGATCCTTACTCAGCGTTCTCTCGAATATTACCACCTCTTTCAACCCACTTCTCTCTTTACTTTTCTCACTATATCTCTTCTCTTTTTCTAGCTTTCGCATTCCCTCCCACTCTCTCTCTCTCTCTCTCTCTCTCTCTCTCTCATTCTATCTCGGAATTTATCTGTGTTTGTCGCTCCAGTGTGAATATAATGGCGCACGCTACAGGACTCGATCTTGTTTCTCTTCCTAAGGAAATAATTAACAATTAAGCTCCACTCCATTCTGCTAGCGTCCGAAGGGAACTACATTTCTCCGAACTTAACCTTTGCCCTTAAAAACTCCTTTCCTTACAAGATAGAGGGTGAGAAAAGAAAATTCTGCAACACCAAGGCCTGGGACTTCATTCGCACCCCAGACGTAGCTAATAAAAGAAGTGATGATGCTGCTGGAAATATTATACCAAGAGTTTGCTACACGGTTTTATATTCCATCTCACATCATACACTCAGAAAAAACTGCACCTGAGTGTTTAGAGTAAATAAAAATGAACTACAGTTTATGCCAAAGGTAAAAGTTAATAATGGAAACACGGTACATGTACTTTAGGCATGTAGGGAAGGCATTTAATGATCTAAAATAGCGAAAAATTGCATTTATGACCTAAAAATATTTCTAAAAAGTATTACTTAGTTACTTAGCCAATTGGAATAGAAATTTCTAAGCAAGCTAAAGGAATAGGTTTTTTATCTATCTTACGGAACCCGGAGGTCCATTGACGCGCTTACCTGTGCCCCCAATCAACCCTATTCTGTGCTAAGTCCATCCAACCATCCCTCGCAAATCCTACTTCCCTCAAATTTATCCTAATATTGTCCTCCCACTTTCATCTAAGTCTTCCAAGTGGTCTTTTCCCTTTGGGCCTCCCAGTCAATATTTTTTTTTAGATATGTCTTTCTTCCCCCATGCGCGCAACATGTCCGACCCATTTCATACTCCGTAATACCCCTACTATATGCGGTGACGAATAAAGGTTGTGAAGCTAATCGTTATGCAGTTTTCTCCAGTCCCCATTTTCATCTCCCTTAGGCCCAAATATTTTCCTAAGCACCCTGTTTTCGAACACACTTAGATTATGTTCTTCCCGAAGAGTAAGCGACCGCGTCCCACATCCGTATAATAAAAAATTACACAAAAGTTTAAATAACGTCAATAAATTGTCCCTTATTACTTATGTAATTAGTTTTTTGAATTAATTTGATGATTTTAGAAAGTAATTTAATGGGTGACAGTGCAGTATACTATTTTAATTTGCAATATAAAACTTCCAGGAGAAGTTGCTTGTTTTCAATAAGCACCAATTGCTTCAGTGGATGTAGAGCCCTTTGAAATCACAAGGTAGTTTTTTTTAACTATGTGATAGTTTAATTTAACCCTATGAACTAGATATCCTTTCGCGACCTACCCTTAGTAAACACTGGTCTAGATCATTTAGGTTTGTAATAATCTATTGTGGGTTAAAGTATGATTTTTTCTCTCTGTGTACGATTTTAGTCTGATGTACGCCATTCTCAATTAGCACTGTAGGATGACTAACGTAATCTGTGAGTCAGTTCCTGTCAATCATAACGCTGTAATTCATCTGGTGTTTTATATCAATGACCCCTATAGGATTCCTATCATGAAGTTGATACAATGCTATTTTATGGATGTGTTTGTTGCTGCATTCTTTTTGTTGGTTTTATTTGCAAGTCACCATGCTACAATAGAGTTATTAATTAGTACAGATATTTATTATTATTATGATTTATTATTATTATTATTATTATTATTATTATTATTATTCCTTCGTAATAGGCCTAATGACTTACCTCCAAGTAACTTCAGAAAGCAGCCTGATCTTGCAGAACAAATGCAGTTGCATCAGCGAACGGATCAAAAGCAATTTTTTTTTTAAGTTATTTGTAGTTTTCGTCATTTTTACCTTCTCTATCCGTATTTGGTAGAAGTAAAATTAATAGGTAGCCTGAAGTAAAATTATATCGTGTTCGGGTCTGAAATTCGATATCAAGTTTTAAGCATCAGTTCACACTTTGAGATATCCTAAAATCAAATATACATTTTTCATCTTTGTGTGTGTGTGAAAGCTTAGCTCTAAAAAGAATAATAGTACATTTTTTTGTGTGCCCACCCTTACCCCCGGAGTGCCAAGCAATTAAGCCTAAACCTCCGGTCAGACCAAATTTTGGTAACCATATGTGATGTGTGTATACCTATTGTGCCCTTATGTACATCCGTAGGGGATGTTGGTGGTGTGACGTGTTTGGGCTGAGTACTTGTGTCTTTGTACTTTGGCGCAGGATAGACCTAAGTGCGGATAGGTCTTATGTGCAATATTTCCGAGTGTGTTTCTTTTTAGTGACATGTAGTTATGTATTCTAGAGATTTGTAGTGCGTGTATCTGTTTGAGGGGATTATTGACCAGTCCAGCATTCGCCTAAGAACGAGGGAAACCCCTCAAAAACCTCGTTCGGACTGGAGCAGTGGCCAAATGACCGTCTACTTTGGTGTGTTAATTTACTATAGACTTTTCGAGAAGTGCTGTTTTTGCAAAGGTTTTAAGGGCTGGGAAGGTGTTTTTACGCGTCCAGAACGTGAGGTCCGGTGCCCAGGCTTCCTCTTCTGCCCTAGCGGCTTCGAGGAGGAGTAGTCGAGCTTCTCGATATCGAGGACAAGTATACAGCATATGATACATGGTGTCTGGTTCGCTGTCCTCACAAGCGCATAGATCGTCGTCTGTGAGATTGAAACGGATTAAGTTAGCGGCAAAGTTGCCGTGGCCAGTTAATACCTGTGTGACGAAGTGGTCCAATTTAATCCATGGCATTTTAAGTCTATTTCTGATATTTGGGAAAAAGTCACGAGTGATTCTACCAAGAAAATTATATATATATATATATATATATTATCTGAACTCTAATTATCCCGATCGTTTTGAGGAAGTATTCAGGGGATTTTTTGCAGCAGCGAGCTGTGGGAAATCCTCTTTCAGGGCGGATTATTTGCGAAGAGCAAAACTTTTAAAAACAAAATTGACCATTTTTAGGTAAAATAACTGATCCTGACCGATATATTCAAGATTCGACACTTTACGAAAGTACAGGACTTGTAGGGCTACTATTTAGTTTTCCTAAAAAATTATCTTTTCATGATTTATCCAATTATCTGAATAGGGCCCGGTCCGATCCGAATAATTGGAGTTCTATTGTTTATATATATATATGTGTGTGTGTGTGTGCATACTTAAGGTAGATAAAACTATGTGAGTTGTTTACATCAGATTATTTTGTAGAGCATAAAATATATTTCATGCCTATGATTATTTCGCTTTAGTTACAATGTAAAAGCTCATCTAAATATTTTTAAATTCTAACTTTTTAATTACATTCGTAGGCCTATATCTTAGTTTTATTTTTAAATATGTGACCATTATAATTAGACTAACATTTATGTAAAAAAGAAATTACTTTTTAAAATTTTTCCTTAGATAAGTTCAGGATAGGTCCTATAAAGTATCGTGATATTAGGTACCATATTGCACCTGTGAAATAATGTTTTTATCAAAAACTGATTTTCGGATAAATCATTCTGTGGAGACCGTGGTCATAAAGATTCAGCCCTCAGCGCACTCATGCATCCTGTAGTATTAACGTAATATTTTTACAAAGCCTGAAACTCCCAAGCTAGCATTATTACAGTATTGTATATTGGAATATGTATTCATGTAAATGAATAATACATTCTGTTGTGGCTACATCTCTGGTGTTATTGTTGAAATATTATCCGAGCATTAATAAATATCTCATGATGAATGTTTATGAGGACCCTCTCATGAGTTCCACATGCATGGTAATGAATGTTGAAGTACAATAGAAACCACAATTTCATAGTCACTACAAAATATCACACTCCATATGCGAAATTAAAGTATTCACCGTTCAAGTAATATTTACATATGGCATTTGAAATTTGGACTTACGAACACTACCGGTATTGGCCGGTATGGGTGAAATAATCTGTAACTTACCAGCTTTCTGTTTCCAAGTTCGCAGGTTTGGTCCCGATCGAGGTCAATTAGGCCTACATATATCTTCCTCTTTCTCGTGCACATTGACATTCCCAAATTGAAATCAAGCCCGACGAATCGCTGTCGCAAACTGACTTCCGCACTCGAACTGAGGACTTCTATCACAGCTGAGCCCACCCACTCAGTGACTCCCAGAATACGATTCTCGATTCCATCTAGTAGTACAAATTATGTATTAATATACAAGGTTAATAACTTAAAAACTAAAATTAGCCTATGCGACATAAACATGAAAGTCCTATGATAATTAAAAGTAAATAAAACGAGGGATCAACGATCTTTAGCCTATACTTTTAATTATCACAGTACTGTACTTTTATGTTTGTGATGCATGAGATAATTTAAGTTAGGCTTAATACATCATTTTTACTACTGACTTGGCCTTTAGACGAAACCTATGTATAATATAATTAAGCATGAATGCATATGGATATATCTATCTTGAATGTTACTGCACAATAACAGTGGAAGGCCGGTCACAAAAATCACTAACTAGTGTGCCTCACAGTACTGCATATGACATAAATTTGTCACTCCATCTCTCATTGTACATAGCATTACTTAGTCTCCTTATAACGTATCTATTGCTAGACTTAAATTTCCATTATAACATAATTTTACATATTCCTTGTTTTGCTTGTAACATTATTATTATTTTCTTTGAAGAAACTTATGCTTTCTATGAAGCCTATGCTTTTTATGAAACCTATGCTTTTTAATTATTTAATTTATTATTATGATTAGCCTTAACCTTAGTCTTAGTATTAGTCATAAGTATCTTATCCACTGCTTTGCTTTTTATGTAAACCTACATTGTATATATTTTCTGAAACCTGGTTCAGTAGAAGAGAAGGCCTTATGGCCTTAACTCTGCCAGGCAAAATAAATCAGTTACTACTACTAAATTGTCTATCAGTGAAGTAGACCATTAAGAGCAATTAGACATAGGAGAGAAGTTCTATCTGGCATTGTGAATTGAACTCTGGCTTAGCTCAATTGGTAGAGTATTGGAACCAAAGGTCCTGGATTTAAATCCCAGTATCAGAGGAATTTTTTTCTATAATATTAGCATTTAAGGTTCAACAGAGACAATAATCTGTGATTCATGAATGCATAAGTATATATCTATAATTAATAAGTTTTAAGTCATTTAAAGATGTACTGTGAATTTGATTAATTAAGGCAATTTTATGTATGAGATTACAAGCTTGCACATGAAAACAATAATACAGATTCATGAGCCATGGAGTCAGTACCGTATACGCAAAATAGAAAACTACGATTTTTGTATATTACTCATCTAATACTGACATATGCTAAAGGAAATGGATACCCAAGTTATAACATGTAATTCAATCTTCAATTTGGCTGATAATTTATATATACATCAATTTGCATATGACCCATCAATACCAGAGACCTGGGCAGGTAAAAAAAATTATAATTTAAATGCAGATGAGAGTAGACGAGTAGATCCGATGCCATTAGCGAATTACATTGAATGCGGCAGGACATTTGAAAAACAGGGAATGTATTTGTGACTACTAATATATGTTCGTCTGTGAGTTATTGACGGACTGGAATGAATAGTAAATTTTATGGTGACGTGGGGTTAGTGACGATGCAATCCTCCCTCCCCCAGTCGTTCCACCTGGTGCTCTGTTTTGGAATTACAGCCTCTGTCCATTAAATCCTCTCTATAGATATGAGAGCATGATTAAAAATATCCTCTAATACTAGATTCCTCTATCTGTATTCTAATGGATACAGGGAAATAGCTGTACAGAATTAATAAAAGGTGACCTTTACAAATTAAAAAAATTAAAATAATGACAAAATTGGTAGCCTTGCCTTTGTTTCATAGCTAAGTTCTCTACTTCAATTTTAATTGTTTCAAATTTACGCTATATGTCTATAAGGTTTTGTCGATATTAACGTTTCCCATTTTCAGATGTTCTAGAAACCTGAAATTGGGCAGAAGTATAACTTAGCTTTTATCCTGTAACCGACGAGAAAATTTCAAAATATCGATTTTTTTATTTTTTATCCCGGAAAAAAATGTTGAAGCCGTTCCACACTTTTTTTTATGTTTCAACAGTAGAAGGCGATATGGCATTTTAAATACAAGGACTTCTTCTCCGATACGGTGTCAGTTATATATATATATATAAAATATACATATATATAATATATACATATATATAATATATATAGGCCCTATATATATATAAGCTTCTCCCGAGAGCCTCACTGGCGAACGAAGTGAGTTCATTTCTATAAAGCTCTTTACTTACATACCCAGTGGCAATAGACAATTCCTAAGCAAGCTATATATTTCATGGTTCATTGCCGCGTTTACCTGAGCCAGCCATTCAAGCCCTATTTTGTGCTAACTCGATCCAACCATCCCTCACAAATCCTACTTCCCTTATATCTTTCCTAATATTATCCACCCACCTACGTGTAGGTCTTCCAAGTGGTCTCTTCCCTTCGGGTCTCCCAGTCATTATTATTTAGGTACCTTTCCTACCCCATGCGCACATCATGTCCAGCCTATTTCATCCTCCGTGATTTAATTATCCTTACTATATTCTCTGAAGAGCACAGCTCGTAGTTATGCAGTTTTGTCCGGTCCTCATTTTCATCTCTCTTAGGTCGAAATTATTTCCTAAGCACCCTGTTTACGAACACACACAGATTACGTTCTTCCCGAAGAGTAAGGTCCATGTCTTACATCCATGTAATACAACCGGCAGGCCAATAGTCTTATAAATGTTTATTCTTAGATTTCTGGACAGAAGACGAGAACATAAAAGTTTCACATATTCTATCTATACCGGGCTAGGTGGCCGAGATGGTAACGTCTTGGACTCGCATTCTGGAGGTTCCAGTTTCAAATCCAGTGGCCGGCCAGTTGAATATAGATTTTTCATGGTTTCCCAGTCGTAAAGGCAAATTGAATAATTACATCCTGTATCCTGTATCATATCCATTTAAATTAATTTCAGTTAAAATTTACTCCATAAAATACATTTACAATAAAAATAATTGAAAATCAATAGTCCCAATGGCCTACCCTACTGTATAGACACATTAGCTAAAAGGAATATAATAAATACAGCTGAAATTTTATATATATAAACTATCACTGCATCAAAAAGACTAGTTTTTTTTGCCTTATGCTATTGGTTATCAGCAGTTTATCTCTTGACTATAAACAAGATCTCGATTTTCTTTGTCACACTTAGGAATTGCTACTTCAGAAGTAGCGGGAGAATCTCCCGTGAGTTTGTTGTGCATATTGCCTAGTCGAACAAAGCCAGGCGCGCTCATGAAATCTTTCTAGTACCGGTACTGCTCGACTAGATAATATGCACAAGACTCGTAAGAAAAGTTAACTTTGCTCCATTACAAGAGAGATTACTATTCTACTTCACCATCCGCATCTACTTTCTTCTATTCTGTTTTCTTAATGTGGATAACAAACGGGTGGTCGTGAAACTGAAATTAATGTATTAATCCGGATTTGAATGTTATCATTAGGAACGGTCCTGTAGGAAGAGGTGGGGGAGTGTATCACGCGATGACAAGAGTGCGCTCAGGTATAATCAGGTAGAGATAAAAAGTGAGCACGTTCCATATTACTTTCATAACGAAGGCATGATCAAATAATTATCCCCGATTTATATTCTAAACGTAAATAGGGACCAATGAAGTTTATGAAAGTAAATAAATTGTCCTTTTATCATCTTCTTGTAGATTGTAGTAGATGCACTCGGCACGCACTGCTTATGCTGTGGAGTGACTGTCCATACACAGTGACGTTATGCTGGATATATATCACACTGAACTTGAGTTTTCAATACCTGTATAAACGTCGGAAGCCTAGTTATTATTCATTAAAAATCTCCTAAGTACAAAAAAAAATAGATTTTCGTAGGCTCCTCCAAACACACAATATGATATTAATGGTTACGTTATTTCTAAGGAGTTCACGAGACAGCATTGTCATTTTAGAAGTTTGTTTCTATTTTCTTTTCTTGTAAACAATAATATTTTTTCACATTACAAATCTTTTAAGAACGTTAAAATCTTTTAACATGGATTCTATTTTTCAGGATTTTCTCAGGATATTTATAAGATTTTCGGGCCGCTGGAGAATGCATTTTAAAGTTAATAGTTTGCACAAAGCAGGACATCTGGTCACCGTACAGTTTTGACGCCAAAAAAAATTACTCTGTCTCTTTCTCTCTCTCTCTCTCTCTCTCTCTCTCTCTCTCAGGTTTTAAGCCTTGGGTCTACAGGAAACCGCCCTCAACCAAGAACAGTGCTATTCTGGACGCATCTGAAGCAATATATTATTTTCCTGATCGAATGCAGTTTCGCAGCTTCAAATAACGGGAAATTTAGTCTCCATCTTAAAGTTGCATAAAGTTTCATCATAAACCAATCCGTGGTCTTATTAATTGTACGCCCTTGGAATGAATACGTGAGTCATGTCATGTTATATAATTTCTGTAAAAGATACCTCGCGAGGAAACAAAATGTAGTACGTCATTCCAGAGCTCCACGCTTCGCCAACCACAAGCGAAAAGTCATGGAGCAATGTCCTTGGTTTCACTCCGATTATTTCTTATTCTGTCGTCATGGAGACCTTTACATCTTTGTCACCACGGTCCAGTTAATGTTACACTTCAAAAAATGCTAGGGTTTCCTGTAACAATCTCGTTACTGTATAATAGCATGGGACATTCAGGTGATCTGTTCGTAATAGTGATAGGATTGTATTATAGCCATAGACGCTACGTAACAAAATTCTGGTTCATTCACTTAAATAAAATAGATTCTATAGAACATGCATTGCATATTGATGCTTCAGAATTTCGTATTTTCAACTGAAGATGGTCCATCATTGGTGCCGAATTGCAGCTTTTTAATATACGACACATCTGGGAACCAGAAAGATGAAGGAAGGAACAGACAGCATCATAAACGTTTGACATTTTTAAATATTGTGACAATCATCATTTTAATATGTGTGGTATGTTATATTTATGAATGCTAAATGTTTGTGATCTGATCCCAGAAAATCTTCTGGTAAGGGTATAAGGTTGTACGAGGGCCGTCCATAAAGTAAGCTTCCCAGGGGCCGTTTACAGAAACAAAACACAATTTGATGGAAATGTTTATTGCAACAGATACAGCAAGTGTTCAGCTATTTTTCAACATGTGAATGTTTAAACGCCTCCCAGTCTAACTTCTGCAGGAGACTTGCTGGGAGGTATTTAAAAATCCACCCTGCAGTCCTGATCTCGCTCTCATTGACTTCCATCTTTTCCTGCACCTCAAGAAATGAAAAAGAATGACAAAGAGGCGGACATGGTTGCCACACAATGGTTCAAATCCCAGACGGCAGACTTCTCCGACACAGGTATTCAAACGTTGGTCCCACGGAATGAAAAATATATCGATTCCGGTGGCGAATATGTTGAAAAATAGCTGAACACTTGCTGTAGGCCTATCTGTTGCAATAAACATTTCCATTTAATTGTGTTTTGTTTCTGTAAACAGCCCCAGCGAAACTTACTTTATGGACGGCCCTCGTATATGTTTTTATCAACGTTTTAATAGTTTACGATGTTATTCTCATTCCCATTCTTTATTTTCTCTGGCTTCAATCAGTCTGTATGGATGTCAAAAATGAAGTAAACGTATCATGGCCTTCTCAATTTCTCCTAGCCATCTGGCGATATCTTTCAATGGCTCTAGAAGTAATAGAGAGGATGAAAGCAATACCGGACAATGGTATAGGAACTACAAATGGGAGGATCAATCTTAACTCTTTGGAAAAGGAAGTGTGTAATTGTCCAGTAAAGAAGAAAAGAACACTGTTCAATGTACTCGTACATAGGAAGAGAGGAATCCCACTGGAGTTTTTTATCCTACGGTAACAATTTGTTTACCAAAGAATTCAGCAAATTAACACAGATCTTATTTAACCATGGCTTATTTACATTTCATTGTATAGTGGGCGTTGTACAAAATCTGTTTTCTTTCTTGACTTTGCACCGAATGTACTTTCGATCTTATCATTTATATTATTTTGAGTCGTAAAATATAACTATAAGAATTATTATTCTGGAACATTATTATTCTGGTTAGCATGAAATACTACACAAAAGGATTGTGTGATAAATGATTATATTGTTTTCTCCTCAGACAGCTTGTTTTTCCAAGGATACTGAATGGACAGGTGGATATATTCATTCAAATTAAATGGATTTTTCGATAATTAACATCACTAATAAAAATGTCCTTCCTCGTTATTTGATTATAATTTAAGGTCCTACTTCTCAAAATAATTTTGTGATCCGATACGTTATGGTAAAGTTGTCTTAACACATGCCTATTTCCTTATGGCCTGACGTTTATCTTATATGTCAGCTGACATCGATGGGTCATTCATGCCTATTTCCACTGATGGTACATAGCTATTCCAAATTCAAAGCGTTTGAAAACTCTAATAAGGAATTGAAACAGCAACCTTCCTTACATAGGTCAGTAAACGGACTGCAGATCAAACCTGAACCTGAAGACAGAAGAAGAAGGTTGGCCCAAATAGTTATTAATTTTTTTATTATTTATTATTAATTTAACTTGGTAGAGTTAAAACCATAAAGCCTTCTCTACAACTTGGCCGGGGGGGGGGGGATTAATGAAATACAAGAGTTATATAACTTAAGGTATATGTACGCCTTCTGGGATGAAAATGTGAACATTTTATTTTTAAATATTAGGAGAGATATATATATAACCAATATATATAACCAATATATAATATATAACCAATATCTCCAATGATTCCTCGATTATACAATATATATATATTGCCGATACATTCAGAGACCCTGAGGTAAAGCCATTGTGTAATCGAGGAGTCATTGGAGATATTGGTTTGGTATTCTTAATGTGTTTTGTACTTTATTATTGTTTTGATGAAGATTTACAAATGAATTTACAAATTAAATTTATATATATTTCACTCTATATATATATATATATATATATATATATATATATAAATCAGCAATATATTTCACAAGAAAAATGTTCTGTAATTGTTTATAATTGGTTCAAAAACATTTTTTCATGAAAATTGTGACTAAAAATTTGCAACCTGTTTACTTAAAATTATGAAAGATAGAAAAACACCAATAATATAATTCTTTAGTGCCTCACATTTAAATTTTTTTGATTTCTTATTGTTTTGTATTGTTACGTAGATTTACATGAACCTAATATATGTATTTTTTTGCTGACATTATAAACAAAAGGTTGTACACAATAGTATATTCCTATGTATCACAAATCCCTCAATGCCAAGCATTAGAAAATATTTCAAGCTTCAAAATGACATCAAAATCACCCACCTGTCTGCAAACCCGAGAAGAATATTTCCAATACTTAAGTCTGCAACTCCAAATTTGAAGATATTTACGTATATATAAAGAAACATTCATTTAAATTTTATGCAATAGATACAATTGGAAAAAAATAGTTTCTTTAGTATAGATTATCCGTAATAAATTATAAACGGAGATATTACTTTTTTCATCATCCTTTAAAAATTCCACCTAGCTATAATTCAATCCTTGTGTTACTGTCTCGCGGTAACTCAGGATATATGTATTCGTTTAAAACTCTAGCTTTGTGAGCGATGGTTTCAACCACGTCGGCACTTTTTTTTTTATTTGAAAAAGTTGCATGTCACAGAATGCGAAGTTTGAACAACAAGTGAAGCGCCAGTTGGACACACAGACAGCAGCCGTTTTAATGATGGAAACAGTTTTGTGCAAACTTGTCACGTACCAAGCTGTTGTCGTTGTTTAATGTATTATAAATATGCAATGAGGTTGAATGATAGCCAACCTTCTAAATCGACATGTACCGAAACGTGTTACATTTTATTTTGCAACATAACCACTCTCTTTATTAGTGGACTGGAGTGTTTCATTTTAATTAAACATTTCAATGTGTTAAATATTGTGTTTTCACTGTCTTTCTTCATCAGCCCACCACTACTAGTTGCGCAAAGAACAGAGTTACCTTATATTTACTTGAACTAATAGCTGCAGGATCGAAATCAGGTCCGATGTTCTGTAAGTAGATATTTTGTATCCGAAGCCGTTTATCGTCATCGCGTTCAGTCCTAATCAACCATGTGAATTTAGTGACAAATATTTCCATATATCCGCAGCTTTCTTAATTGCTCATGAATTTGTTTTTAAACGTTTTAATAAGTATTCCTTTATTGCACCAAACGGTCATATTAGGTGAATAGAGCAGCGGTGGAATGATATTATATGGCAAGGGAAACAGAAGCACCCCGAGAAAACCGGCCCCGATATCATAGGGCCCAACACAAATTCCACCGGGTTTCGATCCCGGGTCACAGCGGTGGAAGCCATGGAAGCGGGTTTTTAAGAATTGTAAACATTAGTTTTTGCTTAATAAAAATAGCATAGGCCTAAGTTGTAAGAAAATTAACCCGCCAAATTTTTTCAATGAATTATTTTTATAAACATTTTCTATATAATAAATAATGTTCTGGCAAAGTAATTTTTATTGAAGAATAATTATTATTTAATTGAAAATATTCAGTTAGTCCATATTATTGGAGAAGCTGATATTAGTCTAACTCTTAAATGCGTGGTACATTCTCACGCAATAAATATAAAC
This sequence comes from Ectobius pallidus, assembly GCA_964059195.1. Taxonomy (NCBI): domain Eukaryota; kingdom Metazoa; phylum Arthropoda; class Insecta; order Blattodea; family Ectobiidae; genus Ectobius; species Ectobius pallidus. The sequence continues at coordinate 132,172,232 of CAXKWD010000007.1, read as the reverse complement.
AATATAAAAAAGGTATCCGTCATTGAACTAATGACTGGTAGCCGTGACATATAACGAAGCTTTTCTTAGACTTCTGCAAATCATTTTCACTTAGTAAATATGTATATTATTAAATATGCCATCTTGTTTTGTGGGACTCGATCCAAATCATGCGAAACTATTTATATGGTCATTCTTTTAGATAATATTGCTAGAATTTTGCGTTTAATTAACGTAATTCTTGCTTCCTTGTTTGGTTTAATGTTTTCACGTTTCTTCAATGCAGTTTTATTTTGTTTAATATTTTATTTTTCCCTTGTATTTATGTTTATTTTGTTTATTGTTCTTTTCATTGATCTGAATATGCATTTCAATTATGTTCTTTCTTTTTCTTCTTTAGTTGGTATGGTATTCTTTGTATATTGCAATCTTTCGTGAAAGAAATGCAAAATAAATAAAATTAACACAAAGGTAGATTTCGTGGGTTCATCTCAGTTTTAGTGCGTTTCTACGACTCTGAGGAACTCTATTTACGGCTCAGACAAGTTACCTTTAAAACATTGTAATTAGTAGACCTTGTCATATATCTGACATCAGTGAAAATGTCACTATCATTATCCTCACCATGTTCATAATTATCATCTCTGGCTTATGTCAAGTTGTACACTGTATTCTGACGCTTTCAGTTTGTACAACATATAAAAACAAGAAGACTGCCTTTTGTACGTGTTTGCTGGGCGTGGTTGCAGGGTTTCAGGTCAACACTTTCCCTGCTCCAATGTGGCCTTGTCAGCTGAGCCACCCGCGCTACCGGTACTCCAACATGAAGTCATATGACGTAATGTAATGCAGGTTGCTTATGTAAATCACAAGAAAGTGCGAGTTTCTGTTTAAGTCGTCTTCCTCAGTAGTCTATTGCTGTAATAGACTGACGAAGACAGACAGACAGACGTCATTCCAAAAGCCTTTTTTCTACGCTTCGTGAAACGTGTTTTCCCGGTGTTATCTCGATTTAGATTTTTTGTCGCTATCACAATACTTCCTCTATACTACGTAGTCTATATGTGAGAAAGTAAAAATGCAAAAAATGTGTGAAAATGTGCTACTTTTTCGATTTTAAGGTATCAAAGAGAAAAATATGGGGAAAACGAAATATAGCACATGATAGAGCTTAAAAGACGAAGAAAATGCGTCCCAAACGATTAAAATCGGTTCATAACTTTTTACAAGAGAAGTCGAAATTCGCTAAAAATCGCAATGTTTCGACATTTTATTACTCGGCTTATCGTAGAGAAATCTGTTGCGCTGAAATTGTAGGTATATTTAACACCTACCTGTGGTAAAAATTGTATCCAAAAATATTTTTTACTTTTTGAGAAAATAACTGAAATGTGAAAATAGGTATTTTACTAAAACGGCTAGCAAATAACCCCACAATAAAAGTTGAGGTCACTTTGTTATAAACAAAAGTATGTAAACCTTTAAAAAATTACTCCGGAGACCGGTCTATTCTGCGACTCGGGTCATTGCCGGGGAACGCTACTACTCTGTCAGCAGCGACAGTCTCGCCTTCGCCCTATAGCGTTTCTCTCACCACGCCGGCCTCTCCCCTCCGCTGGCTCCTCGGCATTTTATTTATATAAGGAAGTATTTCTTTGCCTAGGATATAAGCTTGTAAGTGTAAAACATAGTATTGTTATCGACACTCTACACTCATGAATTCATTAAAGAATATATAAAAAATGTTTGAAATAATCGATTTAGTTCTCATTGCAGTAGTTATTGCAGAAAATTCAAATAAAGTCATGACTACTATTAACAAGGAAATAATAAAATGGTTTATATTAATTTTATTTTCATTAATTATAGTTAGGGCCAGGAAGTGAATGCTCTATCAGAAGACGAAATAAGCATACAAATAATATGCTCTAAAATTTGTAAAGTATGCTCCGGAACCAATAAATTATGCTCTATTATTTAAGTAATTATAATGTTTTACGTTATATGTTAGCTGAAATACATTATGAATTATAAAAAAAATATCCGTTTTACAAACTACAATACAAAACTTTTTAAAAAACAAGGTCTATGCAACAAATTTTAGTAAAGTGAAAACCAACGAAGTAGTTAAAACTAAGTGAATTGTCGCTTTAATGTTCATTCATTTCCGAAAACATTAGGTTTTGTTATGTAAATTATTGTACAAACGATTCTCAAAACGTTCAGTAAGCCATATATGCTGTAAATATTTGAATTTTATGGAGATATGCACAATATTTCAAATTTGTCAGAATTATGCCGTTAAAATCCTCTCCAGTTCATAACGTGAACATGTATACAATATATGTTCAACTGTTTCATCTTGCTGACCGCACTTGCAGGTTGCAGTGTTTGAGATCCGAAATCGGTAAAGATATTGCATGAATTTTCCATGTCCAGTCAGAAACTGCGTCAGAACAAAATTCGGCATGAGTTTTTTGCACTTCAACTTCACTCTGTACTTAGTAGACAATTAAGGAACTATTTTATTTGTAATAACTCAGGGTTTCAATTTTTGTTCTTACTACTTTTCCTTTTTTCTTTTTACTATTCTGTTCTTTCTTTTTTATTATTATTTTTTAGGTATTGATTTAATATTATATTTTCTTTATATATTTGTAATTTGTATTTTGTAACGTAAATGGCTGAACTGTGCCCGAGCACGAGCGCTTGCTCATTCGGGTGGTCTTGTTTTGTTTTGTATATTTGTATAAATTTGTATAAATAAATAAATAAATAAATATTTACACTGAAAAAAAAAATGTGACAAATTAATAAAATATGCAAAAACATTTTAATATCAATCAAATGTGATGCATTATCGCAAAACTAACAAACTATTCAACAACATGGCAAATGAAACGATCAAATTTCTGTTATTTATTTAGTGTCTCTTACACATTTTACCACTAGCATGTAGGCTAATAGCGTGAGTTATTAAAAATATGATTTTACATAAACTTCCGGCCTCTAATTATAATGCATTTGTGCATAAACGTGACATGTCTGTAGATTTACAGGCATGTAAAACAACTCCACGGGACCAAATTCCAGCACATCGGCGACAGTCGAAGTCCTAAGTTGCAGTACACCCCCGTCGTTAAATAACTATATAAGCCAGCAACCAAGCAACCAACACAAAAGCATACATGCATACTTTTTCTGTGATATAGGCCTAATTCAGAGGACTTCCAAACATGATTCAAGTTTAGCTTCTACTTCAATACCTCCTCCACATCAGAGAGCGTCTGTTTTTACTGGTAGTGAAAGGTATTATCCATTTCGTAAATCGGAATTATGTCAGATTGCAGTAATTCTCTTTCATGCATTCCAGTTCTATATTTTTCTCTCATACTCTTTAATTGTATAATTGTATATTATTAAAAAGAATACATAGTTGGCAGATAAGTACATAATATTTAATTAATTGTATCTGATGGATTGGTGAAGTAAGAGTTGGTAACGCTGAGACGTGTGAAATATCTAGAACACCGTCATTGTAACTAAGCCATAGTAGGTTGTAGGAATGTGGCCTAATTTTAGGAATTTCTTTACTCGTTTAGATCTGCTGCTATAGAACTACCTCTGCCTACGTCCCACTCTTCTTACTATTTAGCCATAGCTGTAAGTGTCCAGAAAGAGTTTGTCTAAACATATTGTAGGGAACTCGGAGATATTGTTCTTTAAATGAACGTTGAAACTACGGGCTTTACAGCAACATGCTAAACCATTATTATTATTTATTATTATTCTGTTTATTTATTCTGGCAGAGCTAAAGCCATTTGGCCTTCTCTTCCGCTCTACCAGTAAAAAAAACTACATTACTATTACATAACACAAATACATAATATTACAGATAATTAATTAATACTTAATACTTAAATACCAAGAACTAAACATAGTTATAATTTATAAACTAGAGTGCTATAAAGCATTAAATTACAAAAGAAAATTACAAAATTAAATTACAAAATTAAATTACAAAATATAAAAATACTAAAGAAAATAATTAGGATTATAGCCTAAGATATTTAAAATTATACTAACTAATACTAAAGAGAAAAACGTATAGTTACAAGAAGTTAGGCTACGGGTTACAAATATCAAAAAGAGCTCCAATTAAGATTTCTAGTTACTACGATGAAAAACAACACTAAATTACATGGTTTAAAATTAATATTGAGCTTTAATTTAGCATTGCATCGATCAAAAAATTTAAAAAATGTACATAACATGTAAGGAGAGGATGATAGAATTATTATATTATCTAAGGAATTTGTAGTAGATTGAATTTCTGAAAGAGTTAATTGTTATGTACAGTATTAATTCTCTTCCATGATAATTGCCAATTTACTATTGACTGGTTAAAGATGTCATTACTAGCCTTTGATCATCTGTCGTCAGTCATCGCATTATCAGAAATACTGAAAAAACTAGCAAAAACTTGCAAAGGATCAATAGAACTAGTCCGCCGCTATGGGTGTACAGGTAGCATACTTGCCTTCCACCCTTGCGGTCCGGGTTCGATTCCCGGGCGGGTAGTGGGTTTTTCAGTAACGACTGGACATCACCCAGGAAAATTATAGGGTGTATAAAAAAGTTAAAGTGGTGACTGCTAGAATAGGGTATAGGGTATTCACAATAGATCATTCTATTAATTTCGCAGTGCTGAGAAGCCGAAGGGCTTACACTACCCCTCATTAATCTAATAGAACCTAAATTATAAAAATTACTAGATTGAATTCTCTATTATTATTCGATAGTATTTTATTGTAGATTTAATTATCATTATTATTGTCATTAGTATCACAATTTTACTCTCAATGCATCTTTATAATCATTTGTTTCTTATAATTCTTGTATTGTAGTTTTTTGGAATTTCCTTATAGAGGGCTAGAGAAGGCTTTACGGTCTTATCTTTACCAGGGTAAATAAGTTTAGACTATTATTTTTAAATTTATTAAATTTAAATACTTAATAAACAAATAAGAAAGAAAGAGATGTTAGTGATTATCTATGCTCCCTCATAATTCGGTGTTTAAAAAAGTGAGATCTCTTTCAAATGTCACGTTTAGACAACAGTGTGCAGTGTTCAATTCTTATTTTCCTTTTAATTTACTTAATGGTGTGACTCGTGATTTATACTATTTATGTACGAACAATAAAGCAATTTTGACTTTTTATGTCTACATCAACATAATGTTAAGCGAAATTAATAAGATCGTTGGTGGTTACTAGCTTATTTCATACTTAGCCTGTTCACTGCTAGCCTACTGACGTATGAATGCGTCACTTAAAAATCCTATAAAAACAGACATTTTAATTCAATAAACTAATCATTTACTGCAAAATGTGAGGGTTTTTATCTACATATTATGATTGTCTTTCACACGAATAAGCATTTTTACTGAATTTTCCCCATTGATTTAAAACTTAAAGCCCACTGATGATTTCATTTGATGATTGTTTATATAAATCTATATATTTCACCTGTGAAAGGGTTAAAGCTCAATAAATTCATGTCATATTTTACGTTTAATATGCTACACAGCGATATTTTTTTTGTCATTTTAATATTAGGAGTAGTATGTATTTATTTCTCATATAATTTCTTGAATATAAACCGTGTTATTAATATTAATCAGTGCTCGGGCCGGTATTCCTTGAACTCTTAAATTATTACCCCCAAAAGTATCCAATTTAAAGAAAACGATATTCAATTATTTACATTCAGAGTATTCACAGTAGTAACCCCCACTCCCAAAGCAAAGAAAAAATTACCGTAGAAACACATAGATCTAACTAGAAAAAATAACACTTAGAATTCCCTAATTGTCTTTCACACATCTAACTTTCTGGAAAAATGTACATATGCCAAATTTGTTCATCCAGCTACAACATTTAAATCGGACACAGGATGAATTATTATAGTCTACTCGTAAAAGTAGTGTTTAGTCAACTTGTTAAAATTTGTGTAGAGAGCTGGCCAGCTAGGAGGACGTTTGAGCACGCATGAGCTTTTGGTACCGTGCAATGCAATGGAAAAGTAGACTTCCCTTCCACTTACTCTCCCGCTCGCCGGTCGTCTTCCTAGTTGGACCGCTGTCTATTATATTTTTGTTGATTTAAAGTCTAGTTTTTATTATTATATGCTGGATCATTTTTGACATCTACATTGATAGACAGTCGGCCGCGGTGGTCTAGAGATAGAATGCCCACCTCTAGATCCGAAGATCGTGGGTTCAAACCCGGCCGCGGTCGATGGATTTTCAAGACGTAAAAATCCTGGGAATGGATTCCTCCGGGAGGGACTTTAAGATCCCCCCATCGTAGATTTACGGCACATAAAAGACCCTCTGGACAAAATTTCTCGGCCCTTTCACGTTCAAGTAATACCTTAGTTTCCGGAGGGGGTTGCGAGGCAATGGGTTTACCGTCCCTCTGCCCTCTCTCGGGAAATAAGCGTAACAAAATTCACATAGTTAACACAAACCTCCAATAGGAGACCCTTCACCACAAAATATAGGGATATAGGAAACCAGATATTAGATACGTTTATAGACAGCTTATTGCAGTAAACAGATGTTTCGCCTGTGTCTTAAGTAGTTCTAGAAGGCCTATATGTTAATTACTAAATTTTTGCTGCTGAGTACCTTAAAAAAGTATTTTTTACTCAAATTTCCAAAGTGTTCTCTTCTGTCCTCCGTTTAATGATTTATAAAGTGTAAGTGGTGTTAATTTCATTTCATTTGTAAGACATTCCTTAATAAGGAATGAGTTTAAATAGGCCAAAGCTTCGGTTAAATATAAATTGTACGCCATTATTAATAATTCAAAGTAAATAGACTGATTTCCTGACTTCATTTCAATATTGAGATAGGTGTAGTTACTAATTAACAGTTAGTGGCTGTGCACATACGTTTAAGTGTGTTGACTCGATCAATGCTTCTCACCTAGTCAATAAATTATTCCGATTATATCTACTGGGAATTGGCTTCCATCTTCACTTCTGCCTTTTGACATGTTAATTAATTCCATTAAGGCATCTTCAAACAGGCGAATGCTAATATTTTCATATCATTTCACAGTCCAGTAAATGCGTGTCAATTTCATTCTAATATTTACTAAAGTGAACAATGAATCAGTATTCTGTAAACAGTAATATTGATATATGAATACTATAAATTAGAAAGGGTCTAAGTGCCAAAATAAGCAAATTTAAGTTATATGGTTTAAAGAGGTCTATGTGCCGTGCGGAATACTTTTATAAAGGGTTTATAGCTTCAAAGAATTTCTTGTATTTTTTAATGTCCCCGGAAGATGACAGGAGCAGTATCTCCAGCTGTGTTGAAATAAAACACGTTTATAAACTTTTCTCGGTTCTTCATTTTTGGCACATAGCCCCTTTCTAATTTATAGTATTCATATGTGAAATTTCAAAATAGCAATCATCAGCTTAAATCTTACAGTTAAAAACTGAAAGAGTTTCTAGTCATTTTGATGACCATTTCTTATCATCAACATATTTAAAATGAGCACTATTCTTTTATGTCGATCTAAGTGCCGCAGACGGTATAGTGCTAACTGGTTCGAACCAGGTCGAAGGCATTCATATGTGCGTAAATATGACAAGCCCATGTCTGTAGACTTATAGGCTTGTAATAGAACTAGTAATGGGAGTTCTCGAATGAAAAAATCTGAATTATTCGATTTTTGAAAGTTCTCGAAATACGCTTTTCATTTATCAATAATCACATAAAGGGCATTCGAATGATTAATTGAATGACTTAATGATATGAGAAGCAGGATGTCTAGGAGGAGTTCACGAGTTCTCTTGCTTAGTCGTATCATTTCGGTTATTTCGTTAACGCAGTATAAGTTTTGCAGGCAAGAAAGGCATATATGTGAACGCACAGCTACCATGCGTACAGAGCAGTAAGTATTGCCAGACTGTCGATTTTTAACAGACCATTGCTCAGCAGACGAGACAGCATTATTTTCTTATGGATTTTTACTGTGTAACGCTTTTAGTAGAATGCCGTAAACGCAATGTCTGATAAGGGCTGTGCGAAATTAACTCCCATGTGTGTAGTTCACTATATGGGTGAACCACACCCATTGCGGGAACGAATAGCAGTAGTTCTTGTAACAAGAAGAAATTGCCGAGCTGAACATTCAATGACGATTTGATTTATCAATCAAGTCAGTCTTTGTACTTCTAGCAATCCGACTGGAGTTCTCGTATCTCGCAACGTGAATTCTCGGATCGTTGCATTCATCCGATAATTTTTTAATTCGATTCTTTATATTACTCGAGAACTGATTACCCGATTCTTAAAATTATTCGATTCTGCCCATCACTAAATAAAACTCCTGCTGGGCAAAATTCCGGCTCACCGATTATAGTCACAGGCCAATATACAGTAGGCCTACATCCAAGTCGTTCAAACCAGCCGACTATTCTTTTATGCGAGTTATTTAACAGTTTAATTATTGTTCATGGTGTTATCCCACAAACCACTGAAGTTTTAGTAATATAAAAATTAAAACAATACAAATTTGTAGGCTATAGCCTAAGTTTTATTGATTTATTCTTAATATTCTCAGTATATTTAATATTAACAACTGTTGTATTTAGATATAATGCTAATTCTGGCACAGTGCCATAATTGTAACGATGCGATTGTGAGGTATTCTTATCTTGAAAATGCCAATGATAGTTAAATTTAAACAAAAATATTACTGTGTTTTCAAACGTTTTTCTTTGGCTGAAATTTCCCATCATAGCTTACGTCACTCAAATACTTTCTTACCTACTTTAGTTGTAATATTTCTTTATTTATTTCTGTGTACATTTTCTATATTTCTCTCAACTCTCCTGAACGCAAAACTTCCTCTATAAGGAATTTGCTATAATCATATTATTTATTAGATTCATTATACCTTTAACACCCTGCAGTTACCAAATGTATATTCCAGATATGAAAAAATATATTGTTTCTCTATATGTGTCACGCGCAGAAAACTATTACATTAATGGTACTGCAAAATCACTTTGTGTAGATTGTCTCGCGGGTAAAAAACATGAATATAACAGTATAATCTGATATTTGTAATAAAAACAAATCCGTGACGATTATTTATTTTGTAGCCTAATTTATCCATGCAAAGGTTAAAATTCTGTATTATTTTATGTTTATGATTTGGGTTTAAAAAGCGGCTTTATATAAATTATCGTAAAACAATCATGATGTAAGATTGCTTTATCAAGATAAGGGTTTTTTTAGGGATGGGTCGATACCAAATTTTCTCGATACTCGATACTCGATACCGATACATTATTTTTTCCTCGATACTCGATACTTCAATATTCGATACCGTCAACATTTCCAGTTTCAATAAATAGCTACATTAAAAGTTGAGAGAACTGTGTAATACCAACTAAATTAAGTGTGCATATTTAATGAGAAAATTTAATATCAATAGTAGCCTATACTTATTTTTAAAGTCTACATTAAAACTAAAATTGGTTTTTGAAACAGTCCATTTGCAAGTTTTAGTTAAAAAATTACAATGGGGTTTGGACAGTCAGCTTGCTTGTTGGTTATTATTGAATCGTTTGGCAGGAAACGAAACAATTAAGAATCTCTTCTGTTTGGATTTTAAAAGTCGGAAAGTCTTTATGACTAGACAAAAGTCACAGAGTGGTTTTCTCCATTTCAAGGAGAAATAGAAGTATTTACTATATTTAGTAGACTACTAAATGCAGAAAGAGATGCCGCATTTCCTTAAATTGCAGAATTACAAAAGTATCGAAAAAGTATCGAGCGAGATTTCTGAAGTATCGTTCGATGCCGATACCATGCAAGTATCGAGAATATCGAGGTATCGAAAGTATTGAGGACCCATCCCTAGTTTTTTTTAATTCGTATTAGGGACTTGTAAATTTATTGATTCCTGGAATCGCGTCAAATTTAAACATTTAGAAAAATTAGGCCTAGATTGAAATTAGATGTATCTAACTTGTTTCAGTCACTCTCTCTACCACCTAATTAAGATTTACGCCCAAAATTTTTGAAATGTACGTTTATTCGTAATTTAAATATAACCATTTCTATTCAGAATTGAATTTAAGTACAGTAGAGCCTCGGTAATTCGAGCCCCGGTATTTCGAGGTTCCGTGTAATTCGAGTGGTCTTAAGAAAACTAAAATTTTCCATAAGACTAGAGTATAATCCCGTTTTTATACGGTGTCCGCTTGTAAGTTTTACGCACTTTCGAATGTTTTACATTTTAAGCTTTCTTTCAATTTTTCCATGTACAAAAATGCAGGTAAAACTGTCCCACTTTGGGTTTTCGCTCATAATACACAGAAATAACCTTGGCTTCAGACTGCTAATGCATTTCTATTACAGATTGACAGAAACCGAGCTTTGATCTTTCTTTGTCGGGACGTCATGTCAATCAATTGTACAGTGCATACCATCCTTTCAGAAAAGAATACTTTATTGTTTCAGTAATCCCTACTCAGCTGTGTTTTCCTAGTGTTTTCCTAGTAGCGCCGCTTTCCCGTTTCACTCCATTAAGGGTCAGACAATGACTTAATCCTTAAAGGATGCCGATGTAGAAAATTGGAAATGTTTGTTAATATACATACAGGCGTAACATAGGTATGTAGGCCTACTATACTGTTTGTTTATTTTTTAAAACCATTATTGTGCTCATTAAACATTTATTTATTATTTACCCTTTGATTTAGTGATATTTCCGTATAATCCGAGTTTTTTGTAATTCGAGGTAACCTCAGCCCCAATTAGCTCGAATTATCGGGGTTCTACTGTATATAAATAATAATCGAGCAAAATTATCAGTGGGCTTTAAGTTTGAAATCTATAAGAACGAAGATGAATTAACTGGTTTTTCTATCAAAGAAATTAGTAATACAGGCATAATAATACTCATGTTATGTAAAGCAATAAGTTACTCTTTTATTGTTGTAACCAGGGCTGGTTTAAGGAATTGCTGGGCCCCCTGCAATATTTACTGTTGGGGCCCCCTCAGGTACATTGGAGAATTATGAAGCTTTCCTGCTTACTATGTGATGCACATATTATGTAAATTTTCATTGATAGCTTAGGTTCACATACTACATTATAGTTACTAATGCAATTACATTTTTATAAATTTACAATAATTACTGAACTTGCTTCGATTTACCCTACATTCGAAAGTTTATTTAGTTGTTAAAGTAAAACATTGCAGTCATTATTCATTCCGAATCATAATAAATTCTGCCTCAAATTTCTATGTATATTTATAAAAGGCTTTGCCCTGACTGACTGACTTAACTAATGACTGACAGAGAATCAATAGAGCCTGAACTATAGGCCTAGTAGGTAGAGACTTGGAATTTTGATAGTACCTTCGTTTCATAATGTAAGTGCTCACTAAGAAAGGATTTTGAAAAATGTTGATTTTAAATGCAAAAAATAAAATATTTTTGAGAATACTTAATCCCTTTTTGCACAGAATTATCAAATCCAAACCACAGTTTACATGACAACAGTGTATTGTTGGCATTGGTCTCAGGTAGGTTTGCAAACAAATGATCCGGGACTTGGACAAATTAGAGAAGCTATCGATATAATTCATTGCTGTAAATAAATATCGAAGATGAAATCCATGAAAATAATGCACAATGTGATGCAGTCACATAACTTTCTCTACTCTGTACATAGAGAATGCCGTACGAGGTATGGTAACATAATTATATTATTATATCGCAGGTTTTTGGGGAGGGAAGTATAAAAGTGATATTGAATTACTTTTTAATAAAATATTCCGCAAAGACTATATACAATTTTATGTTACCGGAATTTCTGTTTCTTCTTATTTGAACCCCTGCCAGGCTTCATGTGTAGAAGCGATGGGATGCAAAATTCTACATCCTCTATGAGCCATAAATATCTATATCGAGCGTTTTCTGAGCGAATAGTTTGAATGTGATAAGTCGTTCTTCTTCATTTCAAATTCTAAATACCTATATAAGGACCTATAATTCGAAAATCGAAAGTCCTCAATAAGTTAATTTCCAATTACAAAATAGAAAACCCGGGCGAATCCTGCTAGAAGGAATGGCTATCCTTTATAGTGGGGAGACAAGTTTCTTTCACCCTGTTATGTCCATTCGTCCGATCAACTTCCTGTTTCCTTTCTGCTGGCAGCGACCTGGCTATTGATTAGATGTAGCCAATCAAGTGAATATTGTCGCAGCGAGCGATCGACACTTCACCATCCGGTAATGAAACGCCCTGACGTGAGTGTCTTGTTTAAGCCCACGTACTTTCCAAGCACAATGCAAGACTCTTCTAAGATTTTTTTTGCACTCCTTAGCTAGTAAGTGTTACTTACGAAAGTTGTTTACATGGATCGTAAGTTGACATTCCCACACAGTCTTGTTGCTATGGCCGTTGCGATGAGGTTAAATTACTTACGGTCCAAGCGATACGTCATAATTCATTACGATACACTTCATAATACAAGCCTTTATGGCCAAAGCCCCCAGGACAAATATTCGGTTCCCATAACAACAAACACATGCGAATCACTTTCTGAAATAAACATCTATTTTCAAGAATGTATTTACATAATATTTTCAGGTAATATCACAATTAATATAATTAAATTGATATAAGTAACCGCCGTGCAAAAAATAGCATGCAACACACGGGCCGTAAAGGCATTTACGGGTCTCGAAAACTTAATCTGTTTCCTCGACCCGTAAACGTGCCTTACGGCACTTGTATCGCAATATACTATTTTTACTTGTGCAGTTAGAACCTGGAAAATTCTCGAATAGCTTAACATTATTTAACCTTCCACGCTACCGACGTGTAAATCCGTCATTTCAAAAAATATCAGAAGTACAGGATTTAAAGAGCAATGCTTTAATGCTAAATATAAGGGAATGGTAATTATTTCACACTGGCCATGTGTAGGCTAAGATATCCTGATTCAAATCCCGGCTATGGCATTGAATTTTTCAGCCTGACTCACCTTTCCAAAATATAAGGATTTTTATTCTTGAGATATTCTACTGACATTTTTCCCATTGATTTCAAACTTAGATCCCACTGATGATTTCATTTGGTGATTGTTTATATATTATTGTATAAATTCAGCCTCGGAAAAGTCCAGGTTAGTCCTCTTTGAGTGAAAGTTGTGTACTATATATCAGTTAAAAGATTTATAAAGCATTCATCAAGTAAAGTAAATTTAGAATCTAGGCTACTACTAAAAGAATTTTAATGGAAGAAGGTGGTCTCCACGAATGGACATTTTAATGCGTGTATAAATATTTCCATATTTTAAAATAAAGCATTAATCTATTATGCATAGGGACTATTTTTGGGGTGACCCATATGTATGCCAGTAGCAGTGAAAAGGTAAACAATTACGGAGGATATCTATAATACTTAATAGCACGGATAGAGGAAATAAAAATAAAATCAGGTAAACTGATGTAACAGTGTGCTTTTGTTTAATCAGTTATAATTGCAATTATGATATGCAGAAAATAAGTTTGTTTTTTTAATTTTTTTTTCCGAGGTAAGCTCCAGATTCATTCATTAAGTAGAGCTTCAGAAAGAACAAAGGTCTAGTTTTTTAATCAGCTTTAAATCATCCAGCATCAGCAGAACTATACAGATCTGTGATATCTTGACAATCGCACACTCACATAAAAATACAAAAAAGATATGTCAAATTGGCCGGCTACGGGAATTGAACCAGGAACAACCAAAACGTGAGTCCAAGACGTTACCATCTCAGCTAACGATCTACTTTCATAAGCGTAACTTATGTGAAGGAATAATGTTATTTGTCATAGCTAACTGTACTGCAATTTCCAAAGCCGTATATGAATACTGTAAAACATTATGTTGTCATGATAACTAATTTGCATTTGATGAATGCTTTCTAATATATTACCATGAAATAGGCACTAAATTGGGCTTTACTCCGGTAGCGGTCAACCGATTTTGTCCAATATCAATATGGTTCTTCCCATGGACGTTATAAATGCGTAAACCAAGTTTCATGAAAATCCGATAACTGTACTTGAGTTATCGCGCGTACAGAGAGACGGACAGACATTTTCCCATCCCCACACAATCTCATAAAGTACCATACTGGCACTTAATAATGATAACATCCCCATAATGATAACATAATGAATTTATTAACAGAATTTGTAATTTTGAATAATTGCTTTAGTTTTCACGGTCGTGCAGGCAGTTACGGCGGATTGAATCTAAGCCCTGGCTCCGCTCAGCAACAGGTTAACTAGGAATATTTCCCGCTTATGAGAGGATGAATAAAATATGGCGCATAGGAACCGTCGCGGTTTCCCAGAATCGATAACTGTTATGAATGCACGTCACAGTGTCTTCAATCCTATTTCCGTGTTATAAGAAATTCTGAATACAGTACAATACAATACAACTTTATTTCCAAAACTTTTATATCATTATAAACCATTTCATTGTATTTTCATATTAGCAGGTGGCCGCGGCATCGCATGCGTTTATTATTAAAGCGCTAGATATTTTAAATCGTTTAGTTAACAGCGAAATAATGAAAAACAGATTTATTAACAAACTAAAAAATTCTTTCTGTGTAAATTGCAGGGAAAAATTACAGAGAATTAATTAAACTTCCAGAATTTGCATGCAGAGCGCTTTAATTATTAAAATTAAAAATCCAGTTTGTAAGTCATTGAAATCTGAGGAAAGATTTCGTCTGTAGAAGGAAACCGTGTGATTGATTTGTGAAGGAAATAAACTTTCCTGCTAACGAAAATAATCCCGTTTCACTTATAAACAAAGTGTTAATCTATATCTAGTTGGTTTCTGTAAATTCCTATGTATTTTAGCGTTATAGTCGCGATGTGACTTTTTAGTTAAGGCGACGTTAATACCAAAAATGTTTTCAAAAAAGATTTAATAACCCCACACAGGCTGAATGCTAGGTAGATTTACGGCAAGCCTAAATTATAGCCTCTGGACAAAATTCCTCGGTCCTTTCACGTCCAAGTAATACCTTAGTTTCCAGAGGGGCGTTGAGAGGCGATGGGCTTACCACCTGTCCCTCTGCTGTCTCTCGGAAAATAAGCGTAACAAAATTCATATAGGTGAACAGAAACCTCCACTTGGAGGCCCCAACATAGGGGGTATAGGATTCCAGACAGAAGTAATATCGTCTACCGTTAAAAGTGTTTCTTTTATCTTCGACTGTCTATAAAAATGAATTTAATCAGAAGTACGGCTTACCCCTTCAGAAAATCTATGTATGGTTACATTGTAAGTTAATTTTTATACAGACTTACGCCCCTAATATTCTGCAAACAGTTTTGTTTTTATTGTGTCTGTTTATTTTATAGGCCTTGATTTAAGCTCAAGCTAGAATCCTGTTTGCTTTTAATTTATTGCACATCACTGAAATTAGTTTCTTCATAACATTGTTAGAGCTTTAAAGGATTATGAAGCTGTAAAGTTGAAGAGATTTTCTAAGAAAACTGAAAGCCCTAATGGACAGCTCCATGAAGCATGTTATTAAAGTGGAAACAGTCATTTAGTATTCTGAGAATTCTCGTCGGCATACGTCTGTTGCTGTCATCTGTATTTAAAATGGACACAAAAACAATGTGGTTAAAACCACAGAACATTGCGATTGAGAATTTCCAAGCATGGCCTGCATGCATAGTATTTTATTTGGCATGTTAATCAGAGAAAATGAAGTACTGTACCGGTACACAATATGTAAAACCTGATGACTTTTTCCACTCCTTTTTTTTCATAAATAGAAGAACGTACTTTTGACCTTTCATTATCCCCAACATAGATATTATTTCAATCTATGCTAAAACTTTAGTTGTCCAGGTTGTTTTGAGGAAAATACTATACCACATTTAAAATGGTTTTAGTATTTGAACTGAAAAACATCTGATGAGAAACTCACATAACTTCCTCTAACTAAATAAAAGTTTGCCTTTTCGTACAATGCATTATGTGTGACATTCTCTTCGTGTAAAGTGGTTATAAAAATTAAGAGAAAGCCGTTACCATATGGTATCGCATCCCCGAAGGATTCACAGCCCAAATAAAATCTTATTAATGCACTCATGTAACTTCCTTTATTCGAAGCATGGCCAATACACCTTAATCACTTTATATTCTGATTATAGAATACGAGCGTATTCTAGGGAATCCATTTTATGCGGAAACTTTTTAACAGCGTTGCCCCTGCTCACACTTTCCTCGCTGTTGTGCTTGCAACGGCGGAGACCGTGTTCCGTTACTACCGGCAAATCAAGACTTTAACATAACATAGGCCTACATGTAGAGGCTTATTACTCACCATTTATTTGAGATACTGTTGAAAATGGCCCACGTCAGCAGTAAGACATGCCCCACATCGTTTAAACAAATTATTTGCCACTTTCTGTAATTCCGCTTCGGTAATACACTGCACTGCGGCAATGCGGCAGTGATGCGAGGTTTCCTCATAAAATGGACTCACTGTAGAATACGATTATAGAATACTCGTAAAAGTCCTATTGCAAAGAGCGCGTATTCAGTTGTTTCAACCTGATACAAAGGTTTTTTGTTCACCACGCAAGACTGAGTTTCTGCAAACATTAAGTGGCGTATAACTACCCTTCAAAAAATTTTAAAAATCAAACTAAAGTCTTAGCTCTTAGTGTAAGCACCTCTTGTACAAAATTTAAAGAAAATCATTTTTGAGAAAAACGCAAAAAATAAAATTGTCTTCTTGTAAAGTGACATTAAAAGTAAGGGAAATTCGCCAATCTTTATGTCGCATCCCCAGAAGATACCTAACCCAAATTCAAAATTTTGTTTTCATATTTTTCTTTCTGGATCTAGGCTGTTCACAAACACACACACATATTCATGTTTCTGGAAATACAGTGTGTCCACGCTAGAGGGATCGAGAAATAAATGCTCGCCAGTTAAAACGAGATAAGGATATTGCTGCATTCTGTATATGACAGGAAAGGGAAACTCTCCGAGATTGTGCAACACTGTTTTCAGACAGCTCCACGCGCATGCGCATGCGCGTCAAGAGATTTTGTCTCGAAATGTGGACACCACAACAGAAAATTTAGTGCGTGTTGTGGCTAGCAGAAGAGAAATCTGTTACTCGGGTGTAATGCCTTGTTCGTCGTACTTGGAATGTGGATCCACCTGGTCATAAAGCGATTCTCCAATGGGACAGAACACTCCGAGAAACAGGTTCTTTACTACTCTCGATCCCTCTAGCGTGGACACCCTGTATAATTTTGGGTTCAGAGGACCTCAAAACGTATATTTATATTATTATATAAATATTAAACGTATATTTATATTATTGGAATGTGGATCCACCTGGTCATAAAGCGATTCTCCAATGGGACAGAACACTCCGAGAAACAGGTTCTTTACTACTCTCGATCCCTCTAGCGTGGACACCCTGTATAATTTTGGGTTCAGAGGACCTCAAAACGTATATTTATATTATTATATAAATATTAAACGTATATTTATATTATTGGAATGTGGATCCACCTGGTCATAAAGCGATTCTCCAATGGGACAGAACACTCCGAGAAACAGGTTCTTTACTACTCTCGATCCCTCTAGCGTGGACACCCTGTATAATTTTGGGTTCAGAGGACCTCAAAACGTATATTTATATTATTAACTCAACTTCAAATTTCGGAATCGAACACAGTACACCTGTACTTATAGACTAGTACCTAGGGTACTAGCAGAGGAAGTAATAATAGTCTACTGAGCATAGTGAACGGTGTATATTCGTTTTACGTCGATTTTAAGTAGGATTATATTTACTCGTCTTATATCACGTCATGACATATAAATTTCACTCTTTGAGTTCACTGAAGTCGGGTTTTTTTTTTACTTCAAACCCGAACAAGAGCGATAGATATTGCTTTCGAGGTGTAAAGGTAAGCTTTCATGAAGTTTGAGGTTTCAAAACACATTCTCTAGTATCTAGGCGTTGAGTTTCCCTATCTGTCTTTCTGAGTGACATGTCTTGCTTTCTTTCTCTCTTTCTTTCTAACATGTAGCAAAGAGAATCGCAATGCCCGTACTTAAGGTAGAGAAAATCACATCATACTCACATCAGATTTTCCAATTTCGTTTGCAGGACGTCCAAAACATAAGGACGCGAAATAACGATATGACATTTTATATCCGAGTAAAGGCAATTCTGAATTTTAAAACAAAGAGTTCATAAATGCATACATTAATTCACTCTGAAGGGTTTAATCCTCTAAAACCGTTTGAGCTTGAAATAGATTTACATGGCCACAGAGAGCTGAAATTATTCGTATGATATTACTGAACTATCAAGCGAAAAGAAAAAGGGACTGGCTAATATTTATACACATGTGTATGCTTTGAGAGTGCAATGAAATAATCGATGTAACATTGATGGAGATAATTTCGACATAGCGTTGGTTGAACGGGATAATTGACTGCTGTACACGAAAGCCGGTTGCTAACAAACACAGGCTCTTCATGTCCAGCGTTTTAAATCTAGTTTGTTGGTCCCAACTAAACAGCATAATGAAGCTGGTAATCAGAAACCTAGGAATGTGTAGCAGTGGCGGACTTCGCTCAGAGGATGCACTTCATTGGCCTGCTACCAGCAGTAGGCTATAGGTTTGTTTCCAAAGTCATTATTAGGGATCGGATGTTTTATGGCATGTCATATTTTTATCCGTTCTCGCCGCAAACAAGAATGAAACACAAATTGCGTGCTTGTTATCCTAAAAGGACCGTTTTTATTTTGCATAGGCTATAAAGTCTTATTTTAGTAATTTTTGTGGTCTTGGTCATATTTTGGCCATATTTGTAATTTAACGTCATATTTCAATGATAAATTCTGTAAAGGAGCACAATTATACAGTGTATGTACTACATGATCGAGTTAAATTTGAAATTTATTTAACTTATTTAACGTTTATTCCAAATTAATAGGTAACTTAGATTTTAAAATTAATGAAATTGTTCGTATTTTATACGGACACGCAAGGTCTCAAAACGTGGATTTGGAGCTGAAGCGAGCAAACAGGAGATTTTTTTTTTTTAAATAGAAGTTAATTACAATAAAACTATAAATCAAAATTGATAAAAGTCATTATCCGATTGAATTCATGTGATGTAAGAATTTAGTATCTTTAAAAGTATTAAATTGGAACATTTATTTTTTGAAAGTGCGTTATTTTATTAGGTCATATTTAGGATTTTTGGGTCATATTTAGTCATTTTTGAGGGCTTATTTGTAGTCATATTTTCTATTTTTTTAGGTCATAAACATCCGAACCCTAGTCATTATTCATATACTGTACTATCGTGTACCAGAAATCATGCGCACATTGGAGGATTTCACTGCGCGATATAAGCGTACAATGTCATTTTAAGCGTACTCACAACGTCAGCAGGCGTCGTGTATATGACAATACATGACTTAGCTTTGGGAACAGAACTATTAACTCTTGAAACAGCTTTCTCAGAGGCTACTAATGGAAATTAAAGCGAAACAGCAAATGAAGATTTTAGATCACTATGTCGCAGAATGTTGATTTTTTCCTCAAGTAGTCTGAGTTTATTGTATCTTCTGATCACTACCGGCCGCGGATGTGCAGAGGTACAGTACAATATTTTTCTTATTGAACCTACTCAAAATCAGAAAGATGCTCAGTAGTCTGGACGAGTCAACTATCAAAATATTGTCATTTGAAGGTGGGATGTTTTATTTGTACAGCAGTCTTCAAGTGAATCTTAAATTAGAGCCTCTGGACTGAAATCCCTGGTCCTTTCACGTCCAAGCAATATCTTAGTTATAACTAAATCAGTCTTTGTTGATTTAAAAAAAAAATAATAATTAGCCGTGAACATGGAGAAGATTCTATAGACATTTGAAATTAATTTGGTTCCAAGGTTACAAGTACAAGCCTTATCTCGAATTAGAATAAATGGAATGACAATTTTTCCTTGTTTCGGGTTTCAGGATTTTTTTTCAAATCTTAACCCTTAAATTCATAATGTATCCTAGAGGACATAATGGTTTGCTTTAAATTTGTAATAATATAACGGAAAATAATTGGAAAGAAATTGAAATCTACAGAATAGGATACAAGAGCTAAACTTTGAGCCTAATCACTATGTTAACGGTTTTATAATGCAGACCGGCACGGATTTATAATTCGCATGAAGAAATTGAGTCTCCTGAATAAAAGATCAATTTGCAAGTACCGTTTCTTTATCTAACGTTTAAAATTAGCATAATACTCATCATCGTTAAAGAAATTTTGAGATCTAAGACTATTTTACTAATACTAAATTGTCTAAAAAACAGATCTAAAGATTTGTTTTAAAAACTTCTTACACTGAGATGATTGTAGTTACGTCTGCCAGCTTTAAATCAGGCTTTAAGTGTTTCGTGGCGAACGATACCCCTTACCAGGTGAGCAACTGAATAAGCACTGCCTGAAATACATTTTTTACTCTAAATGAGAATTTAAAGTTAGAAAATTCTAATGATCTCCATGCTTAAGTTATGGAGAAATTGAGAATATTAGATCATATTATTGAAATCTCCTTTCTTGTCTTGTCTCTTTTTATTTTTTATTTTTTTAATGCAAAGAATTATTTCGAAAATAGCGAACATTGCTCGGGATATCATCTTTTTCCACGATATTCATTGGAAATTAGGGAGAAAAGGTTTTCTAGAAATCTTTTTATCAAAATAAGAAATAGTAATCTCATTGAAGCAAAGGTTTCGATAAGGAAATAGTTTAGGGGTGCTTCAGTTATGAAAATATTATTTATGTTTGTTATAATTGAGATAAATGATAATAAATTGATTTCTAGACCTATTCAGGCTCCTACTCAGGAATTTAAGGAAATCGTAATAAATATTCCTAGCAAGAGATACAGACTAAACAGCAAAATCAAGGTAACATGATCAATGCAAAATCAATCAATCATTGTAAGGCAACGTAATTTTCATTGCAATGTACAGTGGATATGCCTTCAGCACATACATTTCCACACAGACGACAGACTCGTAACGGGGAATTACTCTGCATATTGATATTGTTAGACAGGAATATATACATTCGCTCGCCTATATTGTACATCAAGATAGGATGTTAGTGTCATTAAAGGCTATTATGCCCACTTATGACCTACATGTGTTTGTTGGGTTTATGGAAACAATGCCTTAATGACTGCTTCTCATGAGGCGCTCGCTGTTGTATACGTCGCTGGGTTCAAAACCAAGCAAATTGATATTATGTTATCAGAAAAAACAATTGATGATGGGAATATTTATTTAAAATGCGAAGTGTAGTTCCTTCATTTTTTGTACTCCTTGATAGAAAATAAATTTGGCAATTGTTTTACTCAGTTTTTCATATGAATCGTTTACTGCAGAAAGGCTAAATGTCAGCATTTCCTAATTTACAGTAGACGGAATAATAATAATCTATCTGCAGTAAATGGAAAATTGAAGGCGTTGTCAGACCTATGCTAATGTGCGGACAAGTTTCCTTTCTCTGGTAAATGATCCGTTGAACCATTCAAAACCATAATAGAAAAACAAAACAAAAAGGAAAGTATAAACGTTTAACTGATTCTCTTCCTGCTGTAAGCGATCCCTGTGTTCATGATGAACGTTAGATGTAGTAGCATCGAACTTACATCCGGATCTACAAAACTGTTTTGTCCATTTGTGTTTAAATCAGTTAATTTTATTTACAAATTTTTAGAGTGTATTGAATGCTAGTCTTAGAGAAAGATCTTTACAGAAGTTTCTAATATAGATAGAAGTTCATAATATTAATATATTATTAATATACATCCTTTTTGAGGTTTTTTCACTAGTTTTAACCGTAGCCCACTAGTATTAGTATCATAACGTTCTATGATTTAATATATGAAGGTTGACTGCTAAAACAATCAGAGTCATATTTTGGGTGGAAGGGATCTTTTTTATTTAGAACTGTCTGCAATGTAGGAGACCAAAATTCATCAGAATTTAAACTTTTGTATTTCAAGTCGCTAATCCAACTTTAAAATATCAGGAAGAAAATAATAATTAACCAGGAGACTATGATAATTCTTGGCCAAACGGAATCAAACTTGCATTCTTTCTGTATTGAGCTACAAAATGTCACTCAAATTCACTATATACCAAACGTGGACTCCGGTCATTCTTAGCAGTCACCCTTGAAATACACACACACAAATACACTGAAAAGTCACACATTAAAGCATACCTTGCACCATTAAAAATCATACTATCAAATATTTCAAAATTATTCAAAGGATTCAAATACGACGTTAGCCTACTATAGTCAAGTTTTAAACCTTATTATTAGCAATCAAACCCGAAATACACATAGGTCTACAGTTTGTAAAAAGGTAGTATCTGTCATAATTCAATAATTTGATAAAAATTATTTTTATGCCAGATACAAGTTTAATTCTTGTTTTATAGTTAACTAGCAGTTCGTTCTGGTTAAAATTTAGCTAGATTCATAATGTTGATATGATTATTTTAACAATTGTTTTCCAGTGCGTAGTGCGTCTACCCAGCCACAATACACACAAAAATACGACACGAATGATTTTGCATTTTGTTGGACTAAAATGTAATTAAAATTACGATCTTTCGCACTTCCCCCTTCTTGACAGAAGCCAGAAAAACAGGAATGTAGTTAAGTAATTAGGTTCATCATTATACAGTCGTTTATAATCACATAAGAAATTCTTAAAAATGTATGCCGATTACACAGAATGCACTGGCAATTAATGATATTTGCAATATGATTCACTGAAGTCACCTTAGATGGTAAACAATCCGTTAGCGAATACATTAATACTGGAACATAAATAAAATAATTATAGGCACGTTTAAAATGAAATATAGGGTACTCACATTAATTTAGCTTCAGAGTTAACCATAATCGCTAGTGAGCTTATTTACATTTTGTTTCATTGTTTACTGTTCATTGAATGAATTGCTTATAGGGCTTTGGATTAAGATATCAAAACGAAACTTTGTTATATTTTAAAACGCATTTTAATTGTACTATATTAACCAAAATACTTATTATAACTTAACGACATGGAAATTAATGACACCGGAGCAAAAAAAAATATTTCGATTGATACCTCACACGTACGTAATGACCCAGTATTCGCTTTCAAAAGCGTAATTCATTTACCGGTTTGTGGAAGCTCGGCCGCTGATTGGCTGAAGTCGAGAGCCAATCAAAATGCTTCGGATCTTCAGACATCCCAAATTAAATAATGCAGCGTTTCTCAACCTGTGGTCCGCGGACCACAATTAAAAATATCATAATAAAATAATTCATAAAAATAAAATAAAATAAAATAAATATCATAATTAAAAATATCATAAAGCACGTGGAAAATAAAGAAGTAAAATTTTTTCACATATTTCGTTATAATGACCTATAATTAATACCCCAAATATTAAGAATAAGAATATTTTAAAAATGGGATGAAAAATTAGGGGTCCGTAAAATTTTTTAGACATTTTAGAGGTCCTCGGGTTCAAAAAGGTTGCGAAACGCTGATATAATGGATGTGTAAATTCAACTTCACCCATAAAGTAGAAAGTAAAGATAAATTGATTGAACTTTGATCTTAATTTTCTCAGTTTTCATATTCATGTAGTTACAGCCATTTTCCTTAGCTCGAAAGCATAAATCGTGCCTTATTTTCATAATATAAAAGTAAACTACTTCGTAAATGACTGTTCTCCGTAGAAGATGAGGGAACGAATTTTTAATTCCGTAATAAAATTCTATAGTATGCAGGTTGCTTCAAAATTTAGAATATGTTCACAAAGCAGTCACCTTATTTTATCCCTAAAATATTACTTACAAGCAACAAATTTCCGGAAAATGTTTCTGTTAAACTCGTAATATGCCGGCAAGCATTATAATTAGTGTGTCCTGGCTTAATGCACTTTGTATGCTAACTATATTTGCACAGAAAATCTCTATCTTCATTACATGAGATGAAGCATTCTCATTTAATTTAGAGTGTAACAATTAACATATTGTTTATTTTTATATTTTAAGTTGATGGCGATGTTCATATTACTTAATGGTGTTTAGTCTGCTCGGTGCTGTATTTTAGTATTCTACATGAAAGCACAACCTGAAAAAATCTGCACATGATATAGCTGAAGTTTTCCCAACAAGGCTACTCAGTAAATTCTACTCGTGAGTTCAAAATAGTTAAAAGTTGTCCGGTCTAAGCTACATATGTCCTATTACTGCCGTCGTCCATTTATTCTTTATAGATTTCTTTATTTTTTCTTTCTCTCTATTAATGTGATTTGTAGTACATAGTTATAAATTGTATTGTCCTTTATTTCCAAGACGATAACCCCAAGACCACGCCGGCGGTCACTTTACCCCAGTGCTTTTGGATAATGCGCACTTTACCCGGGCAAAGCTAGGTTTACCCAATTCGCAACTCTAGCTGTAACATACAAACAAATAATATATACTTTAAAGACTGTTAGTAATTTATTTTAAGTAAAGTAGACTGGATAATGTGATTTAAATGTTTTTTGCACGACTTAACTAATTAGTGTTACTTACGAATGTTGTTGCCGTGGATCGTTAGTTGACATTCCCACACGCAATCTTGTTGCTATGTGCGGTAAGAGTTTCCGTGCAGGAAGAATTTACTTACGCCACACATCATAATACAAGCCTTTATGGACAAGGCCCCCCAGGACAAATATTCGCTTCCCATAACAACAAACACATGCGAATCACTTTCTGAAATAAACATCTATCTTCAAGAATGTATATACATAATAGTTTCAGGTAATATCACAATTAATATAATTAAATTGATATAAATAATCATCGTGCAAAAAATAGCATGCAATACTCGTGCCGTAAGCGCATAACGGGTCTCGACAAATTGAAAAAACTCGGCGCGAGCACCTCGTTTTTTCAAACTATATCCTCGATCCGTATGCATCGCTTACGGCACTTGTATCGCAATATACTATTTCGTGTTATAGCGATTATTAAACACATGATTTTGAAACGACAATCTAAATACATTTTATAATAATATAGAGTTTTAGAATGTATATATTATTATTAAAATAAATAGATTCCGCGGATTTTTTAAACATTATATTTAGGCCTATAGCAGTAGCTACTATGTTACTTGCATAAAGTGGATTATCTGTCAAACTAATCTAAAGGATTCTGAAGTATAGGAGAGGTTGCACAGGTATATCCTTGAGGAGCCCTGTTATAAAACATACTGACATAAATAATAAGCGCTAGTGTGAACTTATGCATTTTCACAGTTTATACAATCCGCTTTGGCAAGGTAACATGGGAACGGCTGCCAACTGTACAGAAGAATAAACCCAATGACTTGGGGCGTGTTCCGGACTATTTGGCAGTAAACATAGCTTAAGAAAACTTATCGCAAACCAATGAAAACGCTTATGATTTAGTGTTCTGTAGGCATCTTTATTGATTCAAACTTCCAAGAGCAATCTTACGTAAACCAACAAATTTCTAAAGTAATGTTTTAATAAATTTGCGCAATCGTACATCCTTGAAATATGATTCTAAAACTGTATTATTATTTATTATATGTATCTAACTTATTATAATATTTTATATTATTTAAACATAATTAAATTCCAGCAACTTAGTCCTCAGGATTCCTTAAGGTGAAGCGATTTCCGTCTATTTAGCACTAATTCATTAAGTAACTATTTCAAAAAGTTCACATGGAAGAATTACAAGATATCACATACAAGCATATATTACAGCAATATCATTACGTAGGCCTATTTTGATTTTGCTAGTTTATCTTATACGATGCAATTGGCATCAAATTATGACACTAAGATACAATCTATTATTGCAATCTAATATTTCAATATACTCGTATATATAATCCTTCTGTCCAAACTATAAAGTACGTGGCAAGTACAATATGTTGATAAGATAGATTGTTTTTTAATCCTTATGTCCAAATTATAAAGTACATGGCAAGTACAATATATTGATAAGATAGGTGTGTTATTTAATCCTTATGTCCAAATTGTAAAGTACGTGGCAAATACTTGATAAGATAGATGTATTATTTAATTCTAATAAACACAACATATGAGCAAAATTTTCCTTAATTTCATTAATAATTATGAAAGGTTATGTAAGTGTTTTGAATTTGTTGAATCTGTCCAATTTTGCAGGGGACTTATAACATGATAGACATATGAGGTATTTACAATTCATAATTAACTGTGTCCAGACCTGATGAAATTTAAAGGTGTTATAATGTTCTGAACTGACACACATAAATAGGAATTGATAAACTTCATTGTTTCCAAAGAGGGTAGGTTTATTCCAGATGGATAATATTTCTCCTTATACCCGTTTACTATTTTAACTGTTACCTCATGTAAAAGCTGTTACAATTCCGGGGTGCGCGGGCAAAGAGAGTTAAGTCCACTTTCTTGTTACTGAGAATTAGAGTGACTTAACACACTATACCAGCCCAACATAGCTTTAGAGATGGATAAACCCATGAGGCACACATCCACAACTACCGTACAATTTTGATTATGACTTACTGGACTTAACACAAATGTAGAGAACATTTTTATCTATATCTCTATGGACATATCTCAATTTTTTAGGATGGTGGACTTAACTCTCTTTGCCCACGCACCCCGGAATTAATAAATTAGGTCCAGCGCCTTAAGGTACAGTGTGTTGTTACTGGTTAATCTGGTAACAAATTTCACCATATATTAGAGGGTATAAGAATAAATTTTATTCATCTGAAACAAGAATAAGATTTAATACATAAAAATACAAAATACATAAAATACCTGAGATGAAACGAAAACGCAAAGATGCAAACGTGGTTAGGAAATTAACCATAATTAATCATTCGTAGGCCATGTGATAATACTAATGTTATCCGAAACTAGCCCGTGGAATGCATTTCCCCTGCCACATTTTCAAAACCGATTTATGACCTATAATTAGGTATTTACCATTTCATTCAGCTATACCAACATAATAAATAAACATAGAAGCATAAATATGATTATTAAAAGTTTTATAATTTTTAAAAATAATCAAGGATCACCAAGTGTGGTACATTTGCACTCTAGTCCAGTCAAATTAGATTTTTTGCTGCATTAAATCATGTAGTTCCAAATGTTTCAGGAATGTGTAGTGGGAGGTCCCCTTAAGAACGCCTAATGTTTTCCCGCCAATTTCAGGTGCCGCGGGGGGTGGGGGGGAGGCTCAAAGGTCTCTTTTTTCAGTTTTTGGCGCAAATCTCGAAAACAGTGCATCGTACAGAAAATGTTATGGTATTCAAAATTAAAGCTTATTAAATTCCCGACAAAACGGTATATTCATATTTATCTTTATATGTTACCGTCTCCGAGAATGAGCCGACGAAAATGGAAAACATGCAGAAAAATTTGTAGCGCCTCACGTTTTTCGTCGAACTCGCCCTTCCAATTCTTTAGTTTTCCATTTTACAAGAAACTTGTAAGAAAAGAAGTTGTAGAGAATTACAGGTTCTTCAAGAATATACATACATTTGATAATTTATCTTCATGTAGTCAAAAGTTAGACAGTTTTTAAATTTCGGGGTCGATTTTGAGATTCCGCTAGTAAACTGCCCATCATTTTATTTCCGTTTTCAAATGCTTTAACTCTCTTTATCACTTTATGTATTGTTTATGTAAACATAAATGGTATTTATTACCCATATAACTAATATATACATATATATATATATATATATATATATATATATATATATATATATATATATATGTATATATAATAGCTAATAATGCAAAAGTAATAAAAGAGGCTTACACAACCCAATTTCCGCTCACCCTTCCATCCTGTCACACATTTAAAGCTGTTCATACTCATATTCCTCATCGTACAACTCTTCCAAGTCCTCTTGAATGGGAGCATTGTTAGTGCAATCACCGTGGCAATTGTCACAGACAGGTAGCAGTGGATGCCGGCTTTCCGGCATCCACATCTCATACCGCAGCCTGTGGCACAATGACAAAATATGGAGTTGAGCACGCTGTCAGGTGCAATAGGGGCCTTTGTCTTAATAGGAGTCAGATATCCCCATCTTCTCTTGTCCAACCCCAACGTTCAGGTTCTAGAGATTCATTTCCAAACCACTGCTGGACCTGTAGAAACACTCTGCACGAGTGATGTAGAGCAGCATCTTTTGTAGGTGGCAATGAAGACAAGTTCGCTTTCATCTTGGCTGAAGATTTGATGAAGCACATGTACCTGTGGATAAAACACAATAGAATAGAATAGAATATTTATTTATCAAACAGCATGATTCAATGAAGTTAGTACATGCAATACAAAATGAAATGTACCTGTGATGATTGAGGTCATGCTCGTTGGGCGGGGCCTGATACATCAGTAGGAACTTTTGTTCCCCAGCTTCAGCAATATCTCCTGGCGTGGATGTGGAGTCGTAAAACACTTCAGCGATGTTTTTGGTTTCGTTAGGAAACCGCTGGAAACATTTAAGTATGGCTGCTTTACTTTTTCCATAAATCGCAGAAGTGGTATCGCATCCAGTGAAGCAATGGATAAACATAATGTATGGGCTGAATGGCTGTCTTCTGTGTTGCCTCGTCCAGGCTTCATAAAAAACAAATTCGTGTCTCGTGGTGTGAGTGCCACGAGTAAGACGAGCTGGTCTATGTCTTCGCCAACTACCACCACAGTTGAATGAGAGGTATTTTCCAGTCCACACCTAACAATGCTGCAGTCAGCGTCTCCTTTGTCTATGATGACTTGTACACCTTTTGCGCCCAAGGCCTGCGCTAACATACAGTCGGTCAAATAAAAAACGTCGGGACTCGTATGCTGTTAAAATTAAAGTTTTGACGCATTAGTTCACAAGTTTCCTATAAAAAACACAAAATACAGGTCATTTTCGGAACATATGAGGCCATGAGGCAGGAGGGAAAATATGAACAAGGAGGGAAAAAATGAACATCGCGGAAATCGCAACACACGATATTCAACTTAATGCATTGTCATAATTCATTTTGCTTTGTGTCATCGCCACATACAAATGCTAACGTGAGAGAAAGTGTGGTTAGGGCTGTAATTGACCTGCATTTTTCGGTCTCTGAAGCAGCGAGAAGGTTCCATATTTATGAAAAGAAGCTCAGAGGTGGGAACGTTACTATAATGCGACCGGAAGTTTTCATAGCAAACGTTGATCTGGCCGGACGCGTATTTCGATGCTAAGATTGGTTGCAGATGCTGAGCGTAAGTTATTGATTTTGCACTACAAGTACCGGTATTATAAAATAAAATCTTTAAACAATGCTCCTTGAATAAACATATTCCTCGCGAATCTATTAATTATTAATATTATAACAATTTGCAACCAAGAATATGGCGGATTTGAGGCATATAGCCACAGCCTTCTATACATGTTTGTTTTGGAACAAAACTGACTAAATAATCAAGAAAATACATGGATAGACAAGAGGCGTGTGTGAACCTAACCTTAAGTCTTCCTGTACATGCGCATATGCTCGTTCGTGATACTTAATCAAATACCGCCCGACGTTTTTTATTTGACCGACTGTACATATCAGCTTGGTTTTGTTCCTTTCGTTGGAAAGGAAGTTTTCCTGCTGAACAGTAGCCAACATGTTCTCATCAAAGTCTATAACCACTGTTCGATGTTGTTCGGCTGTTTTCGTGGAATTCGTGTCTTCGTAACCGTCAAAAACCACAACAGAGTTGTAGCCGTAACGGTTGATCATGTAAGACACATATTGATCGCAGATGGAGGCGAACTTGGTGTTGTTGTTCCACTTTACTCTATGAAAGAGGAAGCCGCCATAGATTACCGTGAAACTGTTCTTCAAGTTAACCATTTTATTGCTTGAAGGAAAGGCATCGTAGAGAGCTGACTTTTTCGTTTTCCTCATGATCCCTTCGTCGAAAAGAGTCATGGGGTATGGGGCTAACTCACACTTCAACAGCTCCTCTACGTCCTCTTTAGTTTTCTGGGTAATTATGGTCCTCTGGAAAATCATTAAAGGCTCAATCACCACCACTCCGTTGTCCAGTTTGACAGTGTTGCTCATAGCAGCTAATGGGACTACTGCGTTCTTACACTGCTTCATTTCTGCGAAGTTCATTCTAACAAAAGTTTCCATTGTACGGGTTCCGATTTCCATTGCTCGGTAACAGTTGATGTTATTGGTTCCTATTACTCCGGTTGAAAGGGACATCAAAGAATCGCGTACAGAAAATGGCGGGTGATCAGCCAACCACTGAGCAAGTTTCCTTCTGTCTTGGTCATTTCTGCTAACTCGTGATGCTCGAAAGTCGACATGCTGTTCTCCACTCACAGAATGGACTAACTAGCTATGTATACTACGTCGATTATGTAAACAATAAATAACGTACATAAAAGTTCACATTTTATACATACTGGTATAAAGGCTCACATGCATTTATATATATATATATATGTATATATATATATATATATATATGTGTATATATTAGTTATATGGGTAATAAATACCATTTATGTTTACATAAACAATACATAAAGTGATAAAGAGAGTTAAAGCACTTGAAAACGGAAATAAAATGATGGGCAGTTTACTAGCGGAATCTCAAAATCGACCCCGAAATTTAAAAACTGTCTAACTTTTGACTACATGAAGATAAATTATCAAATGTATGTATATTCTTGAAGAACATGTAATTCTCTACAACTTCTTTTCTTACAAGTTTCTTGTAAAATGGAAAACTAAAGAATTGGAAGGGCGAGTTCGACGAAAAACGTGAGGCGCTACAAATTTTTCTGCAGTTTTTCCATTTTCGCCGGCTCATTCTCGGAGACGGTAAAATATAAAGATAAATATTAATATACCGTTTTGTCGGGAATTTAATAAGCTTTAATTTTGAATACCATAACATTTTCTGTACGATGCACTGTTTTCGAGATTTGCGCCAAAAACTGAAAAAAGGGACCTTTGAGCCACCCCCCCACCCCCCGCGGCACCTGAAATTGGCGGGAAAACATTAGGCGTTGTTCAGGGGACCTCCCACTACACATTCCTGAAACATTTGGAACTACATGATTTTTTGCAGCAAAACCATCTTTTTTTATCTAATTTGACTGGGCTACTCCATCTTTAGCTATTTTAGTTCATTACTTACGTTAACTAATTACATTTGAATTACAAAGCGCCATAATATATTATTAGATGATTAAGCCCATTACACCAGCTGGGAAAATAATAATTTTACCATTAAGTAAATGTTGCCGATATAGCAGTAGAATTTGAAAACCGAAGTGTAAATAATGACACAACACTGCGGTTTTGAAACAGGAATAATCGATGC
The DNA here is from genome assembly GCA_964059195.1 of Ectobius pallidus. Lineage (NCBI taxonomy): Eukaryota > Metazoa > Arthropoda > Insecta > Blattodea > Ectobiidae > Ectobius > Ectobius pallidus. The sequence continues at coordinate 132,140,637 of CAXKWD010000007.1, read as the reverse complement.
GCTCGCAACGCTGCAGTTTAGCGCTAGATTATGTTGTATGAAATCATTGCCATCATCGGAAGAGTATGCAGTCCATACCGATATTGTACAGGACTACATAGAGCACAACAAATAACCTTAACAAAAATAAAAATATATATTTCGACCGAACCGACTGTGCTATAAAAATCAAATTTGAAACCACACTCCTCAGGTCATGGAGAAGTATGTTGAAAATGTCAGACATCCCGGTCAGATGGTCACGGAGGAGTAAGCGAGCTTACACAAATCTCAGGACGCATTTAGAATAATATAGAATTGTAGATAATGTGAAAAACTTAGATTGTCTCCATAAAAAAAGGTTCTGATTGACTGTTTTCTCCTAACATTCGACTTAACTTTGTGCCTTCTGATTGGTTTAATCCATGGGTGCGCATCTGTGGCACATCGTGTCACTGTGCGGTAGGGGAATTTCTCCCTCTTCAGTCTCCCTTGACGTCAGCATAAAGCAAATTTTGGCCGAACCGACTGTGCTATCAGGATGAAATTTGAGATAGACACTTCCCAGGTCGTAGAGAATAATTGGATAGATGGTAAATTTCAGGCCTTTAGGTAAAAAGGTGTCGGAGGAGTGTCATATTAGGGCTCATTTAATATAAGTAGGCCTATAGATAAGGTATTAATGAATTTCATTTTCCAGTGGGGGTGATATTATATATATAATTATCCACCTTATACCCCCCAATTAGTGATATTAGTGATAATGATAGTGTATTATATAATTCTAACAACACAAGATTTTAGCATTTTATCAATCAGACAAGCCAAAAGATTATAGATATTTTTTAGAAAAACTACTCACATTAAAAGCATAGTCCTATAGACAGTTAATAAAACCTTTTACAAATAATATAATCCTTTACAAAGTATACCGAGAAGAATGTAAATATTGTAAATTCAGAATATAGCTTCTGCAACACTTATTATATTATTTGATAAAAATGAATAATTGTAAAATACTGTCTGTATAGACAAATCTACAAAGGCTTTGTCACTAATTGGCGGTATAAGATGGATATTTATATATAATATATAGATAAGGGTTTATAAACAATGTGATGAAGCTATAAGCCTCCAGCTTTCGGTGCATTATGGCAACACTGGTTTATTTGGAGTGCATGTGCACCCCACTTAGTATGAAGAAGGTGTTAAATAAATAAAAGGTGTGTACAGGCTATCCGTTGCATGCTCTAATAGCATCAGAGCCCTATGGAGTGTGTTTCAACCCTGCAGACAAATCTATATATATTTACAAACTCTCCCAAGGTTAGGTATTATTAGAACTGGTATTTGAGGTAGGTTGTGATCATAAACTTGTTTTCATGTCGTATGTAGGAGGGATAAATTGTAATGTGTAAGCTATGCGTGAATACTTTGAACTTTCTTAAATGAACGGTGGACTTGAAGTAGTATCGAGATCTTAGCTGAATTTATAGACGGATATCATGAAGATTTTCATTTTTATAGCCATACAGCTTGAATGTAAATTTTAAAACAGTTTATTTTCGGGTTATTTCGGTATCTAAATGATGAATCAATGTTACCTACACGGACAAAGAAAACGCAGGCAAATTAGGGGTCTTTATTTTTCTTTGAATTGTTCAAAACTGCATATTCAAATTTTAATACCATAAACAGGAAAGTCTATTTATACACAGGTCCTTAAATGATCGTGTTACGGTGTCGATATGTGCTGAATTCGAAAATTGAAATGAATTTAGAAATGCAAACCTATGGTTTATGCTACATGTCTTGACAAAATACTAAACATAGTGAGTTCCACTTCGTCGGCAACTCAGAATTTCTTGTGTGAGGAGGCTGAAGAATGCTCACTCCCGCAACTAGCCGCTTGCTCTCTGCAGGAATATGGTAGGAAAAAATATCAGAATCCATGCTTGGGGTAGAGAAAAATCCTAGGTTTCTCATCAAATTCCTGAACAAAATCATTCATTTACTTGTTATAAAATAATTATGATGAAAATTCGATGTCATTTATACTCTAGGTTTAGTTGCGACAAAAGTTATTTCATCTTTTTTTTTATGAAAACTTGGACAACAATAAAGAAATCAAGGGCCAAAAAGATGGAATAAAATAATGAATAAATGAAAAGTCCCACCCATAATCTTTACTTCCCGAAAGATTCATCGACTTCGTCCACGTTCGAACCAGATGTAATAACTCCAATTGTATGATAATATTATAGGAGAAAAATTCCTATGACACTGGGACTTGAACCCATAGCAGAGAGGTTCTATCTGGCGCTGTGAATTGAACTCTGGCGTAGCTCAGTTGGCACGGATAGCCAAAGGTCCTGGGTTCAAGTCCCAGTGTTAGAGGGATTTTTCTCCTATAATAATATTATCATGTAATGTCCAACAGAGAGAATCTATGGTACATGAATGCATATGCATATAGGCCTATCTATTCCGATTGTATGTTTCAAAAGACACACTATTTTTATAATATAATATTTTTATAAACATAAACATAGGTTTATTTCATCTTCATACAACAGGGACTTTGGTTACATTTCTGTGTTACCAATCAGTCCCTTGATTACTAAACAAACATTCTATAACTATTTCTACCTATTACTTAAAAACAACACCCAAGTATGCTATGTATTATTTCCTACTTCACTTGAATTTCTACTGCTACTATCTTCTATTTTATTCAACCATTTGCTTTTAACTACAATTAAAAATTTCCCCATTCTTTTCAATAAATCCCTATTTTTTGTTATGCAAAGCTTCTTATATGCTACCCCTTTATTAATTTTTAGTTATTTATCACCAATTAAATTTACCCTCTACCTCTCAGTTTCCTTACATTCTAAAATTATATGTTTTGCATCCTCTTCCTCGTTACATAATGGGCATATTCTCCTAGGTACCGATCCTCTCAAGTTTTTCAGTCTCCATATTCCAAGTCTCCACCATGCCAAACTGGATCTTTCCTCCCGATTACATGAAAATAGATAAGCATCCATACCCCATTCCGATTTCATCTCTGCATAATATTTTTATTGTCTCTCTTGAAGTCGCATATTGATAAGGGAATTTTTAAATTGAGATTGTTAAGTACCAGTAAATATTTTATTTTTGTTCACAGATGGAATTCTAGTTCAAACCAATAATTGGAATAAATAACATCCATAGGATTTCTTAAGAAGCAGAATAAGGTAAGACAACGTCTCAAGAAATGTTAAATATGCATGTTGGTACATTATTGTTTGGAGTCACGAAGTAAGTTTATAGTTTATTACTGTTAAGAGTAGGTCTAAATAAAGACGTAAATAGGCATAGCAAGAAAGAAAATGCTCATACTATAAAAGGAGATACGAAAATAGTACCAGGAATAACCTGAGTTTGAGATAAGAGCAGAAAAAGGGAAATGTAATTACATGGGAGGTAATTTCGGTTCGTAGGTGTGGCAGGCATGATGCCCACCAGTTTACTATTTCTGTTGCGGGTGACGTTCTCTCGCTATGGTTTAATGGCACGCTATCCCAGCACATATCACGACGATTCTTGCTTTCAATTTACTCCAGCTCCAGCACAATTTGTTGACTTCTAGATCACAATCACAACACTCAACTTATGAGTTCCATGTCGCCATGGTTACTGTGTTTGTCTCGTTTAGTTTTATATGTTTTAGATGTCACTCGCAAAGTGCAGACTAAAGAGTGTTTGCTACATTTCCATTTCTATGTAGTTTATATTTTATCAAAAGTTTTTACTTCTGTCTCTAAACATAGTAGTTGTTATGGTCCAAGACCCTATAATTCCATAATTAGGTCACATCCAGAAATAGTAAATATGAACGTAAAAAATTCGATAAGTACATAAAAATCTTATTTCACTCTGTAATTAGTAGGTACTTAAGGAACCATTTTATTAGTTATAACTCAGGATCTCAATTTTGTTCTTCCCACTCTGTATTTTTTTAATTTTTTTTTTCTAGGTACTGATTTCACGTTAGATTTATAGTTTGTTTTATGTATTTTTATTTAGGCCTAATTGTATACTTAATTGTGTATCAATTTTGTAATGTAAATAACTTAACTGTATCCGAACATGAGCACTTGCTCATTCGAGTTATCTGTTGTTATATACAATTTTTATGTAAGAATAAAAGAATTAAAAAATAAAAAAACTGTCAAAAAATCGTGGTAGAGCCTCTATTCCTGAGTAAAACAACATGCGGCAGCCAAGAAGAAAGTAGAACTTGAATTTTTATAACGTGTATTAAACCTATCTGACGATAAAAATTTCATTACTAGTCATTTTAATCCGATTTGGAACGAATTCATCGGTTTAGTCCCTATGAACATTTTCAAGTATTACAACAAATAATTAAGATTCCAAAGATTTTTCAAATACTTTCGAGCGGATGACAGAAAAATACAATGCTGGTACACGTAGTCTAACAAGGAACTTGAAATCTTTTGCTCTTGAGCTCTAATTTAGGCATTTTAAAGAGCCTGAAATGACAGGATCCAAGGTAAAGTTCTTCCAGAGCTCTGAAATAAACATTTCTCCTAAGTTAGATCTTTCGAAGTCGGCGGGATTTGAACCTAGACTGTTTAATTATCAAGGTTACATATACTACTGAATATACAACTATATCAAAATACTAAGTACCATTTAAATTAAGAGTTACATAACGATTTACTTTTAAGCTTTTGTCTTCGTGACTAACTAACATGCCAGCGATCTCATTTTTGGGGATTTCTTCAAAAATAATGGTCATACAAACAAAATTCGTAAAAAGAGTAGTGTATAACAGGGATCTACTTTTTACCGTTCTAAATAAATTACACTTTTATTAAGTAAACCTCAAAATTCTTGAGAACCTATTTCCAGTCATTAAGTAAGTAAATAAACTTATAAAGAAGGTGTATTCCTTCCAGAAAGCTAACAATAATATGAGTTAGTGTACGTTTTCCACTGCTAATCAACAGTGAAAAATTATGTTTGGTTGGTTAATTTTTTTTAATTTTAATGATTCCGCCGCCATACTGGGACAATATTTGAATTTTAGAACTTGAGGCTTAATTTGAACAATACTACTATTCGTCTATGTTGAATTAGGACTGTAAATTATTTAACAACAAACAAATCTTTAGATTAAGTTATAAATAATTTAGATAACTTATGTAATTATAAATTAATAAGTACAAATTTAATAGTACATACAGAGGCCTCTAATAGGAATCCAGGACAGGGGCCAATAAGTATTAAATTATTAAATAAATAAACATTTAACAACAAACATTATTTAACAGTTCCATTTTATCACATCCTTATTTTATGTCTTCGCAAACGGATCACTCTGTAGTTTGATATTTATTACTGTCAATGAAAATCTGTAGAGCGGTGTGTGGTATGGGGAATTGACCCGTAATATGTGAATCTTACAGCGTTATAACAATAGAATATTTGGGAGTATATAATAAAATGTGTTCACGGTCAGTTATTCCTCGAGTGCTACGTACAGAACGGCCAGTCCATGGGAAAAGGCCTTTGCATGTGAATTTGTCCATTTAAATGATAAAAGAAGTTAGACCAATGAAAGAGTGTGGTGCCAGACCACAAAGCCTAGAGCGGAAATGGAGGCACTATACAGCTGGGATGTGGGGTTGCTCTGCGGGAGATCTTTGGAACATTGCAATTTAGATGAATAGAAAAAAGTCGAATTTAACGGTCCTGTTTTAAATGTAAGCTTTTAAGAGATGTCGTTGTCAATCTAAAGATCTTGCTTCCTTTGATAAGATCCTTCCCTTCCTTTCAACAGTGGTCTTAACTTCAGATCAAAAGAAATTGCCGTTATACCGAGATTAGTCTCAATACAGTCATTTGTCAGTCAGTACCATAATATAACAATGTATTGCCTATAAGAAGATATTAAGGAGAAATCAGTAATAAGTCATAAAATGTAAGTAAGTTATTTGAAAATCTAAATCATCAATCCCAACATAGGCCTACTGATTATTCGGGCAAGGAATTTAATGGCCCTGAAATAGTGAAAAATACAAAATAAGAAATGCATTTATGCCCTAATAGTGAAAAATAGTGAAAAAATGACCCAACGTTTTAAAAAATGACCAATTAATTTACCATTATTACCGTATTTTACGAACCATAAGATGCACTTTTTTACCTTGAAAACAGAGCATTGAAAGTTGGGTGCGTCTAATGGTCCGAAGTACACTAAAAAAACTAAAATTATGGTAAATATTGCCTGAATACCATAGTTATAAACAAAGTGTTGTAAACGATAAGAATGTTACAAATTTTGGCAGACTGTAGGCCTACTTCAGTGCACTTGTCACTGTCGTAAAAAGAGGGTATACAATGCGAAAAGAAAGGAATGTTGAGTTCTTTTATACAAAAGCAGTGTCTTCACCGGGTGGTATAATGAATGCAATGACCTCTAAACAGCCTTGTCCTATTACTCTTACCGTATGCTGAATCGAGGGTTAGAGAGTGTAAAAGTATTTTAAGTCTTTCATGACCAATTAGTTCAGTTGTTAAAATTTACGCGATGCCACCTGTACAGAAGAGATTTTCGAACAATGCAGGTTTTAAGTTAGAAGTGATTTACACCGATTCCATTGTACAAGGTTATAATTTGCTTATGTTATGAAGTATATTATTCCCGTAAAAATATTTCGTTTAGAATCACATTACATTTATTTTCCTTTAAATTTCCATCCTAAAATCAAGGTGCGTCTTATGGTCCGGAGCGTCTTATGGTCCGTAAAATACGGTACTTGTAAATAGTTTTTAAGTAATGAATTGATGGATGACAGTGATTTATATATGAATTTACAATATAAAACACATTTATTTTGTTACTAAAAAGTAAGTAAATTTATAGCCTACTACTTAGCGAAATATAAATTCTTTCTGAACTTGCATGCCCATCAAATTGCCCCAAACAAATATGTGTCATTTAACAAGAAATAAAAAATAATTCTTTATTGCTACAAGACACTCTGCTATGGTGTTTACAACAAACCTGAATTAAAATGAACTAACTTATGAACACCTTGAGAGATTCTCAAATAAAAACAATTGTCTGTTAATATCTGAAAGTAACGATTTGTACATGGAAACGCTCCTCTCTACCTCCACTGAAACATGACCTAAAAATGCCAAAAATGACCTAAAAATTGCTAAAAAAATTACCTATCTCTTACAAATGACGAAAATTGCAGAAACTAATTGCCCTTATTTAATAAATTATTTCATGATACACATTTTTATATATTCGAGCTATCTTTTAATACTCATATAAAAAAGATACAAAGTCATCAAGTGCCTTGCCTTACTGATTACTCATATTTATTTCTATTATAGTTCACTTTTGCAGTAAATATAGTATCAAATAATTTTTCTTATTATTTAAAGGCGAAATCCAATTTTAAAATATACAGCTGTGGCTGACAGAAAGAGAAACGTTTACAAAGACAAGAAATTAAAAAGGAAGCCGTCTCTGAACCTAATAATAACAAGATGCAGAGTAGCAATAACGACAAATTGTAAAGAAACACATTAGCGAAGTAGCAGAAAGCTGGGTTACCTGCTTCAAACATATTATGTTTCTAAAAATGTAGATACAGAAAAATTCTTTGTAGGGTGCTTCAAAGCAGAAAGGTGTGCATGTATTTGAGTGGATTCTCCTATTGTTTTTTCTCTCTCTTTGCGTTTTCGTTACGGAAAAATGCAGCAACTATTGAAAAAAGGATCTGCTGTTATAACACACAACAAGGTCATATTAAACAAAAGGTGAAAGGAATTTTTAACTATAGCTCTTTGCGGCACTCCCAAACAAAGTATTGTTTGTACCTGTAGTTGTGCTTTCGAGACACATCTTTATATCACCATCTCTTCGGTTGTGCACATTCGCTACAAATAAGCTATAAACAGCTTTGATAATTTCAGTGTACGTATAAATATATCAACCTTTGACCTAAAAACAATGTTATGAAGGTTAAAATAGTTATTTTTTTCCTCTCTTTCGTAGTTTTACCTCTCCATTGTAGGGACCTTTATGCGGCCCGCGCCGCCTGGGCCTTACCGGGCCGTCACCTGTCGGGAGAGGGATTATCTTTGGATCACATACATACTTTTCTGACCAGACAAGGACATGGAGGGCCTCCCCGGATGAGTGATCAGCCCAATGCCGGGGCCAACTCCGAGACAACACGAACACATAGGACGAGACACACCATTCACACACACACTCTCTCCGAACAAGGCGAGGATGGGGATGAAGATGATAATGACGGCCAGGGGCCGGGGACCACAAGGGCGTAGGTTTCCTGACATTTGTCTCACAGGTGAGGGAAAACCCCAGAAAAAACCTCACCTAGGTAACTTGTCCCGACCAGGAATCGAACCCGGGCCCCCTGCGTGAGAGGAGCGAACGCATCGCCTGAGCCACAGTGGTGGACTAAAATAGTTATTTATTATGCAAATTTTTTAAATGTATTTCTTTTGGAATGACGGTAGAGTTAATACATGATTATATGCAGGCAGGCGACATTCTCATACCCCGGAAGAAAGTCAGACGCACTGAAAACAAAGTGCGGTTACTTCCTCGTGATGTTTCTCGATCAGATTAAAAAAAAACCGTGCAAGATACATTTTCGCCTGTACGAAAAAGGGGTAGCCAGCTGTATATTATATATTTATGTAATTAATTTATGCATGTTTTAAAAATAAACTGTAAAAAAATTGTGAAATTAATTGCAGACGACCTTACTCTGTTGTCGTAGCAACTGGGAAAAAGAGCATCGCGGAAATAGTTTTTTTTTTAACATAAAGTTAAACATGCGTCAAATTGTCGACAACTTCGATTTTGTTAGCCCGCTCTGCTTTATTCATTTATATCGTTACACCACGAAGAAGTCTGATGTTTTTAGCTTTTTTTCTTAGGTTGACGGAAGGGAGATCATGTATGGAGACCTAAATGGGAAAACTAATCAATTTGGATGAAACTCATTATGCGAGAGTTGTTTTGCTAGGAAACTGTAATCTGAGTTAATTTTTCCGGGCCGCGCACCCTCGTGTAGTGCCCCTTGAAGTTTGATTATTTTTCTTTATGTAATTATTATTAATAGTTTTAATTGTATACGAATTATTTGTATGTAAGGGTAAGGTTCATGAATCCATGGTTCGTTTTATCGTTTCACTTCGAATCTGTATGCCCACATGACAGCACATGATTGATTTTAGTTTTCAATCAACTTATTGAATTATTTACTTAAAATGTCAAAAAATGTAATTAAAATAAATGATGTACAGCATGCATTTCATTAAAAAGATGTCAGTGTTAATAAATTATGTTTTAATTATTTTGCTGATAAGTAAATGTTTAAATCGTATCTAGCGTTTGAATTAATAAACGCGGGCGAAACGGATAATTTATCGTACCTGCTAGTAGATACATATTTAAGCTTATAATGAGGGTCATGATTCTTACGTTTTAAGCTATTTTATTCTTTGCTAGCTAACTAAAATATTCTAATATAATTATCCGTTTCGTTGTCATGGCTGTCACATAGTGCCATTTTATAAAACCTAAAAAAGGCTAAAACTGTTTTTAATTATAAGATAAAATACTTATGAAGAAACATTTATTTTAAATATCTTCCTACTGTTTGTATTTTGCTCATTATTACCAGTACATTCGTAAGAGAAAATATAGCATTGCATTTTGTAATTTTGTAACCCTATTGTCCAGGTAACGGAAATCCATAGTAAACCAAAATCCCCGGTTAATCAGAAGCAAATTAAAGACATTCTTAAGATGCTTACGCTTTTAGTTTATTCACAGTGTTTTCTGTAGCTAGATGTCGAAAGTAAATTATTTTGAAAATTGGTTGATTAATTGAAAACGTCCTATGAGGTGGAGTTGGAAATCAAAACGATAATTCAAAATTTAATTTATCTATAGACTCTGGAAAATCAAGCAAATAATGTTCGTATAGTTTTATGATTCATAGGTATGGAAATTGAAAGTAAAAATAAAATTAATTAATCCATTCTTCTCATTGTGTGTATTGTACTTTATTAAAGTGAAACTTTAAATAAATAACTTGTCTGAAAATTGTAAAAACTAAAATAAAACTATTTTGATATGCTTCAAAACTAATACAGGGTTTATAAAAACCTAAAGCCCTATTTATTAGGTAAATTTACATTGTACACGATTTTCATAGCACTTAGCCTATATTGCTTCTATTTGTTAATTTCTTAGTTTTAAGTTTCAATTTTAGTGTATATTATAGTATAATATTATGATTATACACAAATCCAATTATATTATATTTCTTTAATTCACTTTGTTTTCTCGGCATATTATTGGACGTATTTTTGTCTTATGTTTTAATATAGGTAGTTAAATATTGTATTTTTATTCTATTTTTAGCATTTTGTATTATGTATTATATCTATTGTATTTGTTTTTTGTAGATTGTTTTTAATGTATTATCTATTTATCCTGGTTGAGAGGAAGATAAGGCCCTATGGCCTTAACTCTGCCAGGCAAAATAAAACATTATTATTATTATTATTATTATTATTATTATTATTATTATTATTATTATTATTATTATTATTATTATTATTAAGTTTATAACATATTTCCTATTTGAGACGCGTCTTGCTTCCTAGTAAATCCACCTTATTAAGAGCTTGTTATTAGTATTTCCTAACGGAAGGAACTCTAAGGAAAGACACAATGAAGACAGTGACTGACATTCAAGATCTCTGAAGCATGAAAGACAGTGGCTGGTTCCATTTTCTCGGGTATCGCAAGGAGGCTGAGAGTCTGAGTTCCTTATTACCTCCATTACATATCTAAACTTGGCACAGTATCTGAGCCCAGACAAAGTCCGACACAAGCATTCTCATGATGAACTCCAGTTGGTAACATTGATTAAAGTAAACGACATACTTAGCAACGCTGAACGCATCCCTTAACACGATTTCATATGTATAACACGAGGCTCGGAGTTTTGTTTTCATTTTCTCAAGTTATGCCAACTTCTGAATACAGACTATCTCGAAGTCGAGACGTGCTGTGCTCATTTCTAACTTTCACAGCGTCGCTGAAACTGTTTTTAATAATGTTTCCTTTAATTTACGTTTTTTTATGTTTCATACTCATACGTTTACGGTATTTTGTTTGTAACTCTGTTATGTTATTGTAATTTATTTTTTCGTATCTTTATTCATGTATTTTTTCATATGAGCAATCTTATTTGTTTTTATTCTTTTTTTGCCTAAAACTATAATATGTATGTTTTTTTATATAATTTTCAAAATATAATTTTAGTATGACTGAACTGACCCCGAATACGAGCTATGCTCATGCGGGGCAAATAATACTCTTTTGAAATTGTACTAATTGTGTTTATATTATTTATATTTGTATTTGTAATAATTTTGTAATAATTTGTATTTGTAATTTGTAATAATAAAATAAATAAATAAAAACAAAACGTAATTTTCAATTCAAGGAGAAACATGTAGGAGATTCTCCTTTATGCTCTAGCCTTCTTGTTAATTTAAAAAACATTCTTGATGGCGAAACCATGAGGTCAAAATTTCACATTCTGGTTCTCTTGTCTCTTGAATCTTTTTTTTTTTTTTTTTCTATTTTCTACAGTATATTCAGATTTATTTTTTTACCACTGCCCTCTTAGCGTTTCTGATATTCCTCCCTGGTTTGAAGTGTAGACCCTTTTTTTCACCTGGGACACCTGTTAGGCAGGGCTACGTTATCCCACTGAGATGAATGTCATGTCCAGGGATTGAAAGATTGAAATTGCCCTTGGCCGGGACGCGAATCAAACCCAGAACCTCATAATCAGTGGTCAGAATCTCTGCCCACTAGACCATGTTCGTCCAATTATTATGCTATATACACTGCAACTATTAGGTGCCCGTGGCTTCGCCCACGATAATTAATTAAAAAATTAAAAAATAAGAGTATAATAACTATTAAAGCATTATATTTATTAACACTTGCACGCGAATTATTCATAAACTAAGCCATTAATAATTAATGAAACAGTTAAAATTCCGGCTTCAGAGTACATTCCACGATTTGAAAGCACCGCCTGAAAAAACGATCTCAGATTCGATTATGCAGTTCCAAAGCTAACTGTGAACACATAATACGTATTGTTTCTCAACTGTTTGTTGACAGATGAATATCATGTGAATTTTATTTGATCAATTCAGTGTAATTTTTAGAAATTATATAATGTTTCAAGGGAAGGAATGGTTTATTTGGATTTTTATTATTAGCGATATTTCAAGAGTTAAACCATCAATATTTTACAGCTGGTGCTCCCGGCTTCGCCCGCCATTATTAATTGACTCCAGGATTTTAAAGAAATTTACACTGGTAGTTTATTAAAAATGTTTGTGGTTCAGAGCTATGAAAATTGTAAGCAAAATAAAATTAGAATATTTGTTCATTGTGTTCATTTTACTGAGTCTTTATATAATAAAGAAACGGTTTTCCTAATTTTGTACTCTTCCTGAAAGTTTACACTGCCAGAGACGAACATCGCCGAGTATACTCGATGTTTCACGAAGTGGGCGAGCGAGTGAGGTCGCTATTTAGGGCTGTTGAATTGTATAAGAGTAGATGTGTTATTCCAAAGAATTAACTTTCCACTGTGACCTACTAGTGGTTTACTATAAAGCCCAGATCTTAAAGTACTTACAGGTTGTAAGTCGTCACTGGGTTCGTATCTCATATTGAAAACACCTGGTGGTGTACTGGGACTGTGAGTCAGTTGGAGAATTTAATGTTGTACCGGCACGTTGCCATGGTAGCTCAATTGGTTAGAGCATCGGCACGGAGAGCCGAAGATCCTAGTTCAAATCCCGGCTATGGCATTGAATTTTCATTCTGACTTCACCTTTCCATCTTAGCCTACACACGGCCAGTGTGAAAGAATTATCATTCCATAACGAAATGTGTCTTCCTAAAATTTAAAGTCCGAACTACCCATTTAATAATGATATTTAATTTTAGCTAGGCCTATATACCCATTCGTGTATACTATAATGTATTGGTGAAAAACTTACAAACGAGATAAAATTGGAAACAAACTTTTATAATATTAGTATGTCATCAATATTAACCTGAAATCAGTGGTTTCCCTGCCTATTTTATTTATTTAGTTTTGTCTTTTTAATATCATCAGAACACTACCTATGGTATAGTGCAGTTACTCATTGAATGGCCAGTCGGCTTCAAAGGTTTCGGTGCTTCTTTATGTTAACTGATCTGACTAAATCGGTCTTGGGCTTCCGCTTTCCAAAACAAAAGCAACGTTGCAATATTTTCTCATTGTTATCACTGACCACGTGTAACTGTTTACTGTAACTTGATCTTGCAACCATGCATTTCACTCCACGCGGAGTAGACAAGTAGCTGTCAAAATCGCCACAGGACATTCTTAGATTTTGATTGGCTGGGGTAACTAGCTGATTGGTGCGGTAAAACAAAGAACATGGGTTGAGCTGTCGGCAAACTTTTCCTCCTAAAGAAAGGAAGCCGCCTGGGTATGCAATGAGTAACTGGACTATAGATGTGTGTTAACGTAGGATACACCTGTATCCACTGTATGGTATGTTCTGGATGTCCATCGAACTTTTAAGCACCGTGTAATGGTTTTATTACATTTTAAGTACAGGAGTTCAACAACGATAAGTCGAGAGCCGGAATGTATCAGTTCTGTTACATAGATGTTAAAGAGGCGATAAAAGCAAAATATTCCGCCACGCAAGAGAGAAATTTCCCTGCTCTCCACGCGACTCTAGTTAACTTGCCGTTTCCGAAGGTCAGTGTGCCACGAACATGAAAACGCACTCCTCACGCCGTTTCTCACGGAAGAAATTACGTACCTGAGAGAAGAGAAGGCAAATATTTATTCATTTACTTGTGTCATTAGCTTCCTCCTGGTTGTATACTAAGTTATTTGTATCCGTCATCGAAGTCAGCTCCTTTTTGCACTCATTTCCATAGATAATAAGATTTAGAATCCTTCAGAGGTAGAAAATTTGTATTTTATCGAGCGATAAGATTACATTATATTAATATTTATTTGTCGTTTGTGATAAAAAAAAAATATATGTTCATCATATAATTCTAAATTGAAAAATAAAGTAAATTATTAAGTCCCAGAATAGTACTTTATAAGATTGTGTGGAGGACGGGAAAATGTCTGTCCGTCCGTCCTTCCGTGTGTCTGTACGCGCGTTAACTCAAATACGCTTTATTGGATTTTCATGAAACTTTATATACGCGTTTATAACGTCCATGGAAAGAGTCTTATTGATATCGGGCCAAATCGGTTGACCGGTACCGAAGTAACGCCCAATTTAGTGCCTATTTTATGGTAGTATTAGTATGTTAGAAAAGATTTACCAAATGCAAATCAGTTATCATGACAACAAATTGTTTTACAGTGTTCGTATACGGCTTTGGAAGTTGCAATACAGTTAGCTTTAACAAATAATTCTACCCGCATATTCCTTCACATATGTTTATCAAACTACATAAATGAATAAATGAATAAATGTGGAGCTTAACTCGGAAATCGCTTTAAAAAACCTTAATATTCTGCATATCATAACTGCAATTATGACTGATTAAACAAAAGCATTCTGACACTTTGTTACATCAGTTGACATGATTTTTTTAATGTAATATAAGCCGTAAATGCGTTTACGGTCCCTGGAAGCTAAGGCTCCAAGATTTTAGATAGTCTGAACATAAGATTGGTAAGATTGTCAGCCTTTTATAAACACCTCAATAAGATATTTAAACAAAATAACAAAACTGAAAATACTAAGCTAAATGCATAGTAGCCTACAATAACATAATTATATGGGTGGAGTTAAAGAAAAGTCAGCAAATGACGTGGCTCGTACTATTTCAAACTTCAAAATAATTAATAATTGTTGTAACAGTGCCCGCTCTTCTGATTGGGTACCCACATGCCTTTAATATTTTCGTGCGCTCTAGTAGAATAGGGTAGGCCTACAATATTCGAGAAAGCTTTGATGCACTCTGCATAGCCTATAGGTTATTCAGATATATTTAAATTTATTTCTATGAAAGGAATGATAAAGTTCATAATTTATGTAACATTACACTAAATTTCGGGCCTATTTTCTTTATACAGTAACGGAACTATTCCAAAGAAATGAGTAAGCTCAGTCCATTCCTACATCCACCACTGCGGGTGGAGAAAAGCCGAAATACATCGCAGCGTGAGAGCCCTAGATTCCGATCTCTAACTTGAAGCAGTTTTAAGTATAAATTCATGTTTTATAGTTTTCCCGTAATTATATATCTTCTAGGATACGTTAATAAAAATTTATATATCCAGATTAATTTTGAGTGGCATTTTTACGTTGACTATGTTGCCAAGAAAATAAGTAGAAATCTGTTTATGATGAGAGTATTAACTCATAACATAGATGTTAAGTCACTCTTGCTAATGTATCATGCCCATATATACAGCCATCTCAGTTATGGACTTTTGTTGTGGGTAGGACAACATCCTTATGCCAGCAAAATCTTCATCTTGCAAAAAAGAGCAATAAGAATTATCTTTTTTTTATCATCTACAACGTCCTGTAAACCACTCTTTATATAAATTAATATATTTACATTGCCATCTTTGTTTTCTTTTTTCAGCTGCCTTCTCTATATAAAAAAGAATGTCCATTTGTATAATAAATTCTCTACTGTCCACAGTTACTCTACCAAAAATAAAGAAATCTTTTATAGACTATAAATAATGATAGTACAGCACTATCCAGAAAAGTTTTGAATTTGTTGCCCTTAGACTATTTAATTCATTGCCTAACAACATTAAGGTGTTATCTTATGTTCCATTTAAAAGGACAATTAAATCTAACCTAATGGTAAACACTGTTTACAGTCAAGGAATTTTATGACATTGCCTGGTGAAACTGTGTACATGCATATTCACTTGTGTTTAATTCAATGTTAATACATTGTATAATGTATGTGTCAAGTAAATCTATTCTATTCATTTAATAACTGTGTTCTAGGATTTTTAGATATTCTGTAGCCATTAGATTTATAATTCCGAATATCTGAGTTTTTAAATTCATGTAGGCCTGTGTTAACTATAATATATGCCATTATGAACAGAAGGTCTTGATTTAAGTAGGCTATACATTTTGCACAACAACAGTTTAAAACAGAAAGTTTTCGCAATTTTCACTTAAAATTGGAATACAATATCAAAGAATAAAAGAGAATCGAAAAAATAATACAGTAAACATAATTGTATATTTTCAAGATACATGAACATTACTTTTAAGTTGGGATGGTATTGTTTTCGATTAGAAGCGGGATATATGAAAAAATTAGCAATAAACTCAAATTTGTTAAAATTGTACTGATGGAGTTTCTTAAAGATATAAAAGATTTTCTACAAGATATAATATAATCTATACTTTTATAACGTTGTGAAATCATGAAAACCCGCATGTAAATATACCTACACAATGAAGTCCCATTTCAATACATATGTTTATTTTCCAGTACTCTTATTCTTGGCTCTAAAAATAGCTATCATATAAACATAAACCCGATATTGAGAAAACCTGAGAAGAGAACTTGAACTGAATCCATTCAATTAGCGAGAACCTTGAAAGTTTCTTTGTTACGCTTGTGATAAGAGATGCAAAAGCTTCTTCCTTTAGGGCTAGCAAGAAAGCGAGCATACTTCCCTTGTAAATCCTTTCTATTTGTACCTATAAACCTATATATAAAGCCAGCAAGGTTGTTCTTTCATTATCTTAACCGGGATATTTCTCCGGAGGCGCTTCGGGAAACCTATGCAACATATAGCCAAGTTGTTTAAGAACTCAGGCCTCTTCCTGTTCATCTTCCACAAACTCATCACCAACATTTCTCCTTACTTTAGCTAATTGCTCTAGGCTGCTTCTGTTTTAATTTTCTTGAATTACCTCACACACATTGCTTTCTGTGGGGTGGAAAAAAGAACCTAAATCAAACATGCACAAGACATTGCGCTCCTGAGCTGGCTCACTGCTCACGGGCGGAATGTTTTAGTAGTTGGTGCGCACCTCCGGAGTCCTCGATCATGTTGCTTTTCACTACGCTAAAAATTAATGTACGTTCTGACAGGTATTATTCTCAGCAATACTAATATTTGTTTTTATAGTTTTGCTTTAAGCAATATTAATATTAAATTTTTCGACAAGCTTTACTCTCGGCAATATTACAAATTTAATTTGTCCTGTGCACAATTCAAGGGTTCCCAGAAATGTAACCCATGCGCATTTCGAGTGCTCCCAGATAGCCGTAGACCTGGGATTTTAGGCTCTAAAAAAATTAGTTTTAGGCACCTAAAATAGGCTTTTAAAAACAGGTAAATATTCTTTTAAAAGAGAAAATAGGCACTTAAAATATGCTTTAAAAAGGTGTAACTAGATAGAAAATAGACTTTAAAATATTACAATAAACACTTAAACTGTAACATGGTCATTCTTTCTTTTTTTTACTGCAAGATACGTGGTATACCTATTCTTAAAAGAATTAACTGCAAAATTAGGCATCACGAATTATATTCACTTAAACAGATGTTCTTTCACTGGTGACTTGACACAGTAGTCCTTCCTCCTTAATCCTCCCCCTCCCCCGTCAGCATTCCTTTAGCGACAATTGTTTGGAATAATCAAGTTTCTGTGAAAAACCCACCTCTGCTGTTCTGCTTTTTATTGAGGGATGTCCATTATAAGATTGTAAACATTAGAGAAGTTGAATTTTATTTTAAATGTACAAAATAGGCATTTTAGGCACTAAAATAGTAAAATAGGCTCTAAAGGTCTAAATAAGCATTTTAGGGCACTATAAAACTCTATAAATGTAAGTGATTTATTATGAAACATCCACATATTTTAAAATTTTCGTATTATTTCATAAGGAACAGAATAGGCATTTGCCTTAAAATCCCAGGTCTACAGATCAGTTTCTTATGGGCAATTAAAGTATTTTTAAAGTAAACCGCTGACCGTGAGGCCATTTAATGTGAACCGGTCTTTTCTCTTCTATATGGTTGCGGTATTGATCACAATGCGTAAATATAAGTCGAGAATATATTAAATAAAACAGTGTATAGATAAGAATTTTCCATTAAGCAGACAGATAAAATGAATAAGGGTGATAAATAAAAGAGTTCCGTGCGTGGAGTAACCCTTATAACAGATGAGAGTGAAGTGGAATTGGTGTAATTCGTATTGGGTAATAAATAGTGCCTGGTCATTACATACACGCAATCCCAAGACATTCATGTTCAGAACATTCAAGAAAAACGCTTCCTGTCGTGTATTTCCAGTATTTTGGTTCTCGCCCACTTTGAAATATTAAGTTCAAAAACTTGTGGATTCGTTAGGGAATTTTCTTGTCACGGTTGGTAACGAGGAAATAATTTCAAGTATCCAGTTGTCAGTACTAGGAGACGCATCTGGTTTTTACTTTCTAATAACAACGGTTAGGTTTTCCTGGTGCTATGAAATGTAGATACACTAGGATGTGCCCGCGGCTTCGCCCACGATAATTAATTGTATAATAATAGTATAATAATTATTAAAGCATTACATTTATTAACACTTGCACGCGAATCATTCTTAAACTAAACCATTAATAATTAATGAAACAGCTAAAATTCCGGCTTTAGAGTACATTCCACGATTAGAAATTGCCACCTGGGAAAACGATCTCAGATTCGATTATGTAGTTCCAAAGATAACTGTGTTCCACTGCCTTCTAAACTGTATAGGCTAATTCTCGTGCGTAATTCTCGAGACGGCGGTGGATAATGGCGTTTTTCAACTGTTTGTTGACAGATGAATGAGATGTGAATTTTATTTTATCAATTCAGTGTAATTTTCAGAAATTATATAATGTTTCAAGGGAAGGAATGGTTTGTTTGGATTATTATTAACAGTGATATTTCAAGAGATAAAACCATCAATATTTTACAGCTGTTGCCCCCGGCTTCGCCCGCCACTATTCATTGACTCCAGGATTTTTAAGAAATTTACACTGGTAGATTATTAAAAATGTTTGTGGCTCAGAGCTATGAAAATTGTAAGTAAAAATAAAATTAGAATATTTGTTCATTGAGTTCATTTCACTTAGGCCTTATATAATAAAGAAACTGTTTTCCTAATCTTGTAGTCGTCATGAAAGTTTAGACTGAGAGATACGAACATCGCCGAGTATACCCGATGTCTCACGAAGCGGGCGAGCAAGCACGCTATTTAGGGCCGTTGAATTGTATAAGAGTAGATAGCCTAAATAACTATAACTAGTAGTACGATGCTTTATTTTAATTAAATATCTTTAAGCGCCCTAAGGTTAGGTTAGGTGGGTCCGCCGGCATGGTCTTTTGGTTAGATTCGTTGATTACAGATCCGCCGGTCCGGGTTCAATCCCCGGTACCTCCTCGGATTTTTCTGAGGTAGGGAGGTCTGGAACGGGGCGCGTAAGAATTTGCAGCAATTACAATAGCTGCTTATGTAAACTTTGAGAATTTTTATATCAATTGTTGCCTCACGCGTTTTTATGTCATAAATAGTGTCTTCACAAATAATATATAGTCTCTTTTTTCTTTGCATACCCAGGCAGTTTTCTTTTGTTCGGAGGAAAAGTTTGCCCACAGCTCAATCCATGCTCTTTATTTTTACCGCACCAATCAGTTAGTTACTTCAGCCAATCAAAATCTAAGAATGTCCTGTGACGGCAGTGATAGCTATTCGTCTACTCGCCGTGGAGTGAAACGCGGGGTTGCAAGATCTAGTTACAGTAAACGGTAACACGTGTGAATTGATTAAAGCGAGGAAATAACTGAGGTCAGTGATAACAATGAGAGAATATTGCAACGTTGTTTTTGTTTTGTAAAGCGGAAACGAAGACCGACTTGGTCAGATCAGTTAACATAAAGAAACACGGACGTAATGGTTTATTCCTTTGAAGCCGCATGGGTATGTAAAGGAAAGCTCTATATACAAACTGGTTCCATTCTTTTTTACTTGCCATATCCCATATAAGAACGTGAAATAGTAAAATCCAGCTTACTTTGTCTGAAATTCAAATCACTTTCTCTTCCTCTCTTTTTCACTCTTATTTTAGATAGCCTATTTCTTCTTTTCTTCTTCCTTTCGCTCTCTCCATTTTTAGAGACGTAGCTCGTATTCGATTTCGGCTCTTCTACCCATAGGCGTACCGAGGGGGGGGGGTTTTGGGGGTTTGAACCCCCCCCCCCCCATTGATTAAAAAAAGGAAAATTGTATAATTTTTTTAAGTCTGCCCATAAATTACTTAATACAAGTATAAAGCGTGGGAAGCTTAAAACTCGTTATTTTGCGTCTTAATTTTTAAAATTTTCCGGAGGAGGACTCCCAGAAGCTTAAATCTCGTTATTTTGCATCTTAATTTTTAAAATTTTCCGGGGGAGGACCCCCGGACCCCCCTCTCCCTGAATGTTATAACCCCCCCCATATGGTCGGCCTGGTTACGCCTATGCTTCTACCTGTAGTAAATTCTTCTACATTACTTTATAGTCGTTATATAAGAAAGTAGAAGGGTTGGATTACGCTGTATATTTTATGTAGTCCGGAGGGAAGTGTGTGAATAAGCAACCGGGTAAAGGGCGGGTTCTGAACCCAGTTCTGTCACGCAAACACACGTCAAACTTCTCCTTTTGTGGCTTTCAATCGATATCCAGCGCAATGTGTGCAATTGTTCAAAGTGTTCTCCTTACAAAGGAAACTGTTTCATGTACTAATGGCTCTTTGAGGTTCGGCTACACACTCTTCCATCTAAATTACCTAAGTATTGATTTTAGCTATTAGGCGTTGTTTTAAAACTTCCTTCCCAAACAATTTAAGTGAAAAGTTTGCTGCTATCATGTCTAAATACATAAGCAAACAGTGGATTAATGGACCGAAGTTGAAAATAAATTATGCCCATTTCGTACGAAATCACCTGTACTATATCGCTAAAAATATAGGCAACTAACTCATTTTCCCGTTACAAAAATCTATATGTAGTACGCAGTACAGAGAATTAGATAATATGTTTATACGGGGCGCGTCCGTAAAGAAACTTTCCCACCGACCATTAACGGAAACAAAACACAATTTAATGGAAACATTTATTGTAACGGAATTCAGACATTTGTCATACCGTGGGACCAATTTTTGTATCCCTGTGTCATAGAAGTCTGCCGCCTGGTATTGGAACCACTGTTTGACAACCACCTCCGCCTCTCTGTCATTCTGAAAATGCTGACTGGAATCTCTTGAGGTGTAAGAATACATAGAAGTTACTGGAAGCGAGGTCCGGGTTATAGGGTGAATCATCAAAAATGTCCCAGCCGAACTGCTGCAGGAGATCTGTTGTGGTGGTTGTCAAACTGTGGTTCCAATCCCAGGCGGCAGACTTCTATGACACCAGGGATACAATAGTTGGTCCCACGGAATAACAAGTGTCTGAATTACGGTGTTGAATATGTTGAAAAATAGCTCAACTCATCCTTTGTTTTGTTTCCGTTAATGGCCTTTGGGAAAGTTACTTTATGGACGCACCTCGTATTAATGTACCGTAAGTGACAGTATGACCCTAAAATCAGAAACTATATCGGTACAATATGAATTTGATTAATCATTATATAGTTATCAAACCATAATATAGTAAAATCAATAAAATTGTTTAGTAACATTCATAGGCGTACCGAGGGGAAGGGGTTTGGGGGTTTGAACCCCCCCCCCCCATTGATTGAAAAAAGGAAAATTCTATAATTTTTTTTAAGTCTGCCCATAAATTACTTAATACAAGTATAAAGCGTGGGAAGCTTAAAACTCGTTATTTTGAGTCTTAATTTTTAAAACTTTTCCGGGGGAGGACCCCCGGAAGCTTAAAACTCGTTATTTTGCGTCTTAATTTTTAAAATTTTCCGGGGGCAACCCCCGGAAGCTTAAAATTCGTTATTTTGAGTCTTGATTTTTAAAATTTTCCGGGGAAGTACCCCGGAAGCTTAAAACTCATTATTTTGCGTCTTAATTTTTTTAATTTTCCGGGGGGGCCCCGGAAGCTTAAAACTTGTTATTTTGCATCTTAATTTTTAAAATTTTCCGGGGGAGGACCCCGTATTCCATACCCCCCAGACCCCGCGGATGTTATAACCCCCCCCCCCCATATGGTCGGCCTGGTTACGCCTATGGTAACATTACTTTTTTTTATTAATAGGGTTTTTGTACAATGCTGTAGTTTTCCTCACCAAACAATACATATTAATTCATAATTTCCAATTTATAATTTAAACTAATTTTTCTCCTCCACTGTCGTCTATCAAACATATCTTCTTTTAGTTATTTCGCTACCATGCCTTTTATGGGGAAACGGAATAGCATACTTTTACAATGTTACAGTAAATCCAAGGTACCTTTTCTCAAAAACTACTAAATATAGGGACTTGATCTTTTTACTATGTCTGGATACCTACCCTGTGTCAGTAGTGAAAAAAAATATTTTTTATAAATATAGGCCTTTTTATTTACTAAAATATTACTTTCCCTTTATAATTTTTATCAACATTTTTAAGTACCCCTTGACCTGCAAATATTTCATAAATTATCCGATTCAAGAAATGATTTTCAGGGTATGTAAGTCTTCGGAATAAACAAATTCTGAAAAACATCCCTACATCATAGTCTGGATGTTCTCAGATAAATAAAAAAAAATAGTATGGATAGAATTATGGCGTCCACCGCTGTGGCTCAGGG
Source organism: Ectobius pallidus (assembly GCA_964059195.1). Classification (NCBI taxonomy): domain Eukaryota; kingdom Metazoa; phylum Arthropoda; class Insecta; order Blattodea; family Ectobiidae; genus Ectobius; species Ectobius pallidus. The sequence continues at coordinate 132,117,705 of CAXKWD010000007.1, read as the reverse complement.
GATGCGTTCAATCCTCTCACGCAGCGGGCCCGGGTTCGATTCCAGGTCGGGACAAGTTACCTAGGTGAGGTTTTTTCCGGGGTTTTCCCTCACCTGTGAGACAAATGTCAGGTAACTTTAGGCCCTTGTGGTCCCCGGATATCATCTGGCCATCATTATCACCTTCATCCCCATCCTCGCCTTGTTCTGAGTAAGTGTGTGTGTGTGAATGGAGTGTATCGTCCTATGTGTTCGTGTTGTCTCGGAGGTGGCCCCGCGTTGGGCTGATCACTCGTCCGGGGAGGCCCTCCATGTCCTTGTCTGGTCAAAAAAGTATGTATGTGATCCAAAGATAATCCCTCTCCCGACAGGTCGCGGCCCTGTAAGGCCCGGGCGGCTTGGGTCACCTAAATCCTACAAGGGAGAGGTAAAACTGTGAAAAAGAAAGAAAGAAAGAAAGAATTATGGCAGAATTATGTGTGATGCACCATTTTAAATAGAAAACTCCAGATAATAAAATGCAATATTAACAGAGATAAGTTTCATCCAACACCAGTTGAATAAATAATTAATAATAATAATAATAATAATAATAATAATAATAATAATAATAATGCCTGTTAACTGTTTTTAGACATCCGGTAGCGCAATTTCCATGTCACGTTCTCATGGTATTGACGCCAGTTGCCATACATTGGAGGTGTATGAGAAATTGATTATACATTATGCAGGTACAGGTAGTGTTTTATTTGCAGCACGTTTAATTCACATGTGGCTCTGACTTGAGCTTGCCTCAAGCTGACAGACTGCAAATTGTGCACTTGACGCTCTCAGTAACAAGTAGCTAGCGCTCGCGGGCATGAACCCGTCATCCGTTCTATGTCTAATTCATTCAACCAGTTTTCACCTCTGTAATTTTTTTTAATTATCCATGTTAAATGCATTTTTGTTGACAACGACAAATAGCGCGATATGTTTTTTTTCTCTTATCGTCTCCATGGTTTAGACTACAGTTGTAACATCGATGTCTAAGGGTGTTGTTGTTGTTGTTATTATTATCATCATTATTATTATTTATTACACAGCCCAACAAAAAAGAACTTTTGGTTTGGTGTCTCAGATCTTTACTTGATTCTGTAATAAAATCGTCTCCTGAAATTCTGTTAGCGATGCTGTTTGTCCGTCTTTTCTGTCTTAAGGGTTTTCTTTAAATACAGTATATCTCTTTCGGATAGGAGTGTTAAAACACTACAAGATTCTTCTTAAAGTGCAATATTAGTTTATCGTCTACTTTTACGTACATTACCTTGTTTGCTATCCATATTAGCTTTTATATGGCTAAGCTGTCTCACATTAAGTTGGTTAAATTTTAATAATTTGAAATTTCTCTAATCGTGACTTCTTGATATGTAGAGTACAATTAAATCGTAAAAATCGATGGAGAATAATCGACTCGGGAAAGTGTCCATTTTGTGGAAAGGCCAGCAGGATTTTACAACAAGCAAATAGATTTGGGAAAATAGTTGGTTACGCACTAAAAAAATACTTTCTCTATACTACGTATATGCGAGAAAGTAAAAATTAGTCATATACATAGTCCTAAAATACTCTTCCAGTGATCATGTCTACAAAACTAGACGAAATACTAATTTACTCCTATTAGAACCCAAATGTCTCACATCGGCAGGATTAAAGCATAGCATTAATTTTGGACCGCGTTTCTAGAACTCAATTATCAGAAAATATCCTGATCTCTCAGCATACTCCACTGTTAAATTTAATAGATATGTAAAGAATTTTTGGTAATTTTTTAGCTGTTAAGTAATTTTTGTTTCACTCCTTTTATGTATTTATGTTTAATATTTTTTACTTTCTTTTTTAGTTAATCACATTATACACTCATATTTCTTTATCTCTCCTCTTTCTTCACTTTGATATTTTTGAAACGGCACCCGAGCACGAGCAGTCTTGCTCATTCGGGTGTATTACTAAATTTAATACTTTTTGTGAAGATATAGCCTATATTTCTTTTCCTCTTTTTAAATAGTAGTTGTAGTTACTTTTGAAATTTGAAAATTGTTTTATTTTACTTGTATAAATATGTATTTGTATTTACTTTAATATTTTTAAATATCGAAAATTACATTAAAATAATTATTACACTGTGATGTAAACGCTAAAAAATAAACACTAAAACATTATAATACATGTCCGCAGTTTTCAACGTCGAAATGTTGTTCGATACTGCGTCGTTCGTCAGAAATCTCAGCTTTTATTTTTATCAAGACCTGGTTTCGCCTTCCATACACGATGCATAGTGAAATAGCCCTGACATTGTGAAACCAATCTGAGATTTGAATCAAAGAAACACTCTGTGACGTGCTCCATCTGGTGCAGACAAGAGATTCTATCAGCCATCGTGTGCATATCGAAAATCCTTGTCTTCACAATTTACGTAAGGTCATGTCTAAAAATACGCAAAATGTATGCATGAGAAATATATATATCGCATACTGAGAATAATACGGCCACAACTAAGAAAAACTAAATTTTACAGTAGAACGTGTTAAAGTTTTGTATTCTGAAGAAAAAAAGGGTAGGATTTTATAAGGACATAAGTGCTCTCTGACGGAAATTAACAGAAGCACAGTTTAGCCATCTTACATCAAACAGTCTCATATAGACCATTATAAAACAACAAAAAAACCAAAATTAATTATTTTTTAGATGTGGCCCTATTTTTCTCAGTGTGCGATATGGAGGTAGTTGTCCAAGATTTTTTGTTGAATGTTAGATATCACACAGTGAGTCATTTACTAAGCCTCATTCATAGCCTTAACCACGAAGATAGAATTGAAACCTGGGCTTGTGAATGAGATGAGAAGCTTATAATTACCTTTCAAAGAATTTGAAAAAAATGTTCAACTATAAGTATTAACTCTGTGTGTATTCAATATGAGACCAAAATTTAAATAAAACCGTTAGATCCATTTTAGAAAAAATCTCGAAAATTTAAACCGTGTAAAATGGTACTAAAAGTAAGAGAATTTCGTCATCATGACCCAACACCCTCGGAAGATATTTTACATAAAAAATAAGTAGTTGTACGATTTTCTGTTTAGAAGCTATAATGTTAATACAGACAGACACATACGTTTCTGAAAATTAATTTTTTTATATTTTTTATTTAATTCAAGGGAAGTCGACATTTGAATTAATGCTAAAATATCGACATTGAATTTTAGGGACGAACACAATACTTCCTCTACTACACCTAAGACTCACAGGTTCTTCCATGTTAGGGACTCCCAAAGGGAAGTTCATAGAACCCACTAGAATTTAAGTGAGGAAAGTGAATATTTTATTGTTTTTCAATTCATTTTAAACTGATTTTGTTACAATCGGAACAAACTGCTTTTATTCAATGGGTTTAATTAGTATGCATTATTAACCCTAAGATTTTTTTTTCTCTGCTCGTACCATTGATATTAAAGATAGAGACAGATTAGAATTTGAGTTTTAACATAAATACATGTAATGAGGAAAGTCTTCATTTCTAATAGCCACCTGTGCTTGGTCGTAAGAGAGTAGGCCTATGCCATGCAATAAAATAAGTTATGAGAAGCATTATCACACCGAGAGACACCTACCATGAACTAGGGAAACAAAGAAGAAAATTATATAAAAGCAATGAACTCTGCATATTTGGAAAAGGTTCTTGTACGGTTTGTCGACAAGTACTTTCAGTCCATTCGCACTTTACTCGAAGTGCACGCCTAACTAACCCTAGGAATCCAAAGGGCAACTTTTCACATTACCCTTGCTCGTCTCAAATTGTTTTTACAGAATCACTTCCTTTTTAGTTATTGTCTTTAAATTACTGTACAAGATAATAGTGCCATGATTTGATTTTAACGTGATTTATTTAACTGTAATAAAACATAATATGAGTATGGGATTGACAGAATGTAAATGAGAGAAGAACCCAAGGTATATAAAGCTAAGAACCGTTAGAATATTAGATACAAAGGACAGTTTAATCACAACTATACTGTGGTTTAATCCTTTCAGAGCTGAATTTGTATTTTTATATAGACAATCATAAAATAAAATCATAAGTGGGCTCTAAGTTTAAAATCGATTACGACAATTTCGGTTGAAAAGTTGGTACCCGTGGATGACAATCGTAACAAGAGGGAAAAAATCCACATATTTAACATGCAACAATAGTCTATTAGGCATATATTTCTACTTGTATGCAATGTTTTTACATGACTAATTTATATTTCAGTAGCAGTGAAAAGGTTAAAATGTTCCCTTTCTTCGCTTAAAGTCATTTAATTTTGTGGGTTCGAAGTAAATTGGTTGTAAAAATAAAAATTATAAAATATAATTAATGCATTCACATAACTTTCTTTACCCTAAGCATGGGCTTTCTCACTTCACAATCTGATAATAGTAAGAGTCCATATTGCAAGGAGTAGACATTCAGCTTGACGTTTAGCTCTTGAGTATAACCACCTCATTTACAATATTTAAACAAAGTCGTTTTCGAGAAAATCGCGAAAAACATAATTTTCTTTATGGAAGGTGGCCACGTCTTACATCCAAACAATGCAACCGGTTCTGATGGAAGTTATTTTGAGAAATTCGCAAGAAAACAGGCCTAAATAATTTCAACAATCGCTAGCCATTACGTAATTAAGAACAGTCATTTCCGTGTCATATACTCAGATGTTCTCATGCCCCTGGTATCAAACACAGAGTTGTCACTTGGGTCAAAGTGGCACCAACTCCCTTGACAAGCACCAGTGACCTCGTTGGGGCTTAAACCCGCGATTTTCTGGCTTGAACCGCAATGAATTAATAAAGCTATCCCAGGTTAAATGCAGTTTTACTTGGAAATGACACTCGTGCTATTATTAACAGACGACCTTCAGAGTAGATTGCGGACGGTTGTTGAACCAGCATGAGGATGAAGCAACATTCCAAGTTGGGAATACAGTATTGGAATTTCCTGGTAATGATGTAGGGATTCCCCGGCCTGTAGGGATTCCATATAAACTCACTACACTTACTCAACTCGTTATAAACTCGGATGGGTTATCTGCGGTTTCACAAATCTGAATCTCATTTCTCAAGTAAGGACAGAGTTATCGAAACTATTGACCGTGCTCACTATTAGTTGCAGAATATGTTACTGAGTGAAGCAAAACTAAAAATGTATCAAATAATTCCAGTGAAATTGGCATCAGTCGCGCAGTAATAATAACAATAACAACAACAACAATAATAATAATAATAATAATAATAATAATAATAAAAGGCCTAATAATCGTCTGTTTGAGCATAAAAGCTAAACACTACGTGTCACTAAATCTAAGACTAATTTTTTTTTTTTTTTGTTATCCTAATCGGACCTCTTTTTTATTTTTTGCATTTGAAATTTTTTGAAATTTTACATTATTTATTACATATTTTACATTATTTATTACATTATTTATTACAAATTACAAATTAGAAAATACAAATTAATACAAAATTATTACAAATACAAATATAAATAATATAAACACAATTATTACAATTACAAATGAGCATTATTTATCCCGCATGAGCATAGCTCGTGTTCGGGGTCAGTTCAGTTATACTAAAATTATATTTTGAACATTATATATATTAAAAAAAACATACATATTATAGTTTTAGGCAAAAAATAAAAATAAATAAGATTGCTTAATTGAAATAAAATCCATGAACAAAGATACGAAAAAATAAATTACAATAACATAACAAAGTTACAAACAAAATACCCTATGTTAAAAATTAAAAATTTACAGTTAAGAATGAATAAGAAAGAATAAATGAATTATAGCCTACATTGCCCACATTTGCTTCGTTAATACTGTATGGACACAATTGAATTAAAATCTTTTTGATACGTCTTTTAAAAACTTTCAGGCCATTAGTGACACTAATGCCAACAGCCAGATCATTGTACATCTTCAAAACCATACATCATGATTGATTTGTTGAAACTGTTTAAATTATCCTGAGGAATGCTAAACTTATTTCTATTTCGAGTATTTTAAGAATGAAAATCACTACTGCAACTAAATTCATTTCTAAAGCAGTGAGTATGGTGCTGGCTTTCTGTGATCAAGGTCCCGGGTTCTATCCCGCTCAAGTGGATGGCATTTATGTGTGACAGACCAATGTCTAGATTTAAAACCGTGCAACTCCCACTGCGCTACAAACCGGAAGATCTCGGGTTCGATCCCCAATAAGTCGTTGAGATTTTTCAATGACCTAATCCTTCTGGTGGCACTGTGGTCCTGGGGTCGACTCAGCCCCTAAAATAAATTAGTATCAGGAGAAATCCTGGATGTAAAGGGCGGCCGGTGCGTAGGCATGAGAATGAAAAGGGTTCTGAAGGAGGGAAAGATTCAGCAGCACAAGACGATTTTTTTTAATGCAGGCCTATTGTTTTAAAGCAAACCTTAAGGACACTTCTTGTGTTTTTAATTGAAGTAGGTACTCTCCAGTACTTACATGAGTCCCACAGGACAAGCAACTTTCAGTTAACAATAATTGTGCAGTTCATGATTTTTATTCTACAATATTACATGCAATATTGTTCCGCAACGTAACTCTGAGCCCGTCCTAAGAAACATTTTGCCCAGCCTGTTCTAGAATTCTGGCTACGGTCGTCATTGTCCACAGTAAGCCTACTTCAGTTCAGAAATTGCAATGAAAAGAAATAGCCGCTCTATTAGGAGAGAGAGCAAAGAGACTACCCCCCAACCTTGTACATAATCACTACGGATTTCTGAATTAAAAAACAATATACCCAAATTCTTTTGTAGAAAAGCGATGGTATGTGAAGAAGTCGTAACGTGGAATCCATTTTAAATTATCTGGGACACTCATTAGCCTATAGCCTATAACTACCCACACACACAATAATAACTGTTAAAAACCTTGTAAATGTGATATTTTTATATACGAAAGATTGCAGTTTACTAACACAATACTGCATTTTTTTCCCGACACTAAGCGAAAAGTATAAGGTTGGCAATGATTTGAGCAATGGCAAGCTAATAGCGGTGCATCTGGGTAATCGTGCATCGAGGTGTGTTAAAACTCGAGCTAGGCTGGATGGATCGTTTGATGTGACCGGGCATTCTGCAGGCTGCATATCGGAAAACATGCTTTGAGGTTAGCCACAGCACTTTGAAGTTTATAGGCCTTTATTAACCCCCCCCCCTCATCCTCGCACATTTGTCTTAGCTATAAATTCAGCGTAACGTTTATCTAATCGCAAAACGTTTTCCATACACTTCTCTAGCACTTTTACTCTTATCTGTTTATCGAGTTTACATGGCTAAGTGAAAATAAAGTGAATACATTGTAGGCTTATTAATAAACAGTTCTGAATTTATGTCCAGTTTATACTTTTTTTGCCGTAATGTTGAACAGATGCGCACACTGGTTTCCAGTATTTCCTTAACAAAAATCCCTGCAAAATTGGCAAAGGGAATGCCAGGAGTGACTTGAATAACTTCGATAAATTTCAGCATCCAAGGGGCGAGAAAATTTATCTAGTGGAGTTCCATGTCATTAATTGCATTTATAATGACCATTTACCGAATAATATGAAGTAAATAATTAATAAAATACATTGAAATAGAATTATTTGAATAGCCTTTTAGATCTGGACAACACTTTTAAAATGTGTCCGTGGCGTCATATATCAATGTGGCTGTGAAGAGGAATTTATTTTTCACATGCGACTGTGATGTCCTACAAGGTTAAAAGATCATTTTCATTTTACAAATCGTTCTTCGCTGACGGACTCAGGAGCTTCATACAAGAAAATCTGCGGATGACCTTTCTTGCATACTGTAACAGACGTAAATAAGATTTCTTGGAAAAGAATAACTTATTTTATTTTCGTGGTACAGTAGTCCTACTATTTCGGACACAACTCGTCCGGATATCCGGTTTATCCAGACGAATTTTTTCTACTGAACAATCTTTTTTACTATTATTTTAATCACAAAGATGTTATGTGTTGATAATCCTACATCGCTTCGTAGGTTAAAAACTTAGGTCTACGTATACACTGGTATTACTATTAAAATTAAGTTGTAGGAAAAGTTTTTATGAAAAAAAAATAATTTTTAATAGCTTTCCCCATTCTTTTTATTTTTTACTTTTTATTTATTCATTTATTTTTATTTATATTTATTAAATACAAATACATATTTATTAAAGTAAAGCATAACAAATACAAATTTCAGAAATAACAACAACTGATATTTAAAAAAGGAAAAGAAAGATAGGCTAATCTTACATAATTAATAATTATTCTAGCACAAGAAATATTAACATTTGGAAATACACCCGAATGAGCAAGACTGCTCGTGCTAGGGTGCAGTTTCAAATATATTAGAGTGAAGAAAGAGGAGAGACAAAGAAACAGAGTGTATAGAAAATGTGATTAACTAATAAAGAAAGTAAAAAATGTTAAACGTAAATACATAAACGGAATAATACAAAAAATGTCTTAAACAGCTAAAACATTACAGAAAATGCTTTATATATCTATTAAATTTAACAGTGGAGTGTGCTGAGAGATCAGGATACTTTCTGATCATTGAGTTATTTAAAACTTGTGTTAGGAGTAGGCCTACAGTACGTGCATTTTAAAGTAAATTCCGGACTAGATGGTACCGGACACTGTCCGGACCACCGAAAGTCCGGATTAGCAGGACTATACTGTAATATGTGTTTGCTTATTATGGCGCTTGTTTCTTAAATTTTTCGTGCTTATTTTACTTATAAATCCGTTCTGCACTATGTAGTAGGCCTCGTGGAAAGCGAAATGTTATAAACATAAACAAACTAATGATGCGAACATTAGAGTAACGATGCCAGTGGGAGGATCGGAACGAAATTAGCAGTGATGGGGTATCAATGCCGGGCACCTGTATTCAGAATCTCAAATTGAATAATAGAATGAGAAGATCGCATGGATTAATTGAATCTGCCGACCCTGCTATCCAGTCAGCCACGTTAATTGAATTACTATTAATCACCATTCATCTTCAAGCACGACAATTACATTACAGCTAAGGGTTGCAGCCATCATGTTGCCGGCGTCAGATTCTCCTACAACATGGAGAATTTTGACTAGAAGAATATCGTTTAGTAGAATTTTTCAACGTATTTTTCAGTTATCGTGAACCGTGAATACTCTGGCATATTTTTTTATTCATAGTTGATAAATTTAATTCCGTTTGTGATATTCTGATATAAAATTGTATTAAAAAGTCCATAATTGAACATAGAAATTCAATTTGGTACAAAGTTTGTTACAAATAATGTAAAAAGTATAAATTACACTCTTAAAATATCATAAATATCAAACACTTAATGAAGTAAGCAAGGAACGTTTCAGCAGACATCCAGTATAATCTGCATACATTATTATTTTGTACATGCACAGAGGATCATTATTTCACATAAGAATTTTTTAGTACACGCTCTCTAAAACAGCTGCTTATCGGACTGGTAACACGCCGAAAACCTGCACTTTAAAGGACAAGTCCGCTAAAATTGCATAAAAGTGCATTCAAACTGCATTCAAAATGCAATTTTAGCGGCCTTGTCCTTTAAAGTCGTCATGGCAATCTATAAACAAAACCCAGATGGCATTGACCAGTCACACCAACTTTAACATGGATTTACGCATATAATTGGTCATAAAACAACAAATTTAAGCCAATACGTTTCTTTATGATAATCAGAAACTTTACCAGGATTTTTCGCAAAACACGGTAGCCCACTTCATCACATGACAACAAATATAAGCCAACAACTTTTCACATTTTGGTTCACTTGAAAAACATTCCTTACCATGGACGAACAGCATTTAAATGCTGTAATATATATCCCTTCTCATAGCCTATTTCTGCCGTGAAGTTGCTGGTAGCAGCTCCAATTCAATGTTTCTGGCTTGGATTGAAATTTCCTCGGTATTATCATTTATATTTTCACAAGCTTTTCATAAATACTAGTTGGTATGCAATATTGTTTACAAACAAGAACTCATATATTATGCATCTATACTATTATACCACATTTGTTATTGCTACGTACGGTCACTGTTGTTTTAAGATCTAGATGGCCATGACCAGATAACTTAAAGAAATGACTGACTGCCTTTCATTATAATTAATTATACGGTATTTTTTTTATTTCATATAATTTATAGAACTTTTACTAAAAAATATTGTATGTACCACGTACGCAAAAACTTTAGCGGACTCATCCAGTATTTCAGCCTCGGCTTTCGCCTCGGCCGCTATACTAGATTCGTCCGCTAAAGCGTTATTTTGCGTACTTGATACATAAATAGCTATTATAATAGGGTAATATAAGAATAAAATCAGGTAAACTGATGTAACAAAGTGCCAGTATGTTTTTTTAATCAGTTATGACTGCAATTATGATATGCAGAATGTGTTTTTTTTTAAAATTGATTTCCAAGTTAAGCTCCAGATTTATTCATTAAGCAGGGCTTACGGAAGAAGAAAGGTCTACCATCTCGGCCACCTGGGTCATTTTAACGGTCTAGTTGGATAAGCGCATGTAAATCAATATGTTTTTTGTCATAGCTACCTGTATTTTAATTTCCAAGGCCTTATAAGATCACAGTAAAACAATAGGCTATGTTGTCAAGATAACTGATTTTCATTTTTTTAATAAATTCTTTCGAATACGTATATTACCATAAAATAGACACTAAATGGAGCATTACTCCGAAACAGGTCAACCGATTTTATCCATTATGAATAGACGTCTTCCCATGGACATTATAAATGTGTATACCAAGTTTCATAAAAATCCGGTAAAGCGTATTTGAGTTACCGCGTCTTTAAAATATACACTAAATTGGGTTTTACTCCGGTACCGGTCAACAGATTAGGTTCAAATTCAATAAGGCACTTCTTATGGACGTCATAAATGGATATACCAAGTTTCATGGAAATCCGTTACAGCGTATTTGAGTGATGGCGCCTTTCTATGAGAAAGGCGCCATAATCTATTAAAATAGGCACTAAATTGGGCTTTACTCCGGACATTATAAATGTGTTTTCCAAGTTTCATGAAAATCCGAAAAAGCGTATTTGAGTTATGGTGCGTACAGACACACGGACAGACGGACAGACATTTTTTCGTCCACCACACAATCTCATAAAGTACCATACTGGCACTTAATAAACAATAAACAATCATTAGCATATCATGTCAAATCTTTAATAAGGTACTAATTTACTAGTTTCGGTAGCGGATATCTCGAATGCTATTGGGAATAGGACAAAATTTAATAGCAACAATCTTGTAGGAAATTTTGTCAGTTCTCATTTTCAATAGATTAACTTCTTCGCTACGATGCACTGTTTTCGAGATATACCGTATTTTTCGGACCATAAGACGCACTTTTAGGTAGATTTTCGAAGAAAAATCTACCTATTGCAATGGATACCACTTTATGATTTTCGAAAAATTCTTTCATATCTTTACGTTTCATGCTCCCCTAAGTACGAAACCACCGCCCGTTCAAAAAAAATTTTTGTGATATTTATATATATATTTATATATATATATATTTATATATATATATATATATATATATATATATCTTTACACGATAGCGGCCGTAATTTTGAAGATATTTGAACCAAATTTTATTATGTTATTTCTAGGCCCAATAGTTCGGACAAGTTCGTTAATGGGCAAAATTGGCCCAAGGGGGTGGTCGGGGGAGGGGGTTGAAATTTTAAAACATTTATATCTCGGCCCCTATGAAGTATAGAGGGAAACTTTGTTTGAATAAATTAGAGTACTCCCTATGGAGTTCACAGTGACACCAACAATTAGGGGGTTCGAGTGAGGGTGGGGGTGGGGTGGGGTGGGGGTGGGGGATGAAAATTCGAAACTTTTGAAACCATGTCTTGTGGGGTACCGTTGAAAAGCTCTTGATGAGTACTCTACAAATCAATAAATAGTTTCTTGATAGCTCTCATATGACGCGAGATTTTAATGTTTGAAAATAATAACACTTAAAAGAATTATTATAATATCATAATTTTGTCTTGTTTAGCGGCTTTGCTAATTTTATTCATTGCTGATCTTGCACACGGCCTCCCAGAATATTATATCCTATTCTTGTTGTCAAAACAAATGATTGTAGGCTCTTCCTCTTTACCGAATTCAGTTCTTATTACTGCAGGTTTACCATGCCAAGGCTAAAGAAAAAGAGTGCTATGCAGCGACAATAAATTAAACCAAAAGAACTTCGAAATCTACCTCCGCCTGTAGGCCTGCCTAAAGGGATTTTTTTAATTGAAAACAGAGCCTTGAGCCATGAAAGTTTAGTGCGTCTAATGGTCATGTAAACTAAAAATTAATAAAATAAAATAACGTTAAATAGGCTTATTGCTGGTAATGCCATAATCATGAACAAGGTGTTGTACAATAATAAGTTAGTTGCAAATTGTGGTAAAGTCACCGCTTTTAAAGGATCCTCAGGCGGCAACCCTCTAATTTAGTATCTCAAGCCCAACCCTGACCAAACCCTCCATAAACACCCCATAAACATCTTGGGGTTGAAAAGCCGAAATGGAAGGAAGGGAAATGTTGCGCGTGCCTAAGCATAAGATGCGCATTGTTGCCACTTTTTAAAAACCTTGCAGCTGATTTCCACAAATCTGGAGAAACAACACAAGTGACATTGCAATAAGGCCTGACCTGGTGGCAGGGACCATCGCATTTGTTTAGGGGTGGGTAGACCCTAATAATCTTTTCCAGATGAGGTAAGTGGTCCGACTTAAAAGCGTTTAGGGGTGGGTAGACCCTAATAATCTTTTCCAGATGAGGGAAGTGGTCCGACTTAAAAGCGCTCCGCTCGCTTTGTAGCCGACTGGGGTTCGTTTGGGCGCGAAGACTTTACAGACTGTACATCGGTGTACTTTTGACAATCATAAAATGGGAATCCAGGTATACAATATGAAAAGTAAGAAATGTTGGGTTCTCTCCTACAAAAAGATGTCTTCATAGGTGGTCTAAATGAAGGCAATGTCTCTAAACAACCTTGTTCCGTTACATTTACCAAATGCTGTATTGATTGTGAGAGGATATAAAAATAATTTCAGTCTTTCACGAAATTTAGCACTGAAAAGGTTAGAGCAATTTGTTTTCTTTCAAGATAGCCTTACAATGTAAAGTTTTTAATGGCAGCATTTGACTTAAAATGAATACCTGTATAAAATATTATTTATTTATTCATTATAAATTTAATTTAGAATCACATTAAACTTTTTCTTTACAATACCATGCTCAAATCAAGATGTGCGTCTTTTGGTCCGGAGCGTCTAGTAGTCCGAAAAATGCGGTAAGCTAAAAACAAGAAAAGTTGCCTTCTACGAACCCCCTGCCCCCGCTCATCTTGTAGGGCCGATGACTTTCAGTATGTTTGTCTACTTACTACCCCAAACACAGCCCTGAAGTCAAAAATCTGTTCCCGACCATGCCCACTACAACGTCTTTACTGACTGGACTAGCAAATTAAAATATAACTTTCCCCTTAATTTGTTCACTACTCTTGAAATATAAATGTGTCGTCTCAAAAGTTTGCATAAAAGCTGGAATATAATGTTAATAAAATAATTCTTTATGTAGAATATGAGGATTATTATTAGAACATTATGCTTGTCATATATGGAAACCAGCTTTTTCATTGAAAGTTTCCTCGTCCATATCAAACTTAGAGCCCAGTGATGATTTCGCTTGATGATTGCTTTATTTTCAACGTAGGCCTATAAATAGAGCATTTTTTGTTTTCTTTTAAGATGTACAATGTAAAGTTTTTAATGGTAGTCTTTGACGTAAAACGAATACCTGTATAAAATATAATTTCAAATTGATCACATTTCCTTCGGTGCTATAAACTTTTATAGGCCAATATAACTTGATTTGATCATGAGACGTATTGGTTCTGGAGTGATGTGCTTGTCGTATTTCAATCATGTAAAGTAAGAAGCACGCGGTAGTCGTTAAGTTTCGGATCCGATATGAAAGTTTCCTTCAGTTTCCTCGATATATTGAAAACTTTACTGTAACAACTAGAAACAACTGAACAAACAATATTCAAAGAGGAGGCCGTGGAAAGTATTGACTTATAGTTGGCAACAGTTTGCTTAAACTTCAATAAAAGCTGCCTTTATCGTCATCAAGCAGAGCAAAGCCAAGTTTCACTGCTTGTAAAAACATAAACCAATAACATTCTGCCGCTGAGTAAAAATGCAATAACGAGTCTTTAGTTCAGGCAAAGTGTTTCGTATTTTCTAGATGAATTAAACTTTGCTCTTCTAAGTTAGATAATGTGCCTCCAACGCTTTCAAAGACATGAGATGCATTTTCTTTGAAGTTTTAAAGTGATTTTCTCTTCTACCTAACTAACGAATCATTAAGGAATTGTTTAGAAAGTCTACATGCTGCATAATAGAACACTGGAATTATTCTTCAATAAAATTTCTCCTTAATAAATGTACAGTGCCGATATCATGTATGCCTAATAATTACGAAGTTTATTGACATCACCTGTAAATAGTACTTATCGTTATTGCTATTAATATTATTGTATTTACTACACCATAACTACTCCTGCTATTATTATTATTATTATTATTATTATTATTATTATTATTATTATTATTATTATTATTATTATTATTATTATACCTGGTAAGGATATTACCAGCTTTAAAAAATGCATTATTCGGAAAATTGGTAACTCGAACTATTTTTGTGTAATTTCAGCTCGTTTAATGTACTTAAATTTAAATTTAAATTTCAGCATAATTTTCTTTGTTTATTTGCAATTCACATTAATAAAGGGACCGTATTTTTTGGAACCTCCATAAGCGCGAAGTTAAAAAAAAAAGTTTTCCTTGGCTATATTTAGATTTAAAGTTTAAAAATATCACTAAAATGTCACTTTTAGCAAATTATATCCACTAAATATTTCGAAATTTGTTGGCTTTCTCGAAATATGTAAATACGCGCGAAATATGCTCCCTCCAGGATGGATATTGAAAAATATGTACGAAAATTTGGTTTTAGAATTTAGAATGTAGTTGTTAGTTTATGCAGTTTCTTTTCCATTCTCTTTATCTCTACTTTTTTTTTACTGTCGAGAAGATTCTTGATTTTTATGATCGATTGCGGTATTCAACAATCCCATACTTCATGGAATGTGGTTGAGATATACGTTTGCAAATGACTATTCTTTATTAACAAATACTTCATTATAAAGTCTGTAACATTGATAAAGTGATACAAACAGTAGAACTTAGGTTAAAATAAAAACTGAAATATCACAGATGCAATGACCCAAAACTTTAAAAAAAAATTCGCTAGCCTACATAAAGCATACTGTAATTAATTCTTTTTTATTTTTCAACTCTAAAACTTATTGTTATTTTCATTAAAAATTAATGTTCATAACAATTTTGGTTGTATTTCACACCGCTATATTTGAGTATTAATAATAAATAAAGGAGTGAACAATTTTAATAGGCCTATCCTTTGTAATAGTCTGTAGTAGGCCTAATCTATACTTATTTCGCGAAATATCCAGCGAAATATAAGAAAATTAGCACCGAAATCAGCCGTTTTATTTTACAAAAAAATCAGGCTCTTAATAATCTGTAGGGGTTCGCCGTAGCGTACTGGTTGAGGCGCTGCGCTACAAACCGGAAGGTCGCGGGTTCGATTCCCGATGAGATCGTTGGAGTTTTTCAATTGGCCTAATCCTTCTGGTGGCACTATGGCCCTGGGGTCGACTCAGCCTCTAACAGAAATGGGTACCAGGAGCAATCCTGGGGGGTAAAGGCGGCCGGTGCGTAAGGCTGACAACCTTACCTTCATGTTCCGAATGTCTAAAAATCTGGGAGCCTCAACCTCCTGGAACCCTCTGGGCCTCCATGGCCTGTAATAGGGAACACTTTACTTTTTTAATAATCTGTAATGCTCTGAAACACAACGTGTATAAATATGAAAATAAAATTCTGACAAGAATTCTGCGCAACTTTGTACACCTATAATTCAAGTATCACTAACAAATTCCCTTCATAGCATGTTCAATGGACGTTAAATTGCGAAAAATTACTCTCCCAAGTTATTTCTAGAAAATCATTACAACAGTTGTATTTTTACCGCCGAAATTCCAAGTTTAGTTTAGGAAACATTACCAAATCATATTTCTGCATCAAGCAATGATAAAAAATTTGTGATAATATTCTTTGCGGTGTAGTATAGCATACCTGATCGCATCTAGCCGTGATATAGTTCTGTGATAAAAGATATACTAGTCATCAGATCATCACCATACGTCTGTGGCTAGGAAGAAATAAATGGCGGACAGTGAATACACATGGTGTGTGGTAATCTCAAATCTTTCAATCTCTCTTTATGAGTCCCATGAAATCATAGGCGTACCGAGGGGGGGGTTTTGGGGGTTTGAACCCCCCCGATTGATTAAAAAAAGGAAAATTGTATAATTTTTTTAAGTGTGCCCATAAATTACTTAATACAAGTAAAAAGCGTGGGAAGCTTAAAACTCGTTATTTTGCGTCTTATTTTTAAAATTTTCCGGGGGAGGACCCCTGGAAGCTTAAAACTCGTTATTTAGCATCTTAATTTTTAAAATTTTCCCTATACCCCCCAGACCCCGCGGATGTTATAACCCCCCCCCCCATATGGTCGGCCTGGTTACGCCTATGCATGAAATGTTGCACTATTCAATGCACAACGATTATAAAACAGGAACAAGAGACTATGAATTGACAAAGACCTAGCAGAAGTTAAAATGAGTATTTTGTTATGCAATGTAATTTTCTATTACTTTTGAATCAACAAAGTTCATTGTTTCATCATACATTTTTAAATACGATACTTAACATAGGACAACTCTTCCCAATGAAATTTTCTCAAGGGGCACTTTATTTATTGTGCTGGATAGAAATTACAAATGAAAAGAGAATAAAGTCATTTAGGCCTATGTAATTAATTTAAAAAATGAAATACTTATTTCGTTGTCCCAATAGTAACACAAATGTGTTTATCCATACATTTGAGTACTAATGCAGTAAAAATTACTGCACTGTCATAAATGCTGTGTAGCTATTTAATTATAAAAAGATTTGACATAGTATATCGTAATTCTGTGATATAGAATTGTGACAACATAATTTAGGCCTTAGAGATGCTATGATGCTGCTTAGACGAACACTAGAAACATTCATTACTTCTCTCACAACAGTAATTTAAAAAATTCGAATGAAAATTTTAATTTCACGAAGTTTTTTGCACCTCTTCTGATTGTTTCAGTAGCTTGGATTACACTAAGTCTTCCTCTAACATTATATTATGTAACGAGCCTATCATACCTTTCATGAAGAAGCAAGTACGTTTATGAAACGATTAATTACCATAGGCAAGTTGCATACAACTGTTTTTCTTAGATCGTAATTAAAAGTTTTTTTTAATTTTTTATAATACCATGCAATTAATAGAACAAACGACTCTATCTCGGTATACATTGAGGTGCTGGTTCTTCTCGTCTTTTGCGTTAGATGGCATGGGACAAAGGCTAGGAAGGAGCAGTGCTTTTCGTGGACATTTTTACCTCAAAGTAATGCACATTAAAACACACGAAATTAACTCAATTAAAATTATCATGAAAATAATTGTCTTTATTTTGAAAGATGGTTGTTTGCTGCTTTCATGGTTTGAAAATACGAGAAAGTACGATATCAATGAATTCAGATATATGCATAAACTTACTTAAGATACCTCCATAATCCGAAACGTGAGTGCAGTTCGTTATAATCATATACATATGTGGTGAATAGTTCGGGGTGCAAGTCATACTCACATGTACAGTCGTCAAATTCACATTTTCCGGTTCAGGGATACGTAATGCCTTTTTATTCGTGAAAATCTCGAATTAACTTAAAATCGATTATAGGATTCCAGTTCTAGCCAAGTAAATGTAATTACGAGAACGTAAAGTACAAACTCATGTTCTAGTCATGCTCTCTTATTAAACATGTCGACATTACACATCTAATTGGAGAATAATTTCCTAATACAAACTCCCTGAATTTTCGATTCGAAACCACCGAGTTGAAGTACAGTCAGGAGTACTTGTGCAAAACGTTTTGAAAGGACGCCGACAGAGTGCATATGACATGGAAAATACGTACACCTAATTTATATTTAATACTTCCAAGCCTCTCGACTTCTCATATCGAGTAAATTAAGTGGTAATTAGTACAACACTATCCAGAATTAACAAGATTGTGGGGCGACTTATTTTGCAACCCCATGGAGGCGAATATTGCTTTATATTTAATCTTTGATGACTTACAGTCTTACTAATAATCCAGTTGTAACATTTACACCAGGAATATACACAGCTGAGGAGAAAAAGTGTACTAATAATCCTTGCATAAGGCTGAATGTGTGCAACGCTTTACACAGCCTGGCCCCCTTGTATAAACTTGACGTAAATAATCAAGATGGCCGATATCCGTAGCAGCCAGTCGTTTCGTAGATGTCTGAGATTGAATTTTGAGGCTATGCATATTCTGAGCTGCTTTTGCGGAATTATAAACAATGTTCCTTGTTTGCGGGACATATTTCCATACTTGTACCCATGATTACAGCTTTCTGAAAACAATATAATGAAATACTGAAACTAGGCAGACGATGCATCGCTGTTTGCCCGCTGCTCCGTCAGATGGCATTCAGCAGTCCCTTCATAGCCAGGGGCTAGTAACGTCACGACTAGAGTGACGAGCTTGATGACGTTGCCCGTACAAACCCGGTGTTACACTGCGTTTATTGGTAATACGGCTTATGTAGAACTTGTGCGGAGAACAACCAAACAACCGATCAACGCAGATATAAGCAGCTTTTATTAGTAAGGCTGTAAATATATAATTTTGAGGCATCGCTCCCTTATATAATACTGTCAAACAACTGTAATAACGATAATCGATATAACGATAAACCCGGATATAGCAATATTTTTGTTTGGTCCCGACGAATTTGCTATCTTAATAATGTTAAATGTAACTCACTATAACGATGAAGCTATTGCTGTAGTTTTTGCTGTATTATTCTTATATTATTTTAAACAATTAATTTAGGCCTAATATCAAGTTAAATAATGTGAACACTTAAACGTATTACGATTAAAAACTTTCCTGGGCGGTATCACTAATTACAAATTACAATCATCCAGTGGCGGACGCAGGGGGGGATTCCGAAATTTGAAAAAATGCTATTTATGCACTCTAAGCGGCCAGTTTTATAAACTAATTACATATGTAAGTTAATTATTTTTTTTTAGTATTCTTTCTACCTATTCAAATCCCCCTCCAGATAAAAATGTTGCGTCCGCCACTGCAATCATCCATGTAATTTATATAAATTTCGGAACGTGTTTATCTCATACGAATGATTGTCCGAGAATTTCCAGTGAAATATATTGTTTCTTCATACTGCACTGCAGTGTAGTTTCTTGCTAAACTCATTTCATAAATACAAATATATAAGCTTACTCATAAATCAATGTAAAAAATGCGTTTTAAAACCTAAATTAGAAATATCCAACAGCTCTTAGTAACAAAATAATTAGGTACAGTATGTCCCACGCAAGAGTTGGCCAATGACGCGGGTTCCTGCGGCGCGGCGGGCATAGCTCCAACTCCCGAGCGATCGGGTGAAATATCTACGCTAATGAAGCCGCGATCGGTGTTATGATTCAGGTTCTCATATTTACAGTTAAAATTACAATGAAAATAAACACGTACCTCATCACAAGAGATGTTGGAAATGTTCTCCTCTCGCATCCACACAACACTGACACCATTTTAGGAAATTTTCTTTCACGCGCATAAGTTCAGCTTCCGAGACAGAGTTCATTTCTCTTCTGATAGGCCTATGTGATATTGTCTTTAAGTTCTTCTAACAGTATGAGAATATTATTTATGGAGAAACTTGACAAATAAAGTGTATAGGTCAACTTCCCGTACATTACAAAGGAAACGGGTGAAATATCTACGCTAATAAAGCCCGCTGTTGGTGTAATGGTTCAGGTTCTCACAAAGAAAAACATATGTGATTTATTACATCATCTTGCAAGGACGCAAGACGTCGGTTTTTAGCAAGATTCCCAGGTGTACGTCCTCCAAGCAGAGAAGCCGTGCGAAAACTTGTAAGCAAACTTCGGGAAACGGGTTCGATTCTCGATAGTAAACGAGGAACCAAGCGGCGCGTACTTACTGAACAGAAATTAGATCAAACCCACACACATTAGAAGAACTTAAAGACAATATCAGAAGAGAAATTAATTCTATCTCGGAAGCTGAACTTATGCGCGTGAAAGAAAATTTCTTAAAAAGGTTCCAATGTTGTGTGGATGCAAGAGGAGGACATTTCCAACATCTCTTATGATGAGGTACGTGGTTATTTTCATTGTAATTCCAACTGTAAATGTGAGAACCTGAATCATAACACCGATCGCGGCTTCATTAGCGTAGATATTTCACCCGATCGCTCGGGAGTTGGAGCTGTGCCCGCCGCGCCGCAGGAACCCGCGTCATTGGCCAACTCTTGCGTGGGACACACTGTAGCCTATATAGCCTAATTATGGTATTGTGATTGTGTATCGCCTTTACAAAGGGTCATATAAGCTTTTGATTTTTTTTTAGTAGGAAAGATGGTGTCTTTTTGAAACAAGGAATGACAAATGTGGTTTCTAGTTTGTCAGTATTTATTAATATCTCATATTCCAACCACTCACTAATGCTCTCAAAGCTTATTAAGAGATGAAAGGCCCGTAAAATTTATTTCCTGCTTGTAGAAACGGCAAATGTGAATTGATGTCTCGTTTACGTGCGGTGTAAGAAATCATCAGATTTAAAGATACAGCAAGTACGTGGGAGCCGGTAGCATGTCCATTGCAGATTAGAGACCTAAAAGGCTCCCATACACGAACAAACAATTTGTAACGTAAATACTGTTAAGGAATCTGATTGGTCGTTTATGTCAGACACGTCCAGTGTCTTGGGATTGCATTCCATATTCACAATCTTGAACGAACTTGATGTGCCAGAAAGTGTTCCCCTTTCTTCAACGTCATGATCAATCTTTTATCTATTCCTGAAGAATGCTCGGTGGGAAAGTATCACCTCCATTCTACATTTGCTGTTCAGTCCAGATAGCTTGAAGTTGCAAAATTGCTGCTTCACAGAATTTATTCTTCTTCAGAACAGTCAATACATTCTAACAAAAAACTCCGTGGCGCTACATCCCTGAAGGGACAAGGACTACCACCCGACCGCTGCGTCATCTGGTCAGCATGCCGACACCCAAGGCAATCAATACATTCACCTACCTTTAAATAACTAACATAAACCGGAAGTGAATTTATTTATTAATTAACTGGTTGCTTTATCACAGAAAGTCAAAACAGAGACGAACATTGTCTGGCTCTGATGACCAGAATGTAATAAAGACTATGGATTAACTTCTGTTCTTATTGTATCCTAATGGTACACCGGATTTCGAAAATTAAATTTTATAAACATTGTTTCGATCTTTAATCTCATCAATTTTGTAGAGGTATGTCTTTACATCACTTGCGAATGTTTGCGCAATTCTCTTGCACTCTAAATGGGTGATAAAATTGTGCAATTCCAATTTTATGCAACAACAGTTCGCGGATATTGCTTGATCGTGTGTGGAGGTCTCAAGAAATCATCAGATTTGAAGATAAATACGTGGGAGCCGTTAGCATGTCCATTGCAGATAAGAGAAATAAGAGAGACAGAGAGAGAGAGAGAGAGGGAGAGAAATAACATCAACAAGTGGTTCAGATGGGAAAGGAAAAGCTGCAATCGATCTATGTGAATGTATGTGTGTACACAATATTCCATCAGAAAAGTGTATTAAGACAGTCGCTAGAGCTTGAAAGCATTGTATTCAGCTTAAAATGCTGTTTATATCGCAAATAACCCGCTTTGTTCTGTTTTATGGAACTTTCCAAATAACCCCCTTCTTAATGGAACCTTAATAGAGGTAATATAAGAAATTAAAACTGCCTCAAAAACTACTATCATACGAGGAACAAGGAATAAGTAACTGAAAACGAGAAAAATTTTCTGTGACATATATGTACGAATAAATAACTGGTATTTTATTTGGGGACAGCTTCTGTAAATAATTAAGTGGTGCTATTAATAAGCAAACAGTAATCGCTTATTTTCTTGTACACAGTTTTAGATTCTTATTCTGAAAGCTTTGCACATTTTTACCTTTTAAGTGTATTTTATATATTAATTATTTGGCGTTGCAGTTAATGCATGATATAATAATCCCCATGGTTTATATAAATGTTTTAGGGGAAATGCTACCAATAACATACTTGCAGCTATACTGAGGCACATTTACTGAACGCCTGGTTCACATATTTATTTCGTATAATTATCATCCGGATCATTAAATTCAATCATCTTTAAACTAAACATACAGGCAATTAAAGCATTTTATGACAGGTGGCTGCCTTAGTACAACTTCCTTATTAACATAAGAAAACAGGTACTTATATGGATATAATTAGCTCATTGCAGTGTTAAAAATACAGCGTATATTACATAGTAATAGGATATATATAGGGGCCGTATTTTTTTGTAATAACGATAAGCGCGAAATTTTATAAAACAACCTCCCTTAGCTATACTTAGCTTTTATATG
Source organism: Ectobius pallidus (assembly GCA_964059195.1). Taxonomy (NCBI): domain Eukaryota; kingdom Metazoa; phylum Arthropoda; class Insecta; order Blattodea; family Ectobiidae; genus Ectobius; species Ectobius pallidus. Next base: position 132,094,830 of record CAXKWD010000007.1, on the reverse strand, counting down.
CTTAAAATACCAATATGAACCAAATTGAATCCACGAAATATCGCGAAATTTACTCGATTCCGCGAAATGTGTCTTTAAGCGCGAAATATGCCCCGTCTGTCCGTAAAGTGAGAAATGAGCAAGAAAATGTGCCTTAAAATCACAATATTGTGTTTTGGTGTACTGTATTTTTTATTTCTTAGCAACATGCTTTTTTTCTGCAGTTTCTGTGGCTGTTGAAGATTTGCCGATATATCGATATTTGTGATCGATTACAAAGATTGCAGAATTTACGCAAAAATTCTCTGTAACCTGGTTTGTTCTGTTGTGTACACTCCTTTCCTGCTATTTCTTTACCAAGTTAGCAATGCCTATGATCGATTACAGCAGAAGAGTGTAGAATGTTTGTTACTTGTATTCAACAAATTTCGTCTTTTATCCACAGTGGTATGGTTGGCACCTTCTGTTTGCAAATGGCTATCTGATGGTGTTTAGTAGAAATTACGATAATATTTCTCGTCATTATATTTGAACATTGCGCAATGTTTCCAATGTAGTATAAAGTAATTTATTTCACGAAATACCCACCGAAATAGAAGGAAGTTAACACCGAAATCAGTCATTTTATTTCACCAATAAATCAGGACCCTAGCTATATATACTACTTCTGGTTTCCAAAAAAATGTTGCTTATATTATAAGTTCAGACGTTTATATCTTCAGTCACTGTACAGAACTTGCAAGGGATAGGTTTGTCCGGCATTCCGTCTTCTGAGATAGATGAATAGTAAGGGAAATTATGCAAAATGAGGATAGGCCTACTCCTAATATTTAACTTTAATGATAAAAAAAAACCTATGAAAGGATTGTCATCAGCATCGACAAAAAAGTTATGAGTTTTAAAATATGAACTATTAACTTAGGAGCAAGACAGGATTGTCCAATGAAGCTCATACTGGTTAATATAAATATTTTAAAGGTGACAATTACCGAATGGCAAGCACATCTATATAGTACATAATTCAACGAGCTTATAATGGTATTTATTAAAATACGAGTATGTTTATGAAAAGAGCAACGCAAGTTTCATAATTTTCGTACGAGTTCTTTGCCCTAGGTTGCCAGTTTTATCCTGGCCCATGTCGATGGCATTTATATGTGCATATATGTGAAAGACCCATATCTAGAATTATTACAGTGTTATAAAAGAACTTCTGCAGGACAAAATTCCTGCACACCTGCGACGGTCACAGGCCTAAATAGCAGTACACTCCCATCGATATAAAAAAAAAAAACATAAAACTAACCAAACCATCTTTGTTTTCGTGTCTTTCGCGGCAGAGGAAACGGACGTTTTTCAAATAACCATAACTCAGAAGATTTTCAAGTTAAACACAATTTAATTGCACAGAAATGTAGCTTGTATAATGCAGTTTCTATTGACTATTTCAGAATTACCTCTGAAAAATAACGTCCGTCAGGTGACGACCTTCTTTCTGTATACACTCTCGTAACCTCACTTCGAAATTCTGCATTGCTCTTCCCAACATTTCTTCCTCCACATTAGTGATATCTACACGAATGAACTCTTTTAGTTCTTGGATGTTGCGGGGTTTGTTTATAAGTAAACGTTTGATTTGAGGTAACCCCACAAATAATAGTCACATATGGACAAGTCAATGTCGCCAAAACGGGAGATCACATGTTGAGGAAACATGTCGCGAACCACTTGCATTGATGCTCTCGCAGTATGCGCTGTGGCACCATCTTATTGGAACCTAATTTGCTGCATGTTTACTCTTCGTCTGCGTAGTTCCGGAAGCAGGAACCTGTTGAGTATTTCAATGTAGCGTGCTGAAGTCACTGCCACTGTGGTATTGTCCTCTTCAAAAAAATAAGGACCGATGATTCCGAATTTAGCAACACCACACCACACTGTTACTGGATATACCCAGAAGAAGGCCACAACATGAGGGCCGAAACGTCGGTTTTAGACATGATGACACGGCGCCACCCGGACAGTCAAGGTTATTATTAATGATATTGCATGTTAGAAAATTCCATTGTTGCGTCACTTGACGGCATTTATTTTTCGGAGGTAAATCTGAAATAGTCAACAGAAACTGCATTATACAAGCTTCATTTCTGTGTAATTAAATTTTGATTAACTTGAAAATCGTCTGAGTTATAGTTATTTGAAAAACGTCCGTTTCCTCTGCCGCACCTAGTCTTATCACAAGGCAATTTTCCAACTTGTCTCAAAATAACGAGAGTCACACCTATTTTTAAAAAAGGTGATAGAAACGATCCATCAAGTTATCGACCTGTTGCTATTGTTCCCATATTTAGTAAGATAATAGAATCTAGTATGTTGATCCAACTGTATAACTTCTTTACATGTAATAATTTACTTTATTGTAAACAATTTGGTTTTAGGCCTAAACTCTCGACAACAATGGCAGTCGAATCTTTGGTAAATATCATCCTAGAAAGTTTTGAAAACAAGATGTTAACAGGAGCAACTTTAATCGATTTGACAAAAGCATTTGATTGCATTGCGCATGACATATTGATTAAAAAACTTAATTACTATGGTATCAGAAATATAGAATTACAATTAATGAAATCTTATTTAACCAATCGCCAACAAATGGTAGAAATAAATAAAACCCAATCTTCTTTCAGAACAATCATTGCTGGGGTCCCCCAAGGATCAGTCCTAGGACCTTTTTTATTTACAGTCTTTGTTAATGATTTGGATATAAATATACCATGTACTACTATTTTATATGCAGACGATACCACCTTAATTGTAACTGGCAAAGATCCTCTTACTGTTAAAAGTAATTTAGATAATTCCGTTGAAATAGCCAAGTCTTGGTTCTCATCAAACTATCTATCAATTAATATGACTAAAACTAGTAATATAATTTTTTCTTTAAATGCACTAATGGATTTCAATGATATAGATATATCTGAACATGTCAAATTATTGGGCTTAACATTAGATAATAAACTAAATTGGGAACAGCACACTGAAACAGTCTCTAAGAAACTATCCAGAGTAATGTATCTACTTAATAAGCTAAGATATAACGTAACCCACGATATGTTAATAACTGCATATTATGCTTTTTTTCATTCAATCCTGAACTATGGAATTAGACTCTGGGGGAATTCACCCTCTGCAACGAAAATTTTTATATGGCAAAAAAAGGCCATAAGATGTATTCAGAGACTCTCAAAAAGAGACTCCTGTCGAGAAAGTTTTAGAAATTTACAAATTATGACACTGCCATCATTGTACATTTTTTCCAATCTAACTTATGTAAGAGAACACATACAAGATTTTAATGAACGAGCATTTTTTCATAACTATAAGACAAGGCACAAGAATGATATAAACGTACCACACCACAGGTTAAGCAAAACAAGCAACAGCTATAAATATTTGCAAGTTAAACTTTTTAATAATCTTCCTCAATCTATAAGAGAATTGCCCTCAAAAGTATTCAATAAATTAATTGCCAAATGGCTAAAAACTAAAGCACATTATTCACTAAATGAATTTCTGTCACTAAAAATCTCAGCCACTGAGTTTTATTGATGTACTTCAATACAAGGGTTTTTTACTGCACTGTAATGCATTGTACTTTTTATTGGTATGTAAACTGTGTACTATTTGGACAATGCCTATTTCTATCTAGATGGATGATTAATGGCGGAAATAAAGAATCTTATCTTATCTTATCTTATATCCTGGAATCTTTCTCAAAACTCTTATCTCATTTTTTCTTTTGTCAAAAAGAAATGCGGGAAAGGTCGCCACTTTATAAAAATCTTATAATTGTGTCATTATTTCTTTGACCATACAAATTTATTTTTATAATATTATGCAAACTTTGAAATTTTAAAAATAATTTAAGTCAAAATCTTTCCATTGTTTTGACTTAAAATGTAAGGTAATTGCTTTCCTGTTGTACAGGAGCGTCTACTATAACGATTAGCCTCTCTTTGATATTTTATTTAGAATGAGTCAATTATAGTCTATTCTTATCTCCTGATATTATGATCAATTGGAGCCAAAACGGAACTGTGTTGAGGAAGTGAATTTAAAAGGAGTGTTAGACGTGGAAACGTGGGTTGGATGTACAGGTAACAGTAAGAGGGAAAGTATAATAATAAACTATTACACAATGCTTTATTAACTGATGACGGATTCGAGATTGAGCCGTCCCATTGTCTTCCTTCATGGCTGAGCAAGCGCTAATTTCCCCTTTCGTGGAAACACTAAAACGCATTTTATTGCTGCTTCTGAGAGAAGGTGAAACGACAGTTTCAGGATTGTATTTTATTAAGAGAAAGGCGGTAACTTAAAATGTAGAGGCGTTTTAAGATGAAAGATCAGTAATATGACTTCTGTATTTCACGCTCCGTTGGAAATAAATACGAAGGTCTTTTATAACGGGTGTCCCAGAATCACTCAATTGCTTAGAAGTTTTATATTTTGGCTTTTTTATACAAAGAAATGCTTTCGATTACAAGAAAATACTCAGATATGATACAAATACTGTAAATAAGTATTCATTTGAATGATCTAAATAAAATAGTCTATTGGTCCCGTAAACCAAAAATAAAGGAAATGTCTTTTCGAACGCTAGCTTAATATTCTTTTTTAAACCCCAACATTATTTTTTTAATGAAATAACTCCTTGAAATGATAACTTAGGAAATGGTTCTATGTCTCTCGAGTCCTCATATAAAATGACTACCAGAAGCAATATTAGGGGAAACACGCCGATGCTACTGCCTAAGGTTCTGGGAGTCTCAGTCTCAAGTACGCCAGAGAATCAAAGAACTTGAATAGACAGCACTCTAATTTTTTATCCCTGCTTTGGGCCTTACTTAACTTCTGGTCGATCGATTTAAACTAGGGCTGAAGATCGATTAAATTTTCTAATTGAGTTAACGCTTGACTTTAATCGATTAATGGACTGTTTAATCGACAAACAGGTTGGTATTTTAAACGAAACCAAAGTGTACATTTAATATTGTTTTACACGTTTAATAACTACTACACCACAGATAATCAGAAGAAATCCTGAATTAATGAATACCATTACTAGTTAACTAGTGAAAAAAATATACAAAACTTACATTTCCGGTTACTTTTTCAGCGAAGACTTGCAAAACTAAACTACCCTTCAGATTTCTGAAGAACGGGAATTGTTTGGACACAATAGGCTGAATGACACATGTTGTGCCAAGGCCGGAAAAGCGAGTTTTTCGGAATTCGACTAAACCGATTAATCGGAAAATGTAATTGATCAACGATTAAATGTTTAATCGATTAATCGAGCCGATTAACCGATTAATCGGCACAGCCCTAATTTAAACAGAATGGAGTAATAGTTATAAATTTATTAATAATGAAGTAAATATTGAAGTATTGTACAAACAGTTTAGCAGCTTCTTCCCCCTATTTTTCCTCATTTTTAACACCTTTTCCCTCGCTTTTTCTATATGGAACTGCACCTAAAAATCCTAACCCTGAATCACGGAAATATTTGCAAATTTTAGTAATTCTTTGTACCTATATACTGTATGTTTTTCTTGGTATGCTACCGCACAACAATCAAATGCCTTGTCTGAACTGGTAGCTGGCATGCATAAAGCATGACGAGAGAAGGCCAAAGAGTGTCCATAGAACTGTAACCTGTGTAAATCATAGCAAAGTGTAGCACGTTTAACCATTCAATAGGACGATTTCACGACTTGCACTTCACGAGTCCATGAATTCTTTCTCTTCTTCACTTGATCTCCCTCTAACCTCTCTCATGGTCATGAAATCTGTGGTTTCCAGAAACATAAGAAGAAAATGTATTTTCTGACTTGCTGGAATAATTCACAGATTACGATAAATAGACACGACTAATGTTAAGCATATCCCACTTATGTATTTAACACAGCCTAACGAAAAACTGTACAATTCTTACAGAAATTATTGTTATCATTTGGGCCCTGAAGTTGATGAAAACTCATATTTTTAATAATGCACTCTATTACACGCTAATGTTAAAATGTGTACAAGACATGAAAGAAATAACAAAATATCGATGGCTTAATTTTGCATATTGTTGCATATTTTGTTAGTTTCGCGATAATGCATCGTTATTTGCATGATTTATGGCCGGTTTCTATAAACTCGCGAATTACCTATGGGTAAATTATCCAATGCACAGAATTTACACAAAAATAACACCACACAAACACAAATAATTTAAAGATAGCAATCACATACACTTGTGGCGAGTTTCTAGATAAATGTCCTCTGGGTAAATATGAAAATGACAGAAAAAATGTTCCTATAAACTCGGGCTAGATCTTTCCAAGGGTAAATCTTCGGGTTAATTTATCCTTTCATGGATGGCTGGATAAAATTTAACCTTTCATAGGATCAATAGTAATATTTAAACAATGAGAATCAAAGACTTCTGAATTAAATTAACTGTACAACTCCAAGGCCTTGCTCATTATATCATTGTAGGTTAAATGGAACTAATTTGTCCATGGATAATTTACCCATAGGTAATTCACTAGTTTGTAGAAACCGGGCAATAAACTGTTTGTGCAAATTTTATTACTTTTCACATTTTTAACGGCATATTTCTGACATATATTAAATATTGTGAAAATCTCAGTTAATTCCAACATTTACAGTACCTATATTTACATATTTAGAATCGACTTACAATAATTGACAGTACATAGGCTAATGTTTTCGGAACTGATTCTACATTGTTAAAGATACTTTTACTAGTTTTAAACTAAATAACATTTGTTACATTGATCTAGATTTTAAAAAAAGTTTTGTATTGTAATTTGTACAACTTCTACTTTTTTGTCATTTATAATGTAGTTTAGCTTACAAGAAACATAAAGTATTAAATTTACTTACATGATCAAGCATATTGCATTGATTCCGGAGCATGTTTTACAAATGTTAGAGCATTTTTGCAAACAAATTTCGTCTTACGATAGAGCATTAAGTTCCGGGCCTTGATTGATTTGATTGATTTTTCCTATTGCCCTCTATGGTGGGGGTAGGGCCTCCAAGTGTAGATTACTTGTACCTGGGTTAATTTTGTTATGCTTATTTTCCGAGAGACGACAGAGGGACAGATGGTAAGCCCATTGCCTTACAAACGCTCTCAGGATACTTGGACGTGAAAGGGCCGAGGAATTTTGTCCAGAGGCTTTAATTTAGGCTTGGAATTCTTTTACGTGGGGTAAATCTACGACACGGGTCCCCAGCTTTAAGTCCCTCCCGAAGAACTCCGTGCCCAGGCGTCCTGAAATATCCATCGACAGTGGCAGGGTTTGATCAACTTCCGGGATTAAGTGATCTGATCATTGAATATTGAAATATAATTGACCTACCCTGTAATACTACTACTTCTGTAACAGAAAAACCACTTTAATAATGACATAAATGTGTTGCAACCGTCCACAACATTCTGCACCATGTATTTGCTAATATTACGAAATATTTGTGCTCTTCGTGCGTCGTGTTTAGAGGGCATTCTGTCGCTTTCAAGCAATTGTGAAATGCAGTAGCTATACTGCGTTTTCTGCATTTCTACATTTAATTAAATACTTTCGTGCTTGTGTCATATTGTGAAATATAAGAGGTTGTTGCGTTTACTTCCGAAACGTATAATTCCAACGCAGGAAACTGTTTATAGAGCGTAAACGCCAAAGCTATAAATGAGGTGAGAATAAACATAGAAATGAGGTGAGAATAAACATAAAATTTGCTCACAAAATTTACGTAAAATAGATGTAGGCTATTCTTGGAATAGTTCTACTTTTTTTATTCGTAATGAGTTTGGTTCAACTCTTTGATTTAACTTATGTATATTAGGCTGTATGTAGTTGGTAGAGGTGCCTGCCAGCCACCTGGGCGGCCCGGGTTCGATTCCCGGCCGGGTCGGGGATTTTACACAGATATAAAATTTCCTTCCTGGGTCAGGACTCGGTGTTATGTCCTCATTCCCATCCCGCGAAAGGAACTGGCCACCCTACACGGTATCCTCCGGCCTAGTGTCCCTCGGTCGGGTCGTGGGCCTCCCTCCCACAGTTCTGTCCCAGGGCAGGGCCGGCCTACGGGCCGAACACTTCATCATCATTATCATTATGTGTAGGTTTCGGTTCACTCTTATTTTCTGTATATGCTATTATATGTAGGTTGGATTCAACTTTATTCACCGGTATGTATTGTATATTAGGTGTAAGTTGCGGTTCAATTCATAAGATTTATCTATTGTGTGTATAGGTTTTGGTTAAATTATCTTGATGTATTAACTTACATTATCTGTGGATTTCTGTTCAACCGTCTTGGTTTGTATAACTTATATTATAAATAGGTTTGGCTCATTTTTCTTTATGTATATTTACGACGTCTAGATTTCGGTTGAACTTTTCTGACATTATCATGTGTAGGATTTGGTTAGTCTCTTGATTTATGTAACTTGTATTTTGTATTATGTATGAGACTATAAGTTCAACTGTCTTGATTTAATTGTAGTTTGTGTAGACTTCGGTTGAACTCTCTCGATTTATGGATATTTTGTGTATGTTTCCGTTCAACCCTCTTTTACGAGATTATACGTAGTTTTGAGTTCAATTTCCTTGATTTATAGACTTTATGGGGGAGTATGATGCGCATTTAGACAAGACTGTGGTTTAGCATGGTAAGAAATCAAAATTACAGTAAAACTTTTTAAGCCCCATTAAAAAGGCGGTAGGCTATATTTAGTTACACTCTTGTTACATGTAGCCCTCAATTGAAACGCTGGAAAATTGTTACATTCCATCTAACTTAATTTTCCCTTTGCTAAAACCAAGCTCCACGATAAACGCGATGGCAATTGTATTATTTTTATGGACAAGCGAATCAGAACCCTGGGAATGATTTCCCTTGCAGGCTGATTTGACACCATAATCACAATAACAATTCGTGATTTTCCGGCAGAGTTGACGCGTCGGAAATTGAACACACTGCCATTTGCTTTGTGGCGACAGGCAGCTTTCGGGGGACAGTCACTGTCTCCATTGATAACAGGTGATTCAGCTTGTGTGTTTGTGGAAAGCACTTCACTACAGCTGTTAAAATTACGCTCAGAGACACTTTAATTAACAGCACTCCAGATTTCGGTAGCACTTCGTTTTGATTGAAAACACATCCGCAAGGAAGCCTCGTTCGGAAAAGGTGCAAGATTTTATCGTAATATCAACTATCTGCATTGCAGGCGGTGGACATCATTGAAAACGCTTTGCGAAAGGTCTTGACTAAAAGTAATGTTCTTTATCATAGGTAAATGCCATGAGTGACTTTGAAAATCTCAGATAAATTAAGGAGCAACTTAGTCCCCGGGGGAATTTGTTTAGGGGAGTTCAAAGTCAGTTGGTTCATATATAATGACTATTTAACAAACAAAATTTAATAAATAATAGAGTATTTTTATTACTGAATATATCGTAATTGAATTATATGAACCATTTAATGTCATGTTTATTTAATGTATATTCAATTATGGTTATGATCTATTTTTAGAGTAGTACTGTTAACTATAACGTGGACAGAAAATAAAACAAAAAGCACAACTACGATCTAGAGAAATGGGTTACTGTAGAAGATTAGACTGATTAAGTATTAAATAGTAAGGAATATTGTATTGGAAATACAGTCAGACGAGCTAAGAAGGAATCCTGAAGTAAACAAACACCAGTATGTCTCTCTCACTCTTAGATCGTACTAGTAATGTGCTAGAGTGAGACAGATGTCATTTTTATTATATATTATTCAAGTACTTAATGTTTGAATTTTTTTCTTCGTATTTAATGTACGTTTCTTGTATTCAGGTATATAATTTCATGTTTCAATTTATTATTATTGTTGTTGTTATTATTATTACTATTATGTATTTCATGTTTTTCCCCCGGCTGAATGTTAGAGAAGGCCTTATGTCCTTAACTCCGCCAGGTTAAATAAATAAATGAATAAATAAATAAATATTAATTTTGTGTTAGACCGGCCTTTTCTTAAGAATAACATTTCAACAACCATGGGCCGCTGTAACAACTAATTGGGTGAGAGGAAAAATCGTTTATGCTGCAATCAGTACATGAGTGCATGAATTTTAGCGCACATAATGCACAGCACCTGATTGATTAGGAGTGCAGTTACGTAAGTGCAATTCAGCTGAGTTGGAAAACCAGATTAGCGGAGTTGCTTTGATCTCCACCATTTGCGTTAGACACCAGCTAGCTCGTGTAGTTATTTATTTAAACTAAAACATTGACCCGGTATCGGTACCTCTGTGGTTCATCGCCATCAAAGTCCAGTGTGTATGTTTCACAGGGAAATATAACCAAGACCACTTCCTGTACAGTTTATCGTCTGTCTGGCAGATTCCCTTTGTACTGTACGAAGTCCTGAAAATCCAACCAATTATGTAAAAAATTACGGTCAGGTGAAAAAGTTGTCGTTGTTCCAAAATGACTCGATTTTAAATTTTTTACCCGCGATAAACATTCGAAATGGGATTACCTATGACAATTTCTTTCATTGCAGTAAAACCATAACTACTATATATCAAATTTATTTCATTGCTCAGCGTAGAGTATTATAGAGTATTTTCCACCTAATCGCCACTAAATGTTTATAAACACAATTCCAAGAAGGCACGTCGTAAAATTTACAAATATTGTGAAGAGTTGTAGTTTTGTCTGATTTCTTAAAAGTTTCAAAATTATGCACGTAACTGTTAATTAAACACATATATTACAAAAGTACGTACAAATATTTAACAGTATTTACATACTAAGTCAGTTTTACAATTCCTTGTGATGTTTTGTTTTTTAAAAAACTAATGTGTAACAGTTAGGCCTACATAAAGTTTTTTTATATAAACAATAGTTAAAAATCAAATCACCTATCGCACCACTAAGGAAATGAAACTCATCAATATCAGCGTAGTATGTTTATTTGTATATAGATGGGACTAATTTGGAAATAAAATTTAAAGATTCCCCTATCGCATGAATTTACTAACTTCCGAATAGGGACTATTTATACACGGTGAACATCAAAATGGAATATGGTAGATGTTGATTCCTATCCGTATAGGATTTTTTAGTGCAATATGAAAATAACCTATTAAATTAAATTATTTTATCGGTATTTAACCCCAAAATACTGACAAAAACTTTTCTGTGTCTGACTTAATATAAGTGTACATCTAACTTATAAAGGTATTTAATCATTAAAGCTTCATAAAGGTAAATGCAGTCTATTTGCAATACCCATGACTAAATAATTTCGGTTTTCACTATCTGGAAATATTAATTAATATGCTGCTGGTATGCAGATACTGGTTAAATTTATTTTACCGCATTCCAGTTAGTTTGTGGATTTCTTGGGAAGCAAGTTGAATTAACTTTTTTCTAAGTGTTCTTCGTATTCCTATTTAAATCCAAGGCAACTGTTTCTTGGAATCAGTTTAGATGGCGGTGCCTGTCTCCTGGTGTATCAATACGCCCATCTTGCTGCAGTGCGATGTCTTGCGTGCTATAAGACCTGTCACGTGTTTATTCATATTATTAATTACGTACTTCAAATTTTAATATCCTATCTTCTAAATATTTATAATGTGTCATATTTAATAGAAAACTGCATAACGATGAGCTTCATAACCTGTACTCTTCACCGGATATAGTGACTGACTGACTTGTTCCTGCAACCCCTATGGTGAGGCATAGGGCCTCCAAGTGGAGGTTTCATTACCTATACTAATTTTGTTACGCTTATTTTCCGAGAGAGGGCAGAGGGACAGGTGGTAAGCCCATCGCCTCTCAACCCCCCTCCGGAAAGTAAGGTATTACTTGGACGAAAGTAAAGTGTTCCCTAAACAGATCATAGGGGCCCTAAGGGTTCCAGGAGGATGAGGCTCCCAGTTTTTAGAAAATCGGCACATGAAAGTGATAAGGTTGTCAGCCTTACGCACCGGCCGCCTTTTCCCCCAGGATTGCTCCTGATACTCATTTCTGTTAGAGGCTGAGTCGACCCCAGGGCCATAGTGCCAACCAGATATAGTAAGGGTAATTAAATCACAGAGGATGAAATGTGTTAGACATGCTGCACGCATGGGGGAGGAAAGACGTCTCAAAAGTATTGAATGGGAGACCCGAAGGGAAAAGACCACTTGGAAGACCGAGACGTAGGTGAGAGGACAATATTAGGATGGATTTAAAGGAATGGTTGGATGGAGTTAGCGCAGAGTAGTTTTGAATGGCGGCCTCAGGTAAGCGCGGCAATGAACCTTCGGTTTCCACAAAATAGATCATATTCCTTTAGCTTGCTGAGGGATTGTCTATTGCCATTTAGTAAGTGAGTGATATTTCATAGGTTCGTTGCTTGCTAAAATAAAGGCTAAACCTTAGAATGCTCATAGTAGGTAGTTGTTATTCTCATCTTTAATTTTCATATCGGGTATGCACAAGGAATTGCCAGACTAACTTAATTAAAATCTGTTTGAAATTTTGTACGTGGTAGATTAAATTAAATTAAATGGCTTCGCCTGGTAGATGTTTTCTTCCCATCTACCAGGATTCTAAAAACTACAATTCCAATACAGAAATTACAAGAAAATTACAGTAAGGAAAGAAAGTAATACTGACACTAACTTTAAGGTATAAAATATAACACACTGTTAACACAAAATGATTTAATTAAGTTAATTAAAGTTGGTTTAAAATTAAAATCCGTTGAATAGTATTACAGATTATGTAAAAATAGTATAAAATAAAGTAAATAGCCTACATAATCTCACACCTCTTCCTCTTCAGGTCCATAATAGAGCTACGATATTAAAATATTACTTCTTATGAGAGCATGTATCGGAAATTTTACGTTGATTATATTAAGTACTTGAACACGTAGTCAATAAATGACAGTAGAGAGTGAATTCTTGTACAGGGGCTAATTAACCTAGCACCTTGTATCCTGTATTCTGTGGAGTACAGTAGGCTGCCTACGCACTGGGAAATAACGCCTGTAGCCTTAATACTTGTGAGCATTAACTCCTCTGTGCCGAGCTTGTAATTAATTAATATGGCCTCAGGGGTTCTGCCTTCTATATTCAGCTTACAGTCAACTTTTAATTGCTTCTCCTTTTTGCCAAAGTTATTTCACTGCTTATGGAACGCTACAAGTGGATATCATTCGAGCAGGGATATAAAGCAAGAGATAAAGATTTAAGTACTAGGATATTATATATTGTTTTATAACGAAAAATGTGAAAGATATATTGCTTCTCATATTAGTTAAGTCAGTTGATTAAAATTACTTCTAGAGTTCATATAACTTTTCCAATTAGAGACCTTAAGGGTACTTTGTTTATATTTATTTTTTAATAACACTTGATATTGGATACACAATTCTATAGATCAGTGGTTCTCAAACTTTTCAGTCCGCGGACCCCTTGAAAAAAATTAAAATTTCGCGGACCCCCTCTGGGTTTTGAAATAAAAAACTAAACAAATACTTTGATTCAAATGTATTAAATTCAATAAACAAAATAACAATATCAATGTTAACAAACAGAGTTAACTACTTAAGCTGCTTTTGATTAATTAGTTCTGCAATGTTAGGGCTAATGTCTGATAATTTCAATATTAAGTCACTTTCAACTTCATGTTTATCTCTCAACTTTGATTTCAAGTACGTGAGGTGGGAGAACGCTGTTTCACATAGATAAGTAGTGGGGAAGACAGTTAAGCACTTCAAAATTACTGGATATCCTATTTCTTCTTAAACCGCCTGCGGACCCCCTGAAACACCATCGCGGATCCCACTTTGGGAACCACTGCTATAGATGATTCCATATAATTGAACTTCTTATTATAAAATTACGATTAGTGGGTTATTGATTCATGGACGGACCCACAGAATTGTGAACAAATACAGTAAACTTACACAAACAAACCTTTTCAACACACCCATCAGCCTTTTTATACATACATACTACAATTGTCTAGCGGTGTAAAGTGGACATCAATTAATATGTAATCAGTAGGAAGTGGTATAATTTGTCTGTCATCTGGTAAGCCTAATCTAAGAGTCTTTAGTTTTTAACAGGAAGCGTTTCAATCCTTTCAGTGCTAAATTTATACATTTATATAAGCAGTCATCAGGTGAATTCATTTGTGGGCTCTAAGCTTACAATCGATGTGGACAATTTCAGTAGGTCAGCTAATAACCATGAATTACAATCATAAGAAGAGGACAAATCCTCATTTTTGATATAAAAGAACATTCTATTAATCTTATAGTTTTAGTTTTACACTACTTTTTATTTGACGCTAACAAATATTTGCAGTAGTAGTGAAAAGATTAAGTTGGGTACAATTTTCTAAATGTTAAATAATTTGGTCTCAAAATCTAAAAATGGATTTGACCATGAAGGCTTTGATAATTTTATGAGCGATTAATTTGATCTAGGCCTACTTCAGCTGATCTATCATATTCTAATGTCTGAGTTTTAAAACCTTTATTGATAATTCTCTAAAATAGCCTATGTGATCCTTCGTAGATTGACACAGACCGACCATAACAACATATTCTGCGTACTCCAAACAATAAATCGCCTTTTCATTTAAGCATATAGTGCATGTGGTAGGACAAAACAAAGCAAATACATCAAAATAATTTCCCACTTGAATGACAAATCTGTTTGCATACATATTACAGAAAATCCCTAAAATCTCTTCTCTGCCATTATAAAATGAACGTAAATATTTTTGTGACTCCCAAATCACTTGGTTTTGTTTTTATCAAAATCCATTATCAATGTTTGTATTCCATATATGAACATCCGGCAGTAATTCAGTATCTCTCGATGTCTTTCTCTGTCAGTCTGTCTGTCCGTCCGGCTTTCTCCGTCTCTCTCTTTCCCTCTCTCTCTCTTTCTCTTTCCCTCTCTCTCTCTCTCTTTCCCTCTCTCTCTCTTTCCCTCTCTCTCTTTCTTTCTCTCTCTACCAGATTCTATTCATGTTTCGGTAAAGTGATGGATTCATCGTTAAAAATAAATGACAAGGTTAACGGCGATCTGAATGCGAACTAGCATGGTTTATGTCGATGTGATAGATTTCCAATAATTGGACGAACGGCAGACATATCAATATACCAATATGCCACAAATATACCGCAATAATAATAACCATTACAAGTCAATTTGCTGTACAACTTTCATATTTCTAAGTTATAATGATTCATGAATTCTACGAGACATCACTCAAGTTCTACCTGACGTTGTTTGTTAAAATACGGTTGGTTGTTTGGCTACGTAGAAATCTTTCCCGCGCAATCTAACTAATATTTATAACATAATAATTGCACTTTAAATTTCGTAAAACATCGAATCAAGCTATTTATAGAGTAGCTTACTCTAAATCTACTTTTTGTCTACATTTATAAACAACAAAACTCGTGTAGAAAATTATATTATATATTATTATACCTAGGTATATATGTGGGGTACGCCATAGCGTAGTGGTTGAGGCGCTGCGCTACAAACCGGAAGGTCGCGGTCTCAATCCCCGATGAGGTCGTTAGAGTTTTTCAATCGACCTAATCCTTATGGTGGCACTATGGGCCCTGGGGTCGACTCAGCCTCCAACAGAAATGAATACCAGGAGCAATCTTGGGGGTAAAGGCGACCGGTCGTAAGGATGACAACCTTACCACATTCAGGTGCCGAAGTCTAAAATCTGGGAGCCTCAACCTCCTGGAACCCTCTGGGCCTCCATGGCCCGTGTAGGGAACACTTTAAGAATTTCCTTTCTCAATATCAGGATATCTCCACTTCTACTTAAACTCTCCCAGATTTAAATTACATGTGGTATAATAATTTGAGATCAGGCTGTACTGTTCGCAGTTGCTTAGGTAAGTGACCAGCTAGTAAATGCAAGCAATGCCTTGGCTGGTACTGTCACTATTGCAGGGAGTATTTTTTCAGAAGGTTTTCAAGTAACATATCAGCCACTTAAAGTGTAGCGTCCCCTTAACATAATCTAGAGGTCGGCGAGGACATGAATTCTTCCATTACTTTGCGGAAGTTTCCATGCCCCCTGATTCGTAACTACACAAGCTTACCTGCTCTTGCATACACTCAGAGGCGTAAGTGATGCAGTAATGGAGTGACAAAGGCTTTAATGAATTTTACGCTTTAGTTGATGGCTCAGGTCAGTCGATACATTTTATGGTAGCAAAATGTATTTTCTATGTAAAAGAGCTTTCACCTTTCCATTGCTATTCACTCACATTTTAAAATTTCACATCCCAAGTACCAAAAAAAGAAATAAAAAAAAACTATTGCAATATAAATATCATTACTAGGGCAAGGCATTTGATGATTTAGCATCTTGTTTGTATAAAAGTTAAAAGATAGCTCGAGTATATATAAATGTGTATCAAGAAATAATTGATTAAATAAGGGGAATTTGTTTTTGTATCTTTTGTTTTATTTTGCATTTTTCGTCATTTTCAAGAGATAGGTCATTTTTGGCAATTTGTAGGTATTTTTCAGCATTTTTAAGTCACTTTCGGCATTTTTAGGTCTTTTTCGGCATTTTAGGTCATGTTTCAGTGGAGGTAGAGGAGTTTTTCCATCTCCGCAAAGTGTTCAGAGTTAATCTTAATTCACGTTTATTGTAAACACCATAGCAGTTGGTCTTGTAGCAATAAAGAATTATTTTTTCATTCTTATTAGATGACACATATTTGCTAGGGGCAATTTGATGGGCATACCAGTTTGGAAAGATTTTATTTTTTCGCTAAGGGTATAAATTTACTTACTTTTTTAGTAATAAAATCAGTGTGTTTTATATTGTAAATCCATATATCCGTTAAATTCCTTTTAGCAATTCATTACTACAAAAAAAATAATATAAGTAATAATGGAAAATTTATTGGTCATTTTTTAATGTGTTATATTTTCACTATTTTTAGGTCATAAATGCTTTTTTATTTTGCATTTTTTTCACTATTTTGTAGTCATTAAATTACTTGCCCTAATCATTACATACGGGATACAACCCACAACGGATTGGTTGGTTTGTGATTACTTAACGACGGGGGACTACTACGACTTAGTCCTGTGTGCGTGCCGGAATTTTATTCTGCAAGAGTTCTTTTACATGTCTGTAAATCATGCACACATAAATAGTTGTTCATTACAAAATATGTTCTTTTGTAATGTAAAACCAAAAATAAAACCATCGTAAAAATATTGAATAATACACATATTAACGTTTACACAATGTTATTATAAAATAGATTCTTCTTTACAAATAAATTTTCGTAACGAGTTATAACATTTCTGTATATTATGTTATTTCAATCTTACCGTTTCATTGTGCTTTCTAATTAATATTATACATTTTATGTTAAAAATGATAACGAAAAGTTCTGGTGGCACAGTTTGATTAAATGAAATTTTATCTTATCCTTGTGTCTATGTTCTTAATTTATGATATTAATAATACTATTAATATGAATTTGTATTAAATAGTATATCTGACGAACATCAGAGACAGTATGCCTTTTCTGTAGTTCATGAATACCTATTTCCAGCTTAAATGTTACTGCACAAAACAGTAGAAATCCGGTCACAAAAATCACAAAATTGCAATACTGCATATGACAATGTTAACTTTCAGTGAGATAGACCATTAAGGGTAATCAGTCATAGAAGAGAGGTTCCGTCTGATGTTGTGAAGCGAACTCTGGCTATCTCAGTTGGTAGAGCGGCGGCATGGAAAGCCGAAGGTCATGGGTTCGAATCCCAGTTTCATAGAAATTTTCTCCTATAGTATTCTCATTATGTTACAGGTTTTTAATTATTAAGGACACATAGATCAAAGGATACTTGTGTGGCAAGTGTAATGTTGATTCCATTAACTTAAAATAAAGCATTTCCATGATGCTTTTTAAATGAAGACGAACAGAAAGGAATTTAATTTTAGAGTCTGAATTGCCAGACTTCCTTCAAACGGTCTGATGACTCCGAGCATGGTTTAAGATTCATTCAAGTAATGCGTTCAGGTTTTATACAATTGTAATTCTTTAATCAATAAATATAAAAGGATACCAAATTTTTATCTTCGATGATTTGCAGTGGCGTGGAGATTCTACACTGATTTTCTATCGATCTTACTTACAGGTACATACACATATATGCATATATATATATATACATACGTGCATACAATCATTACATTTGAAATTAATTAAGTATAGTTAATCGAATTGGAGGATGTCATTCCTTATTTGACTTATTTTAATTAAAAACGGAATTAATATGTTAAAACATTATAACAATTTTCTTTTTAAAACTATAATATCATTGTAGGGTAATAAAAATGTATGTATAAGCAATAGAAATCCCTCTCCCGATAGGGTGCGATCTTGTCTGTCGTTCGCGTAATTCCTAAAAGGATGAGGTAAAACTTCGATTAAGAAAGAAAAAGGAAAGAAAGAAAGAAGAAACTTTTATTCAGAACATTTATACCTACACAAACGTTCCTAAGACAAAAGATCAAAATCAAAATATAAGCACCTCAATTTAATAAAGCAATTCAATGTATAAGTAACGTTATTTATTGATGTTAAGAATGAGACCTCTTCATAATTTAATTTTACGAGGACTATTTTTTTTCAACCTCCGACGGGACATGAAATGAAAACCACAGTGAAAAAAAAACTGTTTCATGTGAAACATTTACGTACACCTTCTAGCTACTTCTCTACATAGTTTCGCTCCGATTGAGACATTTGTCGTAGCGTGGTACCAGCTTTTAAAAGCAATGAAGAACTTCAAAAGGCTTCAAAATGCCGTGAAGACCCTACTCAATACGCTGGCGGCAGTTTCTATGAAGAGGGCAATATACGCATTGGAAAGTTGGTACCACGCTACGACAAATGTCTCAATCGAGTGAGACTATTTAGAGAAGTAGCTAGAAGGTTTACCTAAATGTTAGAAATAAAACAGTTTTGATTTTCACTGTGGCTTTCATTTTATGCCCCATCAGAGGTTGAAAAAAAATAGCCCTCGTATACTACAGTGTTTTAGAGGACAAAAATAGGATGAACAAGTTCTGCCTCCTGGAAATGTGGCCGTTAAGACTTGATATTTTTATATAACTATACTGATAGGCCCTATTCTATAATTTTGTAATCTTCGTTTAAAATTGGCAGTTTCAACTTATATTTATTATTTCCATAAAGTATTCATTCATAATTATCGTAACTTGTCATAACACATTTATGAAAAAAAATTCTTTAAACCGTTTAATTTTTAATAGGGTTGAAAATGGCATAATATATGCCGAAATCCATCCCCGTAACGACGATCTAAGAAGAAACTAGTGTCTAGGACAATGGTTTTAATTTAACACCAGAACTTAACCAGGAGTGACTTTTGTTCAAGGATAGCGTCACTTTACGATTTTATTCTAAGCTTTCATGTAGGCCTACACATTCTATGAAGAGATTTTTAATAACGGAAGTCTGAACTTTCAGCAAATTATTTTGAACTTGTGATTTATCACATTTTTTCATAGTGGTTTTATTTTGGTTTATATTACATTTTGTCAGCAATCATAGATTCAAATTAATATCTGATCTTTTTATCATTTCCTAGGTCTAGATTTCTTAGGTTGATCTTAAATATTTTAAATTAACGGGGGTATAAAGTGGAGCTGTTCATACTTTAGCTTCGTTTAAAATGATCAGAATGCCCATAATAAAAGTAGTAAAAGTGTTCTAATGGATAACCATAAATAACTATAACTCGACCGGTAAGACCTGAGCCAAACAAACGGCTGCGCTGTAGTCTACGATGACGTAATCCAGACCTGCCTGACCTTCATAGCACGTGATGTTTTTTGTTAGTTCATACTGTACAGGCCGTGTAAAAACATCTTAGTTAGCCCCACAGCATTCTATAGTGAAGACCAACAGCGATATTCTGTAAGTTACATACCATTTCTTAAATAATATTTCATAACTAAAAAAGCAAATACTTTATTCACTTTATTTTTGTTTTCAATAGTTACGGGCTATTATGAACCGCATAGTTTGGAATGAATAGTACAGTATATGCATTCTCTTCTGCCCTTACTCCATTGCTACCGGCAGAAGGTAAGCTATCTGCGCGTGTTTGGCTCAGATCTTACCGATAGAGTTATACTTACCCATTCCAATCAGGGAAAAATGCAACCTAGAAATCCATGATACTGCTTCGTTATAACTTACAATGTAACTTTTATTTACACCTCTGGGCATTGTTCTAATCTGAAAAAATATCAAGACAGCATTTTATCAACATCCTCTCGCTTCTTATAAAAGTGACTTTTCAAAACATTTTATCAGACATCAATCAATTTCCAAACTTTATTGATACTGGCAGCAAATTTCGTTGAACTTACAGAATCTTTATGTACGCCACTGGTCAAATGGTATTCTATTCGCACTGCCTCATAACCAGACCTTAATCTGCGAATAACGATTTATATCTCTCTTTTTAGATTTTTTTCCCAAAGCAAAGGCGCTTTTGTATTGGTAAGCGCTCGCGGAAGCGTTTGATTAAAAACGTTCACATACCATTCAAAAGAGACCATCTATAAATCTAAATATTTTTCTGACAAGTAGACTAAACCCTGAACTCGCTGAAAGTTTTAACGATTTGTTGGAAATTAAAATGTCTTTCTTTGTGAGTAGAAAAAGGAGGTTGCTTATTTCGGAGTACAATCCTACCCCCCCCCCTTTTCAAATGTGAGAAGAATCACATGTCATTTTACGTTTTGAAGCATAAGTCAACATCAAAGGAGTAATCCGTACAAAGCCCAGAAAAACATCTATAAACCTTTCCTAGAATGAAGTAACTTATAGCCTATGGTACAGATTGAAAATTATTTAATTTAGGCCTTTTCTTTGTTAGAACACAATGAAATTATGATTTAAACGATAACTACTATCTCAACCCTGGGAATATTTAACAAATAGCCGACATTTTGTTCAATTCGCAGTAAACAAAAAATAAATAAACGTAATAATAACAAAAATATTATAAGTTCTTAACAACTGAATTAGTACCAATATTTTCAAACTAATGGAATTGTTTGAAATATTATCTTTAGGGCCCGTATTTTTTGGTAACAACGATAAGCGCGAAATTTTATAAAAGAACCTGCCTTGGCTATACTTAGCTTTTATATGCTTAAAATACCAATATGAACCAAATTGAATCCACGAAATATCGCGAAATTTACTCTATTCCGCGAAATGTGTCTATAAGCGCGAAATATGCCCCTTCTGTCCGTAAAGTGACAAATGAGCATGAAAAGTGCCTTAAAATCACAATATTGTGTTTTGGTGTACTGTATTTTTTTATTTCTTAGCAGCATTTTTTTTTTTTTTTTTTTTTTTTTCTGTTTCTGTGGCTGTCGCAGATTTGCCGATATATCGATATTTGTGATCGTTTACAAAGATGCAGAATTTACGCAAAGATTGTCTGTGACCTGGTTTGTACTGCTGAGTACTCTCCTTCCCTGCTATCTCTTTGCCAAATTAGCGATGCCTATGATCGATTACAGCAGAAGAGTGTAGAATGTTTGTTACTTGTATTCAACAGATTTCGTCTTTTATCCACAGTTGGCACTTCTGTTTGCAAATGGCTATCTGATGGTGTTTAGTAGAAATTACGATAATATTTCTCGTAATTATATTTGAACATTAACTCTAATCATGTCTAAATCGAAAGTTACTTCAGTTCATACAAGGGCAGAAGGATATAGAAATGGGGGGGGGGAGTGTTAGTTAATGTAAATAAAGAAGCAAAGTTTATCATTGCGGAGTGTTCCCAATGTAGTATAAAGTAATTTATATCACGAAATACCCACCGAAATAGAAGGAAGTTAACACCGAAATCAACCATTTTATTTCACCAATAAATCAGGGCCCTAATTATCTTACATGAGCTTAGTTATGTAACTATTTTCATATTATTAGCTTCAGTAATCGATGATTGCAATTACCATTTACTACTGTAGTCATTAATCTACATATGACTTGCAATCATAATCACTGTATGGTCGATTACCGATTACCGATAATAATTATTAGAAATATAACACTAATCGTTCAACGTTATTAATACATTAACCGTAATTACGTAATCAGGAATCAATTATTATAAAATGCTGGACTGCAGTTTAATGCTTCCTCTTTTGGGGGGGGGGGGGTAACGTCATTCCACTAGTAAAACAGAAGAAGAATACATTTAGTTGAATAAAAACACTTTCTTTAACGCACTTTATTTACCTTAGTAAACTTCTGGACGGCCGTTTCGCAGGCCGTTCAGAAGTTTACTAAGGTAAATAAAGTGCGTTAAAGAAAGTGTTTTTATTCAACTATTTGTTACACAACGCTAAAGTCGGACACAAGAAAGAATACATTTAACCAACAAACTAAAATGGTAAACGTAGGGTAAACGTGGATCCGCTATGACTGTTTATATAAATATATACTGAGTATTTCAGTGCTAAAAAAGGCACACTTTTGCCGGTCATTGGTCAATAAGAAAGTCATTACAGAACGTGTGATCGTGTCCCTTGCACCGATCATCTCTTCTGCTTCCTTCAAATCATATTTCTTCTGGTGGGAAGATAGATGTTCCTTTCCTCAGCATGGACATCACCGGGGTAGTTCTTATAACTTTCAAATCTTACAGTAAAGTCAATGAAGTAGCATTTTTTGCAGTTTTAAAGGCAATCATGCCTATTCTCCTTACGCTACCGTTCTGGGATAGGCCACGAACTTCTTCAATTACCGTGAAGTCTTAAAGACTGCGCGATAGATGATCTGCCATCATGTTACTTCGTCTAACATACTAAAACACATGACATAATAAAACAGAAACGTAATGTGATAGCTTAAAACGATTAGTTAGAATTGAACGACAGTTATATTAGGCCCTACTTATGTCGACAAATCATAATCGTATTGTGATATAATTTAATAGATATGTAAGTATCAGTTACGCAAATAACGTTTTTGCGGACGAATCAAGTATAGCTTACGCCTCGGCCGAAATACTAGGCCGATAAAACTGCATTTTAAATGTGGGCTAGTTCGCTAAAATGCAATTTTCCGGCGTATTAATAGTCCAACAAGCAGCTGTTTTAGAGAGCGTGTACTAAAAAATTATTTTATCAAATGGACACATGAACAATTCACTTGGCCTCCTATGGGCACCTTCAGGTTTATTATACCATATCATGTTTTTTTTAAGTATTTAACAAGACTTTCCTCGTTACGACAAAGTAACTTACAGTACGAACCAATAAAATATCTTAATATGTAACAACGGAATATTCAAATACACATAGAAACGCACGTATTATATACACGATATACAGGTTTTTAAACACCTCCCAGCCGAACTTCTGCAGAAGACTTGCTAGGAGGTGTTTAAGCATCCACCCTACTGCCCGGATCTCGCTCTCAGTGATTTCCATCTTTTCCTACACCTCAAGAAATGACAGGGAATGACAGAAAATGACAGAGAAGAGGAGATGTTTGTCACATGGTTCAATTCCGGTGGCAAATATGTTGAATCATAGCTGAATATTTGCTGTATCTGTTGGTGTATATTTATATGGCCACGAAATTATGTAAATTATATCTTGTTTCTGTAGACGGCCCAGGGTAACTTACTTTATGGACGCTCCTCGTGTATCGGAAATCAATATTAAGAAACAAAAAAGAAGTAAAGACATAGGCAAGATTAAAATTGTAAAATTCAACTATTAAATATGATTACATTCCTTGTCTGCAGTAAAAATTGTATCAAAACTTGTTTGATATAATGACGCACGTGGACTGCAAATAATGAAAAACACCCAAATATGTTAGAGGTGCAGGAAATTCAAGTTTCTACCACGACTCTACGAACGGGAAAAGGATGAAAACACTGTCGTCAAAAAAATTTCCACACTCGGTTATGTTTAATCCTACAACCCTTCGTTTTAGAGACTATCATGTAACGAAATGGGCCACCAAGGACGGGCGATCCATGTTTCAAATATTTTAAATAATACATCCTCTGTGAGTAATATTTTTCGCTTCTTTGCATGCCATTTGATTTAATGTATTGGATTCCATACGCAGTCATGCAATGTAACAGAGGACACTTTATTTTATTTAGACTATTTACAAATTGGGGAAGGGGGTTATAACTCCCCAGCTAACAAGGAAGCTCTCACGCGAGCTTCAAAACTTTCCTTTTCCTGTGCGCCTGCAATTTGTATGAACTCTGCCATGACTTCAAGGGCGGAACAGATCAATAAATGTCTCCTTGACATTGAATTCTATATTAATGCGTATTTTCCTTTGCTTCTTCTATAAATCCCTATATATGTATCTCTTAACAAGGAATAAAAACTTTATTAGATATTCTGATCTTTATGATCTTGTACCGATTACATAAATGTATATGTAATCATGTTTAGTCACCACCTAGCAAGTCTTCTGCAGAAGTTCGGCTGGGAGGTGTTTAAACATCCACCCTAAAGCGCGGATCTCGCTCCCAGTGATTTCCGTGTTTTCCTACACCTCAAGAAATGACAGAGAATGTCAGAGAGGAGGAGATATTTGTCACACAATGGTTCAAATCCCTGGCGAGAGACTTGTACGACACAGGTATTCAAAAGTTGTTTCCACGGTATGACAAATATTTCAATTCCGGTGGCAAATGTGTTGAATAATAGCTGAATACTTGCTATATCTATTGGAATATATATATATATGTCCACGAAATTGTGTTTTGTTTCTGTAAACAGCCCCAGAGAAACTTAGGCCTAATTTATGGACGCACTTCGTATATCCTCAGACTTGGATCAGAAAGTGGAAGGGTGAGCTTCAATTAGTAACTTTTTAGAGAAGGGTATTACTACAGTTACCTAGTTACGTATCTATTACCTATAGTGACCATTTCTCGAATATTTTCATACCTAATTTTATCGTTTCTTGTTTATCATAGGTAATCCCACGAGAGTTTACGAGTTTATCGATAGATTCGCGACTGCGCAGTAGTAATTTAGTAGTAGTAGTAGTAATTTAGCACTTTTGTTACAAACCTTCGCTCAGATGATAACTTACAAAATGACTATTCTTCCAAAAGATTTATGTGAAGAACGGCCTCTGTTTTTGAGCAAGCACTTCAATCAAGATTTCTTCAGCAGAACCAGAAGCTATGAGGATGTCCCCTATACGCCATAACAAGTTATATGGCGACTACTAGATGAGATGGTCCCGATTCATTTGATACGCAAACATTTTAAGGGCTGGTTTGAACACAAATACCCCTAACTCTCGTATAATACAGTAGTAAAATGTGAAATAAATTCAATCTAAAAGTAAAGGAAGAGTTCATTCGTTTTTACGGCTATGGTAACATAACCTATCGATTCCTCTATAGATAAATTTGGTAAAGTGTTCAGGCAGAGACCTGCAAAAGCCACACCATACCACTTTGAATATGTCATTTCAAAAAAGGTAATGAGTCACAAAATTAAAGTTTTTCAGAAGAAAGAAGAACTGTATATCATATAAACCATCAACATTTCAATTGTAATGGACTCGTGACCTTTCTGGATGGATTGGACATTTTGATCACAAATTGCAACACTATTTTAAGACGTACTCATGAACTTCTTACATTGACTCATCGTACTATCTTTACTTAACCGTTTTCCATGTACCGGTATAACTAATTTTCATAAAAAATGTTATTCGTGACCTTTTTGTAATGACCGATTCATTTATAATGTCGCCAGTTGAGTTTAGGAGTGAATTAACACAATGTATTGCAAAATAAAAAAGAGAAAGTTAATCTGTAATATTTCGAACTCTTAGTTTAGGTACCCATAATACGCAAATACTACGAAACCAATTTTCCAACTGTAAATACCAATTTTTCCGTCTTCAGACACTATTGAATGTCATTGCATGAAATTTACAGGGCATCTTTAAGATGTTCTACTCAACACAAATCTTTAAGTCTTTTTAATTTTAAAAAATCTACATTAGTTTAGAAAATATAGGTTTTTGTATCTGTAAGTTATACATAGATTAATAATGAAAAATTAAAAGGGAAAATTTAAAGATTAAAAAAATATCAGAACTACAATATCAAAATTTCATCTGGTATATTTGTTGTGCGGTTTTATTGAAGACAAAGTTCAAACCTCCATGAAAAATTATTTTGAAGTTATTTTATTATGCATCCGCGCCTACCTTTCTATGGCCTTCTAATTGCGGGTAACGAATGATAGGTCTTGAATGTGAAATACATTATAAATAGGAGGGATGGGGCATAAGACATAGCAATTATTTTTTCTTTTGAAAATGTGAGACCATTTATTTTTTTTAATATAGAAATAAAAGGACAAAGTATGGAATGTATGTAGGCTATAATGCAAATTATGGGTATTTAATGTAGGATAGTGAAGTTAGTTAGTTAGTTTGTTTATTTTCTTACACAGTACAGTGTTTTACATAGTTTACATATACTTATAAACTACATTTCTTAAAGTTTAACACACACATTTACAAATTAATAATTTACATACGAATATTCAATGCATGTTCAATATTTAAACATGCTACATTTTACATTATTCATTTTAATATTATTTCTAGCTCTATTTTTACAGTATATGAAAGATGAATTATACAAATTGAATGATAAATTTAAGAATATAGTATATACACACTTACAAAGAATAGAGATCACTTATATTATAAAAACAGTTTGATAAAAGAAAGGATTTAAGCATTTTCTTAAATGAAATTTCTGTTTTTTGTGATGTGATATGAGAGGGGAGTGAATTAAATACTTTAGAGCATAAGTAGTATGGAGAAGATTCGAATAGATGGGTAGAGTGTTTCGACAGTGCTATGCTGTTTTTATGTCGGGTGTTGTAAGAGTGGTAGTCAGAATTAACTTTGAAAAGGAGTCTATGAGAATAAGCAAACAGGGCGGCTTCAAAAATAATGATACATGGTAGTGGGAGGATCTTGTGGGTTTTAAATAAAGGTTTGCAGGAATCGAGAGGCTTGGCATTGTAAATGATACGTATTATGCGTTTTTGCAGGACAAAGATTCTATTTATGTGGAATTGATCTGCTGATCCCCAAGCAATAATGTTATATTTTATTTTAGAATAAATATAACTGTAATAGCATTGCAGAAGAGTTTTCTTATTGCAATAAGATGATAGTTTAACGAATAAAAAAGTATAACTAGATAGATATTTACACAAATTTTGTATGTGTCCCTTCCAATTTAAATGACAATCTATCGTTAGCCCTAGAAATTTGGTGTTCGCCACTTCTTCAATTTCCATATTATTAAACACTACGGTATTATTGATCGCTGCATCTTTAAAAAATCTGGACTTAAATATAATGAATTTAGTTTTAGACGTGTTAATAGCTAGACTATTTTTTGTACACCAGTTATGAAAGTGTGACATCGTACGAGATGCCGAAATTTTGATATCGTCGAGCGATTTTCCTTGAATAATTAATGTACAATCATCTGCGAACATTATTGTGTGGGTATCAGGGAGGTGTGATGGAAGGTCATTTATGTACAGAAGGAAAAGTAATGGGCCTAGAATTGATCCCTGTGGTACTCCTTTTGTTACTGGCGATGGATTGGACCTAGATTTACCACATTTATGGCTTATCTCTACTGTTTGCATTCTCATAGAGAGATACGATTTTATCCATTTAAGAACAGTTCCACGAATTCCATAGTTGCTAAGTTTTCCAAAGAGGATATCATGCTGAATGCTATCAAAGGCTTTCGACAGGTCTACGGACACCCAGGTTTCTCAGGAAACAGACACCCATAGACATCCATACGCGACTGCATCGTGACACTCTAATGTATTGCGGTAGTTGGAAGCATGAAAGCACGCATACTTCATGAATCCTTAAGTTCGGTACGGATTGGCATTAGTCCTCAAAGCTTCTATTAGCTAATTGTGGCATTCTCTGACATTTTTCTCTCGGATAGGGACTATTTTAGCGTCACTGTTCACATCTTATCATACCCATTCTGCTCGGCAGCTGACTCACTACTAAATTACCATCGCCTCTATTTGAATAACCGTACATCACAATGCTACCAAATAATGTGTCTGTACACTAGAGATACCATACTCTCCCGTGATACACATCTCATGGTACCATCACCGTACTTTGAGAAAAGAATAGTTGTCATGACTTGTGCTCCATACCTCGTATATTAATCTTGTCATGCATTAAAATATCTCCTAGGCAGAAAAAATAATAAAATAGGATTTTCATAGCTTTCCCCCTAACCAGTATCCTGCTGAATTCTTTTTACGGATGTGGAAGTTTTTTTTTTCTTTCTTTCTTTTTCTGGTAAAACGTGGGCTTTAATACTGTGTTTTGACTCTGTAGGCTACTATTAACATATAAATCAGGAAACTAATTTATGTTGAGTGTAAACAAGTCGAACCTTTCTATGCAACCTGATTGGGCAATTAATCGTTAACATAATATTGTGCTAATTAATATTGCTCTGATGTACTCCCTGTGATTGTAAACACTGCGAGAGTAATGGCCAGCCTGTAACTAATGGCAGTGCTGACAACCTGCCCTGTTCCAGCTGCGACAGGTCACGTTCCAGATGAAAACGCGGAAGAAAACTTCGCCATAACATATTGTGCCTCTGCTTGTTTTGTTAATGCCCCCAACGACACTCAGAATCCTACCAGGCACTACTGTCAATATTTTTTGGTTGTTTCTTTTCGAGAAGTCATGTGCATTGGCGGTAACAACAATTTTTTTCATCCTAGGTGGGCCAGAAGATGTAAAAATAAACCATGAGAGTAGGGTGTGAATTTGTAATCAAATTTATGACTCTAAATTGATAAATAATTAAATTAAATTTGGGTCACCCAAGTTCGTTGTCGAGATGGTACCTTCAGAGAATTTAATGAAAAATTTTCAAATAAAGATTTAGCATTTATATTGTAAATTCAATTTGTGTAATTTTTTTAATAAAATACTGCAAAGCGTTTTCAAGAGAATCCAAGTTTTTTGTATTGTATGTGATAGTAAAGTAAAAGAAGTCGTCATGTTTCGTCTCATATTCACCAAACATAAAATTTCGTTTATATATTTTTTTCACTTTTTATGTTGTTCACAGACCAGACTCACACACACACAGACAAGTTACCGAAAATTGTATTATTCGTATTTGGTTTAAGATCTCAAAACCTTTTAATCCTCAAAACTTGACATCGAATTTCCTCTATTATAGTACATATAGTGCATGTAGCGGTAATAATTATAATAAATTAAATTATAATTTTTATCTGATTGTCAATTTATTATTTCCTCAACTTAACGTAGAGAAGCATTGTTTAAAAATGTGGAAAAGGAGACGAAGTTCACTTCATACAATAGCTGATAGCCTGATAAAACGTCAATCGAGAATATTATAGGAGAAAAATTCCTCCGACACTGGGACTTGAACCCTGGACCTTTGGCTACTCGCGCCAATGCTCTACCAACTGAGTTAAGCCAGAGTTCAATTCACAGCGCCAGATGGACAATCATAGGAGAGATATTCCATTCACAGTTCAATTCACAGCGCCAGATGGAATCTCTCTCACTTATGACTATCCATCTGGCGCTGTGAATTGAACTCTGGCTTAGCTCAGTTGGTAGAGCATTGGCGCGAATAGCCAAAGGTCCAGGGTTCAAGTCCCAGTGTCGGAGAAATTTTTCTCCTATAATATTCTCATGTAATGCCAATAGAGACAATAATCTGTGGTTCATGAATGCTTATACGTCAGTCGAGAGACGGGCCCTATTTATATCAACTGGGCATCGCCATTAGATAGAGAGATGCCCTCACTGCAGTCTGACCATCCTAAGAAAGAAACCTGTAGTAAACAAAATCCAGTACGCATGTCTCACTCTAGCTAGCACCTTACTCGTATGGCCAAAGAGTGAGGTAAACAGTTTTTGTTTACTTTTGGTTTCTTTCTTAGAATGGTCACAGTATAAGTGATCTGTTTGAACTGTTAGACTGTTTTTATTGAATAACAAGGGCATAATGCTTGGCAGACGACAAGAGAAGGCATGTGATCAGCATGCCGTTACCGAAAGCCATAGATGAAATAACGCCTGAATTGTCCGAAGAGATTGTGTGCACATTAAGTAGACCTCTTTATCTCAGAAAAAAGAATTAAGAAGTCCCATGGATCACATCCCGGCCTGCAAATCAGTAATCAGCGATGTTAACCAGTGGGCCAAAAGAGAGTCTTCTTTTTCATTAGATACTGACATACTAACGTGGTAAAAATACTTCAGCACCAGAGTATTTTCTACAAACTATTTTACATTCTATTCGCGCTGCGCTGTCATATTCATTGGATTGAATTAAGTTACATGTAGGCTGCTATAAGTGTCTTCGATCTTGCTCAAGTTGAGAACTGTTGTAATTTTGAAATGCAGATTGAGCTCTCTTGAGAGGGACTTGGGATGCAAATAAGCTGGGCTGAGCCTCATCTAGGTCAAGGTTCCGGTTTTACAGAATCCTCATCACATCACACTGACTCGTTAATCCTCAGTAGAATTGGAAGCTCTTTACGTATCACAGTTCGGGGCGACATTTCTGTCTTTATGTGAAGTAATCAGAAACTAGAAGCCGTAAGTGCAAATTGCTTTTTCTTGAAATATTCATTACGCAAATATTATTATTATTATTATTATTATTATTATTATTATTATTATTATTATTATTATTATTATTATTATTATTCGTTTCACCCAAATTTGGGGTACGTTGAATCAATCACTTCTTAGTGTTTTGTGCTTTAATTTTAGCCCAGTATTGCTTCATTCTTTCTGATCTTGCGTTATTATTATTATTATTATTATTATTAATGTAGGGAATGCGCACAATGTGCATGTAAAGTTAGCTTTTGATTTGACTTAGTTCTGTCAGGGTCATTTTCCTTTGCCTACAAATAGCTGCATGATATCTTTCACAGTGGAGACCGCACCATTTACAAATACACTCCGGATCCGGGTCATGAAAACTTCCAGTTTTACACACTCTGTGATGGAACCCGTGCGCAGCGAACCTTGTCACTACGTGTCTCAGTTCATATCCTCCACGTATCCATTCTCTGTTGATCATTGCATCGGTCACATAGAACTCTTCCCAAATTGTGCTTCTCTTGTTTTGGAGCTCCTGTAGCAGTTCATTGTAGTTCCCTGTATATGGCAGCTGTAACTTCACCCTTAAATCCTCAATGAAGAAGGTTTCCCTTGCCAGAACATATACCAATCTGGAAGGCGTAAACTTTGACATCTGTAGTGCTCTTTTCAAAAATCTCGCTTTTAAATTTTCCAGCTCCTGTAGGTGTCCTTTGGACAGGTGATCCCAGATGATTTCCAGACCATAGGTGGCTACGGGGGCCACTTTCACCTCAAACAGTTTCATGGCTGTTTCCAGTGATAGCATCGGGAGGTGTTTGATGTCATTAATGCACCGTACAGCTGCTATTAACCTCTCTCTCATATGTATTGAGAAGGTTGTTCCTGATACTTGGATTGTGATTCCTAAGTATTTGTAGGAGTTGCTGATTTTCAGTCTTTGACCTTTGCATGTAATATAATCCCTCTCCGGCAATTTACCACCCCTCCTGAAAATTACAACTTCTGTTTTGTTTGTGTTGAGGGACATTCCATTATTCTCTGCCCAGTCTGCTATTAGATCCATAGCCGTTTGAGCTTCTTCTAGGCTATCCGACGCTAGAGCCATGTCATCAGCGTAAATGTATGACTTGACCTTCGTGGTCTGCCTCGTTATTTCCTTCAGGACATCATGAGTGAACACATTGAAGAGTACCGGACTTAACGGATCTCCTTGTAACACTCCGTTTGTTTGTCGAATCCATGTAGACCTGCTAATATTGTCACTTATTTGGACATTTGAAAAGGTGACACGAATAACCCCGAATCGTATAGAGGAATCGCTCTAGAATCGGCAGCATTCAAATTACTCACAAGACTGCTAACAAGGAAAATTATTATTATTATTATTATTATTATTATTATTGTACAAGGTCCCACATGATATTCAACTCGTTTGTATACTGTAGCACTGGACATATACTGTAATAAATTGTACCGGATATAATTGTACTGTAATCTACTGTACTGTAATATACTGTAGTAATTGGGTTACTGTTTAGTATTTTATTTTTTGTATTAAGTTCTGTCTTTATAAAGTTTTGCCTTTTATTTGATTTTCCTTTCATAATACAATTCAGTGAATTAATACAGCATTGTATTATATCATTTTTATCTTAATTAAATTTCGTTTTAAGTGCCACCCTCGCTTTGTGCCACTAAATGTTAGAGAACGGATGATGGCATTATATCGAGGGCTGACTGTAATAATGTTGATGGTTATAAACTAGACGCTACTATTTTGCCTAGTCTTATATCGCACAGCCAAACCATCTTGCTAAATTCTGTTAAGAATATAGCACAGTGGTTTCATTGCCTTCCCTTGGCGGTCTAAGCATAGAAGAGGTGATTTAATTGATTGATCCCATTTGGTCTCTGGTTCCCCGGTATCACTCACAGTGCGGCTTTGTAGGGCAGATCAATTGTGTAGGTGTTCGGAACCTATCACGCAGCCCTGGTTACAGAGGTTGTTCAGATAGTGTTCATCAGTCGCATGTTCTTGTACCATAAGTTGGAATAGCTAAGTTATGGTATTTTTTTAAATCCTGTTCTCACAAAGTAATTCTCTTTAATATGCCAAAACCACGAATGTGCAAAAATTCTGATTTTTTATTTCAGTGCTGGCATCTGTTTACATTAATCTTTGTTCTGTAGGAACCACGAACCTTGTATTTTCTTTCCTTGGTGAATAATAGTTAGTTTCATTCCCATTAAAGTACAAGTTCTCCTTTATTTTTTATGTTACAATAACAAATGTGACCATTCGTGATTATTTAATTTTAGCACATTCGTGGTTCTGGCATAACAGTGACGACGCGATAATATATTTATTTTAATAGGATGAAATTATTTCATAACAAGTTCCTACTTCCAAAGTATAGGCCTGCTGAAAACTAGGAATAAACCAATGACGATATCTCGTTCAGTATTTCCATAGCAATATTGAATAATTCGTTAGGCTAGTAGACTGTAATTTTGTAAGGCTGCTTCTTTCGCTAAGTTAATTAAATTACATCCTGCCTTCACTACGGGTTTTAAGGTGTTAGTTTTATAGATCCTAAATGTGCGTTCCATGTAAAAAGTAGTAATATTCTTTTACGGCATCATAGGAGTATACGTCTTGCATCTATATTTTCAGAGTTCTAACCCTCTGGAAGACTAAATGTGCTACAGTATATGCCAAGGCTAGTTTCTACCCCTGCTAATTCTTGTGTTAATTTATTATTATGCAATGCAGGGAATGTTTAGAGGCCGCCTTAAAAGGGGAACGCGTAAGTGAAGTTAAAACTTACCTTATCAAATGGCATGAAAATCCCCAAAGTCCTATTCCCAGCTTCCCCCTGCCAGTTAAATTCTAAATACGCGCAAGAAATTTCCTAGCATACGAAATAACAGAGTATTCAGCAGAAAAGTATGGTGCTAAGAAGGCAATGATTATGAAAATCTAGAACAAAGCTTCGTTTGTGCTATAAATAGTACAATTACTGTACAGAAGAAACTGGCTTAATGCATTTACGGTTTATGTTTAAATTCAGTGGTTGAAATTAAATTATTGCAGTGAGGCGCCAGGGATTTTTATTGTGTATAAACGACTATAGGCCTATGAATTTTTGTTAAGCTGTAGAAAATGTCTGTCTGCTTTATGTTACATTATGTCATTCGTCATCATTATAGTCTTTTCTCTTCATCACGAGAAAATGAGTGGGATAAATATAATTCTTAAACTAAACTATGCTTTATACCTTATATATTTATTTATTTATCTTTTTTTGTTTGTTTGAAAGATAAGTTCATTGTTACGGTTATTTACATTTACATGCATATAAATCTATGTCATATATAGGCCTACGCACACGTATTGTCATCGACTTGAGTCGTGTTCGAATCCACGACCCTAAGCACAGAAAGTCAGTGCCATAATGATTGCGCCGACATTAAAACTTACCTTACAGGCCGGCATTTGAGAGGTATGAAGTTGTACTGGTTAACTTTTCATTGCTACTTGCGTATAATTGCGACACTCTGAACAATTATTTAAGGCAGAAATATAAGATTAATGGACTATTACTTGATGTGAAATGTAAGGATTTTTATTCAGGTATTACTATTATTCTTGACGGAAATCAGCTGTTTCCCTGAAATCTTTCTAATTGAATTTAAGCTCAGAACCCACTGGTGGTTTTACGTGATGCTTGCTTATATAACTATATCGAATCCAGCTCTGAAAGGGACGAGTATTGTTTAACAGAACAATTTTTTTGAACGACTTAACTAATTAGTGGTACTTACGAATATTGTTGCCGTGGATCGTAAGTTGACATTCCCGCACGCAATCTTGTTACTATGGAAACAAAACAAATTTCCGTGCGGTAAGAATTTACTTATGGACAAGGCCCCCCAGGACAAATATTCGGTTCCCATAACAACAAACACATGCGAATCACTTTCTGAAATATAACATCCATCTTCAATAGTGTACGAGGGCGTATCAATAAATAACCGGACTGATTTAATTGTATTTAAATAAACCGCCCTGGAACGAAACGGCTGCTAGCCGGTGAATCCTTCATCTTCGTCAGTTCCATGTTGGGTACAGTAAACACCACCTGCGATATCCGGGTGTACAGTGGTATTAATGAGACGTGGCAGTCCAAGCATGGATGCTCAGTAGATGCAGACGAGTCCAATAAACATTCGTACTGCATGGAGGGGTGTATGGGTTAGTTGTGTCGTTGCTTTCAGTGCGGTAACATCGTATAATGCAGTGAAGAATCAAGAGACCTTGTTACAATCGCTTCTCCTCTCTCGCAAGCGAAGTACAACATTCTTACCCCTCCCCATGATTCCCCCTACATGCGTCACCCCTCTCACGCGCATCTGACTGCCGCCTCTCTTTAATAGGTTTGTTCGCAAAGCAAATCCGTGACGGCTTGAGAATTGGTTGTACTGCGCATGTCCAGTCTGTAACTTACCCGTGATTTGCACTTTGCGAACAGTTACAAGAATTTGGAATCGATAGTTTCTGCGTTTAATCGATATGATATGCAAATAAAATATATATTTCCCTTTAACATGTTATACATGCAATATACATCGGCAATATAAACTATATTTTGGGAAACTTTTAATTATCTTCCATTATTCATACATATAAGTAGCCTATGCTTATAAATCTGGAGCAAGGATTTGGAGGGAGGAGTCAGGCGCGTGAAAATAGGTTACTGCGCATGTCTCTGATAACAATTCATGGTAGAGCCTGCAAATTTTTCTTATAGTACAGAAACTGTCCGTGAGAGCTTTGCGAACAGAAGATTGAAATCAGAATCACGGATTCTCGCTTTGCGAACGCGTGTGGAGAAAGAGCGCATGCGCGAACGATTTGTTCCTGGTTTCTGACTGCTTTGCGAACAAACCTATAATCACTGTAACTCCTAACTGAATCATTCTGCATGATTGGGATTCACAGCACTGGTAGACGAAGGATTCACCTTTCCGCGGCTAGCAGCCATTTCGTTCCAGTGCGGTTTACTTAAATACAATTAAATCAGTCCGGTTATTTATTGATACACCCTCGTATATACATAATATTTTCAGCTAATATCTCAATTAATATAAATAAATTGATATAAATAATCATCGTGCAAAAAATAGCATGCAATACTCGTGCCGTAAGCGTATAACGGATCTCGGAAATTGTAAAAACTCTTTCCTCGATCCGTATGCACCGCTTACGGCACTTGTATCGCAATATACTATAGCATAACCACAGTATACTATAACAGTAGCGAAGCTCCATACAGTTTTTTTTTTCAGCCGGCGTGAGTGCAGCACTCACAGCGGTGAGCAAGAGGCAACACAATCTGTTATATGTGTTTCTTATGAAAAATGTCGACAATATTTTATGGAAATGCTTGTGGTGCTATAAACTGCACCCACAGCCAAAGGAATTCTCCCGATTTATCTTTCTTCAGGTGTTCTAAAGATCCTGAGAGGTAAGCAAAATTAGTTATTTGTGAGTTTAAATTGCAAACGTGATTATCATGCTTGCATCCATACTGGAGTATTTATTCCTATTTTTTTTTACTTTCAAGAGCAGAAAATGGATTGTAAATGTTAGAAGAAGTGACCTTTTAAAAAAATATGTAAATTATTTATATAAAAATATAATATAATTTTTATACATAAGATGTACATGTAGAAAATAAAATCCAATTCTATTTTTTTAGGTACATTTGAGAAAAATCTACGTATTGCAATCGATACCATGTCATGAGAAAAGGTGCATTGTATTTAACATTGTATAGATAGGCATTTCCGTTTTTCCTATCAATATGAAATTTTTACTATGTGATATAGCACCCGAAGTCTATTAACTCCTTTACTGCTACTGACATATAAATTCGTCACGTCAAAACATTGTATAAAAACAGAGATATAAGATAATAGTTTCATAGACTCATGTAAAATGTGAGGATTTTTATTCTCGTCTAGGAACCAGGTGGTTCACAGACGTTTTCCTCATCCATCTCGAACCTAGAGCCCATTGATGGTTTTTACTGGCTGACTGCTTATGATAATATAAAAATTAAGTTCTGAAAGCTTTTTAGAGTCTAAATTGAGCGCCAGAATTGTGAACAAAAGACACGCTGAGTAGAATAAACTTGCATTATCAATTCACTCGCGCCTGAGAACCTCATCTAGGCTACACGCAGTACACGTATGTCCGAGAAGTTGTCGGGAAATGGCGATGCAGGCGATGTCGTTAAGGGAGGACAGAAGTGTTGATTTTGCTATTTTGGTCAAAAAAATGGGATTTTTTTAATTTCAGTGTAAAAAATCAAACATATTCTAAAGTATATCTGTGCAAAATTTTATGCCATTTGGGCGCATGGAAGAGGTGTTTCTGACGCAATTTTTTAAGTACTGCACGTAATCCTCGTGCTATCCTTTGTTACCTAGTCGTATTTATTATAGTGTATTTAGGTGTAAAATATATAATATAAGTGTTGTGTAGGGCTCCATTCATATTTAGTGATAGTTTAGTGTAATTATAAAGCTTGTGATTATAAAGGTTTATTTATAGGTACAGAAGATGCTTATTTTTTACTCTGAGTGAATGTAAACTTTAATCGCTTGTTTTCTCAGTTTCAATTTTCATGTTAATTTGCCACATTCAAAATCTATCTCCTCCCATAAAAATATAGATACTGCTATGAAATATTTGAACAGTCTACTTTGTGATGTGTGTAATAAAATGTCTAATCAGATTATTGGTATGGGTCTAAGTTTTTTTATTAATATTTTACATAAAAATATATCTATTTTTATCAACTTTTCATTCCTCTGGGTAAAATATTTTTTTTAAACAAAGAGTATAAATAATATAAAAAATCTGAATCATTAGATCTATTAAGCAAGCATCATAGAATCTCACATAAAAAAATTGAGATCCATTTTTTAATAACTGTCGGAGGAGATACTTTTCAATTTTGATTAAAAAATCAATAATTTAATTACATATCAAAAACAAATTGAGATATCAAAATGAAATTTGAAAATTCAACATCGGTTAATGTTTAAATTAAGTGTACAAAATTTCAGGTTTCTAGTCCAAATAGTTTAGAAAATCACTCTCAACACTTCGGAGTAGAATAAACTTGAATTATCAGTTCACAAGCGCCTGAGAACCTCATCTAGGCTACACGCAGTACACGTTTGTCCGAGAAGTTGTCGGCAAATGGTGACCCAGGCGCTGGCGTTAAGAAATTTTCCTTCGTATCTGCTATCTCAATTATTTTAAAGTAAACTATACCCATGGCGGTACATCTGTTGTAGGACAGGGCCTACCATCCGAATACTTACATTATTAGGTAGGGATGGGGTTTTTATTACCTAAAAATCTCCCGAATTGGCAGTAAATATGCATTATTGATCTAAAAACTAGATTGTTCTCTAAGAAATAAGTCAAATGTAAGGAGTTACAAGACATGTAAATTTGTCTTAGAAGACACATCTTCAATTTACAATATTCAAGATCAATGAGCGCTGGTTTTCAGAGGCCTTATCCTAGGACAAAAAGTAAAATTTCTCAATATATATTTAAAATTTAAAAACAAAATAATGACACTATTTTTACTTCCTCTGCCCGTACCATAGGTACTACTCTATGTAGAGGAAGTACTGTTTTCGATCCCTGACTTCGAAGTTGAGACTTTAACATAAATATACATTTTGAAGTCCCCTGAATCCAGACATACTCTTTTCGGAAACGTGTGTGTGTGTGTGTGTGAGAGAGAGAACAGCCCAGCTCCCGAACTATGAGCCTAATCATTGTGTTAAATGTATTCTGTGCAGTCCGGCACAAATTTGTACACTGTTGGTTGTAATTGAAACGTTTGACAGGAAACGAAACAATTAAGAATCTCTTCTGTTTGGATTTTAAACGTCGGAAAGTCTTTATTTATGAGTAGACAGTGTGGTTTTCTCCATTTCAAGGAGAAATTGAAATATTTACTATATATAGTAGACTACTAAACCGGCCATGAAAACCACCTTTAACTGCCGTGGGTGTCGGCATGCTGACCACATGCCCCCCAATCCTGATATCTGCCTACTGGAGATGACGCAGCGGTCGGGTGGTAGGCCAAGTCCCTCCAGGGATGTAGCGGCACGGAGTTTAGTTTAGTTTTAGTTTTTAGTAGACTACTAAAAGCGGAAAGAGATACCGCATTTCCTTAAATTGCAGAATTACCAAAGTATCGAAAAAGTACCGAGCGAGTTTTTTGAAGTTCGCTCGATGCCGATACCATGCAAGTTTCGAGAGTATTGAGGTATCGAAAGTATCGAGGACCCATCCCTACATATTATACTTATGTCTCTTTTTAAGTGCCAGTTAATATTGTGATTTGGGAATATTGTAAATAAATGTTTGACGTGTCAGTCTGTTATTATGTAAAGGCAATCTGACAAATAAATCTGAATCTGAATCTGAAGTTATCGAACTAGTGTCACATGAATTGTTCCTAGGTTTTGGCGATGTCCAGTCAAGAATTGGATAAGTTCTGAAAGAATATTGCGCATTCAGATACATTGGAACCACGCATTCCTAGTGTTCAGAATGTGTAAAGAAGAAGGTAGGCAGAGAGACGAGGCGTCCCCGCTTAGTATTGCAGATCAATAACTCCAGTCAGACACCCCCCATCCGTCCGTCCGTCGTCCGTCCGTGTAGATGCTGCTCAACCACGCGGAAGCGATGGAACCCTCAGTCTAAACTATGCCATAATTCCAACCGGCATCGATCCCATCTTGCACGTTGCTAAACAATTTCCACAATTAGCCTATTATAAATAGAAGAACTGAGCTTCACGTGTTATTTACCCTGGTAACAGTTTAATACGTGGATATAAGCCACAGGGCACACCCAGGATTATCTTTTTTGGGGGTAACCCTATAGAAGAGCATAGGCGTAACCAGGCCGACCATATGGGGGGGTTATAACATCCGGGGGTTCAGGGGTCCTCCCCCGGAAAATTTTAAAAATTAAGATGCACAATAACGAGTCTTAAGCTTCCCACGCGTTATGCTCGTATTAAGTAATTTATAAGCAGATTTTAAAAAATTGTATAATTTTCCGTTTTTTTAATCAATGGAGGGGGGGTTCAAACCCCCCTCTCGTTACGCCTCTGTAGAAGAGTGTTCATTATAACAGCACAAACGCACAACGTTTTTACTTTTCTTTTTACAAATGAAGCCTTGGCTTTTGTTTAGTTCTTTAATAACACCCTGTAGATAAGTACTCATTTGATGATGGATGTTTAACAATGCCATACAACTCCATTTTCCGTAATGCTTCTCAGTCTCGAGTCCATGGCCGGACTGGCCCTTTCGAACCATCGGGAATTTTCCCGGTGGGCCGATTTTTATAATTACGGGCTAACGTAACCGGACTGCTTAAGAAAGCTCACGGTTCTTGTAGGTTCTCATATAAACGACACGTATCATTCTCTTTTAACATATCATTATTATTATTATTATTATTTATTATTGTTATTGTTATTGTTTTTATCATTATTATTGTTGTTGACTTACACAAAATACGTACAACAACTTCCTGCATTGGGAGGTTGCCACAAAACAATACATTTTTTAACAGAAGTTAACATATAGACAGACTGCCTTTGACACTGTAGGTTATCTTAATGCAATTGAATATAATTCTAAGACAGGAATTATTGTAAGTTAAAAATGTGTATCGTACCGCATATTGTCATTCATTACTACCGGCAACTCGATTACTCATTTTAGGGAGGTCAGATTCTTTCCAAATTATCATAAAAAATGAAAGCACAGTTCCTCGAGCATCCACAATGAGGTCGATTATTAAGTGTCAGAATGGTACTTTCTGAGATGCTGTGGAAGACGGGAAAATGTCTGTCCGTGTACCTGTACACGCGATAATTCAAATACGCTTTATCGAATTTTCTTGAAACTTGGTATACGCATTTATAACGTCCATGGGAATAAGCCTATTGATATTGGACCAAATCATTTTACCGGTACCGGAGTAATGTCCAATTTAGTGCCTATTTAGTATATTAGAAATAATTTATCAAATGCAAATCAGTTCTCACGACAACATATTGTTTTACAGTGTTCATATACGGCTTTGGAAGTTGCAATATAGTTAGCTTTGACAAATAACACTACCCACATATTCCTTCACATATGCTTTTCAAACTGGACCTTTGTTCTTCCATAAGCCCTGCTTTATTAATCGATCTGGAGCTTAACTCGGAGATTTATTACAAAAATAACTTATTTTCTGCATAGACCTATCATACTTGCAATTATCACTGATTAAACAAAAGCATTCTGGCACTACATTATATGAGTTTCCCTGATTTTATTCTAATTCGAGATATGGCTTGGACTTGTAACCTTAGAACCGAATTAATTTTAAATGTCTGTGAAAAATAAGATACAAAGGTTGAAAATGCAAGCTTGAAATATTTTTCAATTAAAATGTTTACTTTATTTTTTAATAAGTTAAATATTATTTTATTGAATACAACCAGCGGTCAAGCAAATATATTTTTTTACTTTAGACTTATATAAAGTTAGATATATGAGCTTTCATGAACCACAGATTATTGTCTCTGTTGGACATTACATGAGAATATTATAGGAGAAAAATTCCTCCGACACTGGGACTTGAACTCCGGCTTAGCTCAGTTGGTAGAGCATTGGCGCGAATAGCCAA
The DNA here is from genome assembly GCA_964059195.1 of Ectobius pallidus. NCBI lineage: Eukaryota > Metazoa > Arthropoda > Insecta > Blattodea > Ectobiidae > Ectobius > Ectobius pallidus. The sequence continues at coordinate 132,053,162 of CAXKWD010000007.1, read as the reverse complement.
AGGTCCTGGGTTCAAGTCCCAGTGTCGGAGGAATTTTTCTCCTATAATATTCTCTTATATAAAGTTGATTTTTTTATTAATATGAAGGAATCTGGCTATTTATTTTAAAGTTTTATGGCTCATTAAAAGTGTTTGTGTTCTATTTGAGTGCAATCTTTATTGTGTCTTGTGAAGCAGGCCTATTTATGTATTTCAGACTTGATGGAGTTAAAGTTACAGTTCTCTTTAATATTTTGTCTTGTAAATATCAGCGAATAGTTTGTATGCATGTATACAACAGAGTGGAAGCATCTGAAGCTGTTTAAAAATGGATCTACATGAAGTTCTCCGACTTGTTTTGGTAATAATTCCTAATATTCAGTTGTGCGTGATAAGTGAATAAATAAACTGCAATTTATTAAATTTTACAAACGCTAATTAATTAATTATATTAAAAAATTATATAATTATTATTATATAATTTATCAATTTAATTTCCTATTTATGATTAAATTATAATTTATTTATACTGATAGTAAATTATATAATATTATATGATTATTTTATATTATATTATATTATATTATATTTATGATTAAGTTATAATTTATTAATCCATTAGTAGGCCTATTATGGATTATTTATTTTATATAAATGTATTATAATTTATTAATTTAACAATATGTATTAATATATAATTTATCAATTTAACGATAATTAATTAATTATATTAAAAAATGAATAAATGAACAAAAAGTGGATAAATGTTCAAACCCTACTTTGAATTCGTTATTAGAACATTTTCAGATTTATGTTTTACTCCTCGGGACAGACCGTTATTTATAAACCGGAATCCACTACTGGTTTTAATTAATGTTTCCATTTTTATCTTTCGCAATTACGTGAATGAAATGCTGCACAGGTTTCCTCTTTTATTGACTGTAATAACATATAAATAAACGCTTCCCAATTGTCTGTAATAATGCGTATCATGATATAAATTAGTTTAACAACTTACCAATTTGCGATATTGGCTCTTATAGCTTCCCTCGTTTCAAATTTATTTAGTTTCGCAATCTCTTTTAAACTGTGGTTTTACATTTTACAAAGCTTTCTCTCATATCTGGAAGCTCAATTCACATTCTAAAAGCTGACGAGGAAGTGAAAGATTAAATTGTTTTATAAGTGATATGAAAGACTATATTCTTAAAATTAAGGCAAATTTAATATAAATGCAGAATTCTTATTTGAATTAGTAATATGATTTTCTATGCCGTAAGTAATGATCTTGAAATTATCTAGTTTTTCGTTCCCTGGGTAAACATCGTACAAACAATTCCTGTAGGCTAACTTAAACATTATTTTACAGGTAAGAAGCTAAAAGTTCATATACGAGTAAACTAGCAGAAAGAAAATATTTATTTTTTACCCGTATAATTTTTCATAGACATTTAAAATTAATTTGGTTCCAAGGTTACAAGTCCAAGCCATATCTCGAATTAGAATAAAATCAGGTAAACTGCAAATCCCGGCCAATTTTAATTGGGGTTTTTAATGGCTTCCCCAGTCGTAAAGGCAAATTCCGTCTTGGATATCTACTTACCATGGCTCATCCCTGTATTTCATTCTATATCGCATTAATTAAAATTAATATAAGTTAAAATTTAACATAAAAAACACATCAACAATAATTGAAAACAGTTGTACGCCAATTGTTGCATGGTAAACACACAGAAACTGATATGGCTCATGGCTCAAAGTAGTATAAAAAAGCTGAATTTTTAAAAAATGGTAAAAATTCAACAAGTTTAAAATACGTAAGATAAAATAATTAAGATAAATTTTTATATTTATTAGTAATATTATCATTATGTTATAGCTAATATATTCCTAATATATTATTCAATATTATATTTTCTATTATATTCTCTTGTTGTTGTAATGAGTTTAGTTTGTTTATCATCGTCGGTTCTCCTTAATTACGAAATCTGGCAACCCTGGGGTAAGGAGTAGTATTAGTCTATTTCATAATTCCTAATAACGTGTTACAATATTTATTTGCCTATCTGAATTCTTTGAAATTTCTTGCCCTGATATATAAGAAAATCATGCCTCTGAATTAATTTAGTGCTAGAAAATAAAGAACAGCCTTGTGGAACAATTCCAGGGTGTTATATTTGCAACCCCAACTGTAGAGGAGAAACGAACACAGAACGTACGTGGGTTTCCACCATCATCCCACGAGTTTTTTACAACAGCAGTCTGATTGGTGTGATGTGATTTTCCATTTCAACAAGTTCCTAGCACATCAATACTACGCAGAGTATTTTTATATTGCAGTCTCATTGAAAGAGACATACCCACGCATTAGCCCTTTTTTAGCCAGTTTTTAAAATGGCGTTGAGCTTCATTCTCTAAGTTACTGCGTGGTTTTTATGTGTAAAGTATCAAAGCACCGTCTGATACTGCGGCCATCGATGTTTTTCATCTCTGAATAACTACAGTTGTAGTTGAACGATTCGTTCTTTATTTATCTTTATCTTAGCTATGAGATAGCAAGTCTAAATAAATATAATTAAATACCATTTCCTATATGAAACTGTCTGCTGCCGTGGGTGAGTTGGTAGCGCGCCTGCCTTCCACTCCGGCGGCCCGGGTTAGATTCCCGCCGGGTTGGGGATTTTTACCGATCTTAATCTAATCCACTATTTAGGTGTATTGATATGAAATCCCATTATCCTGATAATTTCAATATAGTAAGCGCATTCAGATAGATTTGAATTATCTATGAAAACGCAATAACCAGGCAGAAGGGTCTTAATAAGTAACCAGAGCAATCGTATTAGGTCTCTACGGCATCTTGAAGTTCTTCGTTGGTGTGCAAGCGCTGTCCTCCCACCCAAATCTTGGGTTTGTTTGGGAAATTTGAGTGCATTCATTGTTTGGATTGTTCTTTTGATTCTGAATTGTCGTAATGAATCCACATTTCATCACCTGTCACGATGGATTTCAAAAATTCGTCCCCGTGCTGAGTGATTTTCATGTTTTTGGCAGCCGAAGAAAGATTTTCATTGTTTATTAGTTTTTTTATTTGATTGTATTTACTTGCTTTTGTACTTTGGGTTCGATTATATATATATATATATGAAGAAAGATTTTCATTGTTTATTAGTTTTTTATTTGATTGTATTTACTTGCTTTTTTACTTTAGGTCCGATTATATTATTATATATACTTATTTCTTATTTATAAGTGCAATATGCAAACGTTTATTCAACTATAGTTCAGGAATACCTTTTCGTGTATTATAGTCCTTTCACATTCGCCAGAGGTTTCAAGGCCAAACGTAGCACGGCTATGATACCCCCACTTACCGTGCTCATATGACATCATACCCCTCCAATGCCAGTCACATGACAAGCCAGTAGGGAGTTCCCCCTTGGTGTCGTATGAGTGTGTGCGACAGCGCAGCTCCTCTGCGCAAAGGGGAATACTGTTGACTTCTATCAGTGGGGGCATATTAGACGTGAGAAGTTGTGGCCTTGAAACCTCTGGCGAACGTGAAAGCACTATAGTGTTTCTTCTGTTAGGCCTATATTGAATGTTTAATAATAGTAACTCTGAACACTCAAGATCGAATTTTAGGATTGATTACCTCTGTATTTTAGTCCCTAGGTGCGGTAGTAAGTAGGGTAAAAATACCCACGAATAGATTAAGGTATTTATCGCCCTTCGCCTTTTTTGTCTGAATGTTCATTAATTTGAATGTTTGTTTTCCTTGCAGGTAGGTCTATCTGCAGTTTCGAGTGCAACAATTTCTTAAATTGTAAGTTAATGACATTTTTAATAAGATCTTTTTTGTTCTTCTATTTCCTTCCTTTAGAGACGTGAGAGACAAGTGAGTATTTAAAAGTGCAATTCGCTACTTTAAGTGTCGAATTTAGATTTACGATACATTTTAAAGCGTGAAATAAGGAGTGTTGAAACTGAACTTGACTGATCACTTCGTTAATTAAGTTAATGTTTAAATCTGTACTTGCCATGCCACTTTCTACTTCTAATTGAATTTTGGCTTGCTCCGAATACAAATCATACTTCACCTTCCCATGATATTAATATTAATTAGTATTTACCTACTCAATCCATTATGCCACCGTTTAATATATCCGTGACTTCAGTACAGGTCTGCTCTTACTTATAGCCTTGAGCTATGCGTGGTAGGTATTAATGTACTTCTAAAGATAAACTGTCACGATTGATTTTATCGCCTTGAAGTAGCCTATACGTGACAGATATTCATGATTTGGCTAGTATTTACAATTATATCTCACTGATTGTCATAGTTTTGTACACTCCAAGTCAACAATTATGATTAGTTAATCAATCCTGATTTTAGATTCATATGTAAGAGATGTTTTTAACTACAATAGGCCTACATGTTTTACAGAGCTACTAATATTTCACGCAACATAACTTTTAGTCGATTTAAATAACTTTGATATATACTGTTTTAACTATTTCATGTCAAGCTAGTGAATGTAATCACCATTCTATATTAATAATATGGCAAATGAACATTTTTAACAAACTTGTATTTTACAAAATTTGTAGCTGTTATTATACGTATGTTTCACTAGTGCATAGTACAAGTCATAAATAAAAGTTATAGCCTGTTTATATTTCAAGTCTCTCATATTTGGCATGATACGTCATGATGTATTGAATTTATACTAGTGCAGAGGCGGAAAATTAATAAAATTTATAATAAGAAAAAAACTATCACAATTGATATTGTCCACGGCCATACCGTGAATAGATATAATTACTCGAATTGAAGTAAAATATTTATTAAAGTCTAATTAAATTATGGAAGATCTAAATTAGGCTATCATATTTAAATAAACTATGCAAAATATATTGAACAAACTTAGTCACATAAGTTCTAAGAATATTGTATTAATGAGGTTTCAAGGTTGGCGAAAGAAACCAATATGTAGGCCTACCATACAAAAATTAGCGTATAACCTCCAGGTTAAATAGATTTAGGATCTTACCAACTGTATATAATGTATTTTCCTTTTAGCCTCACATATGTTAAATTAATAAATAATATCCTTGGTCAAGTAAATAAATTATTAAAGAGAATGCAAATTAAACAAAAAATTCGTTAATTCAAAAAAAGAAGCAAATACAAATACAATGAACCGTTTACTTGCTGTGCTTGTCCATGAAGAGACAGATATACAGACAAACGACATTCCAAAACACTTTTTTCGGTCTCAAGGCCTCGTGCAACATGTTTTCCAGATGTTTTCCCGATTTCTGTTTTTGTCACGATCACAGTACATTCTCTATACTACGTATGTGCGAGAAAGTAAAAGTAAGCATATAAAATTATTACAAATTCATACTGCATTGACTTATCAAAGAAGTTTTAATAATAGCATATATTACAAAAATTACACAATTTTTTGTTGCAAATATTTAAAGACATTTTTATTAACTACACTCCAGCCACAAATAGTAGCTTATTAATTTAGGAGAGTCTTGTATATGCTGCAAATGTGAACGTAAAATTGTAAATGTAAACTGTTTTAGTTTAATTCGTTTTGTTCAATTATATTTTCATTTGGATCCGTTCAATTTTCAAGGTCATTCTGAAAGGGACATTTCCAGTTTTTGGGCTGGTCATCCCAATTTATACACACAAAAAATGCTTACCTTCAAATCTTTCATCTTTTGTTGATCTCAGGCTTTGCAGAAACATGTTTATATTAAATTTTAGTTTCGTAAAGAAGCGTTATCCATTTTCAGTTTAGAACAACAGATTTTAATTTTAAAAATGCATACTAATTTAGTTATAGGAACATATATAAATAGACTACTTAGGCCTATATATCTGTAATTTTGGACCATGCAGCGATTATCTCAGGTTCCTTATTGATCAGGAATTTATAGCATTTTTATGGGGAGCTAATGTGATTTCGTTATTTACCGGAATTTTACATTATACCTGCATCATAGCTGCATAGTGTTTCGAGGTTAAGATATGAATTACTGTAAGTATATTTTGAAACAGCCTAATTTTATGGGTCTTGGATTTTACATGTATGATTTAAATAATTTGTTTTATTCGGAAAACTGTCGAAAACAGACAATATTTCAACTTTTCTGGATCAGCTGAAAATCATTCGTGGCTATTATGTATGATTGTTTATAAAATAAATACTAGGTACAGACAAAATAACAACAGAGCAATAATTTAGAGTTAATATGGTGGGGAAAGATTGATGGGTAATAAAACTAGTTCCTTTTGACATCCCAGGGTAGGTTGGGTGGGGGTAGTAAGAAAAAACATATGAAAGAATTGGCAGCAGTAGCTTCTTTATTTGTATAGGCTGTGTATACAAGCAGATATACATATATAATTTAGCGGGGTCACATCCATGGAAGTTGGCTAACTTGAACTTGAGTATTAAATTTCGCTTTCAAAAGACCGATATTTTTCTGAAATTTTTATTTTATGACTCGTGGTATCTCAAAACTATCGTTTTAACTGCTGAAGAGCAGAATTGGAATTTCTGGGCCAGTTCCCCTTGAAGTAATGAAAAATTTGAAGTAAATAGTAATACCATTCATAAATTATATCTCCTACACATTATGAAAGTCAACCAAGAACTTCAATATATACATCTACGCATTTTTTCAAGACTTATGTATAAGGATTTTTATTTTTTTATTGCGTTTAAAGAAGGTGGTCGTTTTAACTGATAAATGATAAATCTTAGATTTTTTGGCTCGAAGTCTACTGTTCACTGACTACCAGTATAAATTCGCAGCAACTCAGCCTTACAAAGCTGATGGAATTTACACTCCTGCTGAAGTTCCCTTGCGAAAAATTAGCAAGATCTATGCTTTGGGTAAAGAAATTATTGTGATTTTTCTCACATACATTGATATCAGTAAGACTATTACTGAAATTTTTACTATTAACGGCTTCACGTTTTTCTTGTCTTCATTTAGGTCCCCTTCTTCTTCTTCTTCTTCTTATTCTTCTTCTACTAGTGCCTATCCGTTCGGGATGTTGGTGACCATCACAGCTATATCACATTTGCTTGTTCGAAGAAGTTCCTCACTCGTGTGTGAAGTCCGTCCTTAAGTTTCCAAGCCAAGATCTTCTTCTTTCTCGTCCTCTTTTACCAAGGATCTTTCCTTGAAGAATGATCTCCAGCAGTTCATACCTGTCTCCATTCCTCATTACAGTATATGGCCGAGATGTAGACTTAACACTGGTGGCACTGAAAGGATCCATTGCCATTTTTCGCAATCATACCTGTGGAACATGACTTCTAGTTTTAAGTTGTGATTTATTTATATAATTAATAATTATTGTTAATACTTCAACATTAATTTAATCTTTTTTTTTCACTGTATACATGTTTCCTTTATGTTGTTGGTATTCTTTGTCATCGGCAATCTGCGGGTGTTGCTGGAATAAATAAAGTAATAAATAATAAATAGGCCCCCAGATACAGTTTATTGGTTTATCTGAAACATATTATTCAAATATCTGTCTGGACTGAATGTTTATGATTTTGAGCATACTCACTTATCAAGTCGTATCTCGTATAATCATATCGATTTATGATAATGGTCCCCCTAAATTCACCAGATCATTGGCATATCTTGAGTTAGTAGGCCTACAACCCCACCCATATGAGATACATGCGAAGTTGACTGTATCCCTTGAGAGAAAGGATCGTGGTGCAGGTCAGGGGAGAAGTCCCTATGACTTGAGGGTTTAATCACCCCCTCTGTCTTTCTCGAAGATGGGAGAGCTAATCTGGTTTCTTCAGTAGGACCAAGGCTTCCGCTTCTTGACTGCAGCTTTCGGTGCCTGGATCCCACCAACAAGAATTTCACCATCTTCTAATCAGATCAATACAGAAACACTCTGGAGTTCTCTTTCTTGTGTTAGAATGACAAGTATATTCGTTTTATCCTACCCACCTTAGAGAAGACTGTACTTTTATGGAAACGCATTTTGAAGGCAATGATGAGAAAATAGTTACCGTATTTCTACGGACCATAAGACGCACTTTTTTACCTTGAAAACAGAGCCTTAAAACTTGGGTGCATCTAATGGTCCGAAGTACACTAAAAAAATTAAAATTTTGGTAAATATTGCCGGAATGCTATAGTTATACACAAGGTGTTGTAAACGATAAGATAGTTGCAAATTTTAGCCCTACAACACTACACTTGTCACAATTGTAAAATGAGGCTAGCTGTAAGCCAGGTATACAATGCGAAAAGAAGGGCATGTTGAGTTCTTTTATACAAAAGAAGTGTCTTCGCCGGGTGGTTTAAATGAATGCAATGACCTCTAAACAGCCTTGTACCGTTACACTTACCGTATGCTGAATTAAGGGTTAGAGGGTGTGAAAGTATTTTCAGTCTGTCATGAAAAATCAGTTCAGTTCAGTTCAGTTATTAATAACATTTCTTTTCCATCCTAAAATTAAGGCGCGTCTTATGATCCGGAGCGTCTTATGGTCCGTAAAATACGGTACTTAGACTATGATTCAAGTGATAAAAACGAAATTTTAGTTTGCGAGTTGGTATGTTTTCAAAACGAGCCCGTGAGGGCGAGTAAAGAAATCCTACGAGTAAAACATGATTGCAATTATGGGAAATTAGTTACTTATGAGTCAAACAGAAAAAAGGTATTTTATTTTGCAAGTAGGTAGCAAAGTAAACTATTTTACGTGCACTGTACACTATTTTTAGACAGCCGTAAAAATTTTGAGAAATAGTGTAACAGATTTATCGTAATGAATTATGCACCGTAGAGCCAGCCATATCAGAGTGCGTAGACAACCGTTATTGATTTCTTGGTACACGGTTGGCAACATAAGGATAATGCTTTTTACCCACCAAGTATGATGATTTTTGCAATCACCGTGAGAAATTTCACATTTAAAAAAGCGTAGTGAATTTTAAAATGTTCAGTCGCATACATCACTCATAACGAACAAGGCGCGGATGAGATGAAGAAGTTAATGTCCGGGGACCACAAGGGCATTCGAAATTCGTCTCACTTGTAACTTGTCCCAACCAGTAATCGAACCTGGGCCCGCTGCATGAGAGGATCGAGCAATCCAATATTAGTTTTAAATATCAGATAATTGACGATAATTGGCTGGTAAATAGATAAAATATACATAATTGAAGCGTTTACTTTTATAAGGGTCTAACTGCCAAAACCATGATTTTTCATCTGATAATTGAAAATGGATCTATGTACCCAGACTAATGTATTTCAGAATGGTCCAAGGTCCATGGAAAGCCACGTTAGTAGCAATAAATTCCAAGATATAGCGCTGGGTCTATCTCCAGTACGTATTTCTCTGGGTCTATATCTTGTTTTCTACACAATCATGATTTTGGCACTTAGGCCCTTATAAAAGTAAAGGCTTTAATTATTTTTGCTCTATAGATCCTAATAACTTAATATGAACTTATATTCAGTAAGTATCCTTAAATATATCTAGAATACAGACATTCTGGTCTCTATTCAAATTCAGACGGCTTGAAGCATGGGCATGTTAATTTTTAATTTACTTACATATTCCTGCCAGGAAGATGATTATAAATCCTACACATAAATTCAATCAAATTTTTAAATTATAAATGCTACCAATAATTAAATTACCATAATGAAATCCGCCACTATGGGATTGACGTCATGAATGTAATTATCTCGCTGGGTCACATCGCTTGGAAGATTTCTCTTAGAAATGTAATGTCTGGAAATATTATGAAGAAGAAATAGCTACATCTATAAATAGAATCGATTTCAAACTGCACAATGAATTCAAAGACTTGAATGAAACTGTGCGCTGACACAAAGTAAATATACCCCACATCTGTAATGAGGGAACTGTTCATCAGTACTGCTCTTCAGTCGCTGAGGTAAAGCTGGTAAAAAGAAAGAACAGAGACATGAGCTGTAAAGACCATTCTTTATCCATTTTCCAAGAGTTTTATCTTAGTACCCGCAAAGGTGGAGTTATGGAAAACATCGGCCAAATGAAATGGGTCGTACTATCTCAAAATGCAAAATACTAAGCGGTGTATTAGTACCTGCTTCTTTCATTCGCTGCTTTGACTTTCGCGTGTGCTTTAGTGCGTTCTATTAGTGACAAAATAATAATAATAATAATAATAATAATAATAATAATAATAATAATAGTAATAATAATAATAATAATAATAAATGCGGGTAAATTGTATTAGGTATCAGGTAATAGACGTTAAATAGAACAAAATTATGTTTGCTTTACACACCCTAATAACCTAATTTGAATTCAGCCTTAGGGTACGTATAACGTCTTGTGCAGTCTGTCTAAATTTAACACGCTCCTCGTGGAGATGACCGCTCCGACGTTCTCGTTACATGTGGTTTTAGCACTTGACTCCCTATACAACGTTTTTGTTACATGTAACGTTACGAGCTGTTTTATCAAGTGATCCTATGCAACGTTTCTGTTATATGTAACATTACATGCAGTTTATCAAGTGTTATTAACATTTATGTTACAAGTAACAATACAGACGATTTTAGCAATTGACTCCCTATGCAACGTTTTTGTTACATGTAACGTTACGAGCTGTTTTATCAAGTGATCCTATGCAACGTTTCTGTTAGATGTAACATTACATGCAGTTTATCAAGTGTTATTAACATTTATGTTACAAGTAACAATACAGACGATTTTAGCAATTGACTCCCTATGCAGCGTTTTAGTTACATGTAACGTTACGAGCTGTTTTAGCAAGTGATCCTATGCAACGTTTCTGTTATATGTAACATTACATGCAGTTTATCAAGTGTTATTAACATTTATGTTACAAGTAACAATACAGACGATTTTAGCAATTGACTCCCTATGCAGCGTTTTAGTTACATGTAACGTTACGAGCTGTTTTATCAAGTGATCCTATGCAACGTTTCTGTTATATGTAACATTACATGCAGTTTATCAAGTGTTATTAACATTTATGTTACAAGTAACAATACAGACGATTTTAGCAATAGACTCCCTATGCAACGTTTTTTTATGTGTAACATTACAGGCGGTTTTAGCAAGTGACTCCCTTTGCAACTTTTTGGTTACATGCAGCATTACAAGCGGTTTTAGCAAAGTGTTACCTAATTAACATTTATGTTACAAGTAACATTAAAGACGATTTTAGCAATTGACTCCCTGTGGAACGTTACATGCTGTTTTAGCAAGTGACCCTCTAAGTAACGGTTCTGTCACATGTATTGTTACATGCAGTTTTAGCATGTTATCCCCTATGTAATGTTTCTGCTGCAAGTAACTTTACCTCCTGTTATGTAAAATTCTTTTTTGATACGAATATATTTTTTTAGCTGTTTTGTTCATAGAGACACATTAAAAGGGAAATTGCCGACATGCGCATACTTTTTCTGAAAAGAGCTCATCTGTTGTACTCAAAGTACCTTAACTCCCGCAAGCTGTGGTATCTATGGTTTTGGATATAGAAATTCATAAAGCCTATAGGATGTTAATGAATAACACCGATATATTTTACCTGTGTGTAAAGGGGACATAGACAAGAAACTTTTGTTAAGAGATTTTGCTCTATGGATTGAATTTCTCCTGTTACAGCACAAAATCTCCCAGGGCACTGGGCCGCCACTGACATCTAACATTTCAAAAAATGCAAAACAGGAACTTCGTTGTTAACACTGGAGTTATGAATAAATAACTAATGCAGTGGCATGTCATTAGGCTATAAATTATAGAAATTATGGAAACACCAAATTATGATGTAGCCCCCTAGTTATTGGTGAATGATTGAGAATCAGGTTTTTATCGATCATTAAGAAGGCATGGATAAATGAAAATTTTAACCCTATTTCGTTTCTTTATTGACTTATGAGCATCAAATTGCAATGACTTGAATGTCCTGCAGCGTTTCTCCACCTTTTTGATCCCGAGGATCTCTAAAATGTATAAAAATTTTACGGACCCCTAAATTTACATCCCATTTTTAAAAGAAGGCCTATATTCTTAATATTTAGGGTATTTATTATAGGTCATTATAACGGAATATGTGAAAAAATTTTACTCCTTTACTTTTCACTTGCTTTATGATATTTTTTAATGATGTCTGCGGACCATCTGCACCATCTTTGCGGACCACCAGTGGTCCGCGGACCATAGGTTGAGAAACGCTGCCCTGTAGCATACACATTCTACGGCATAGAGCAAAAATCTACTAATAAATGTTGCTTGTCTGTGTCCCTCTGTACACAGGTAAAACATTTCGGCATTATTCATTAACACCCTTTACATATATATAAAGCGGCATATGTTAGAATCATTTATGTAATTTTTTCTTAGATTCAAGGTTATTTATGACATTTTCGGAATCTTTCTGAAAAAAAAAATTCTTCATTTTACATTAAGTGTTCTTTTACCGCAGGCCTATTCAGTTTCGCTAAACAACTCTCTAGGTCAATTCATGAGTGAGGAAAGTAATATTGGTTAGATTTCAATTCAGCTCTATTTTCTTTATTCGGTTGTGAATGTCGCTTTCCTGTACCTAAGTGGCAATTTGAGAACGACAGTAATTGAAAGAAACTGTTAACTACACACCAGAGGGAGGTAAATTAAATGAAGGGCAATTTCAGTGTGTATTTTGGAGGACTCAATTGAGAATGTGGTGGAAAACAAACGGAATCTCTCATGCTTTTATTTTTTCATGGTCAAAGATATTATATGAATATATACGAATATATAATATAATACGATAAAGTGTTTTTTTCAATAACCCAAACACTTTATCATCATGGTCACCAAAATCATTATTATTACTGTACTATTATTATTATTATTATTATTATTATTATTGTTGTTGTTGTTGTTGTTGTTATTATTATTATTATTATTATTCCTGTCTCTACCCGTATCATATGTTCTATAGGCAGAAGAAGTAGACCTATTGTGTTCGACCCCAATATTCGAAGTTGAGTTTCTGACATAAATATTCGTTTTGAAATACCCTGAATCCAAACATACTATTTTCAGAATCATGCCTTTGTGTGTCTCTCTGTATATGGTTGTATGTGTTTGTGTCTGTGTGTCTGTGGGTCACAGTTTAGCTCCACATCGAAAAATCGTCAGAAAACAAAATGTTGTATTTGAGTTAGGTACAGTACCTTCTGGTGATATGACACGAAAAATGACAATTTTTTCTAATTTTCAGTGCCATTTCACATTTAAAAAAAATAGTTTTCGCGGTTTTCTCAAAACGGCTCTAACGATTTTGTTTACATTTTATACATGAGGTGCTTATGCTAAGAGCTAAAAAATTTATTTGACACATTTTTTCGCAAAAAAACTCTGGAAGGTAGCTATAAGCCACCCACTGTTTGTAGAGACTCAGTCGTGCCTGTTGAACAATGACAAAAGGTTGAAACGACTGATTACGCGTACATTATTCTGGATCAGAATGTGAAGTGAGGAAGATATATCGCCCATGCTTAGAGTTAAGAAAGTTACGTGAGTGCATTAATCAGGTTTTATTTGGGTTATGTATCCTGCGCAAAAATAAGACGTGGTACCGACATTCTCTTCATTTTTACAACCAATTTACAAGAAGAGAATGTCATACACTAGGAGGTGCCCGCGGCTTCGCTCACGATAATTACTGTAATTGAAAAATTAAAAATTAAGAGTATAATAATTATTAAAGCATTATATTTATTAACACTTGCACGCGAATCATTCTTAAACTAAACCATTAGTAATTAATGAAACAGCTAAAATTCAGAGTGCATTCCACTATTAGAAAGAGCCCCCTGGGAAAACGATCTCAAATTCGATTATGCAGTTCCAAAGGAACCTGTGAACACATAATACGTATTGTTTCTCAACTGTTTGTTGACAGATGAATATGATGTGAATTTTATTTGATAAATTCAGTGTAATTTTCAGAAATTATATAATTTTTCAAGGGAAGGAATGGTTTGTTTGGATTTTTATTGTCCGCGATACTTCCTTGGTTAAACTATCAATATTTTACACCTGGTGCCCGCGGTTTCGCCCGCCATTATTAATTGACTCCAGGATTTTTGAGAAATTTGCACTGGCAGCTTATTAAAAATGTTTGTAGTTCAGAGCTATGAAAATTGTAAGTAAAAATAAAATTAGAATATTTGTTCATTATGTTCATTTCACTTAGGCCTTATATAATAAAGAAACGGTTTTCCTAATTTTGTACTTTTCGTGAAAGTTTAGACTGAGAGAGACGAACATCGCCGAGTATGCCCGATGTTTCACGAAGCGGGCGAGCGAGTGAGCACGCTATTTAGGGCCGTTGAATTGTATAAGAGTAGATCATAAGCCTATACTAAGAGACAAACTTTTATTTGGGCAGAGGAAGTTACGTGTTTCACATCTAATTTTTATTAGGCCTATTACTTAGACCTTATTAGGCCTTTCCAACTCTGTTTGGATGACGTTACAGCACAGAAGGAAGACAGTTTTATTCCTAGCCCAGAGCTTGTTTCCATGGATTCCAAGTTAGCTTTGTTGAAACATGCACGTCGAGGTGGTCGCTTTGTCCAGTCTGTTTTATTTACATTCAGTATTTTATTTACAATCTCCTGGCAACAACGTGGACTATATTACAGCTATATTATTTCCTAAGGCCATGCAGAATATAAAACATTAGGCTGGAATAAATAATGTAGTCCGCCGTGGTCGAGAGGCTTGCATGCTTTCCATTATTTCTGAAGTTCATAGGTTCAAACCGACTGAGGTCATGTGATTTTTCGAGAATAAAATGCTCAAATCTTTTCTTCCTCTCCTTTCTAGTCTCTCCTTAGGTGACTGGTAAACCATCGTCCCTTCGCATCCTGAAAAAAAACTGTAGAAATAGTCTTGTTAAATAAATCAAATTAGAATCCTCTGATAAAAAGCGTTATATATAAGTTCTCTACACACAAACAAATTCACCCTCAGACATACACAAACTTGCACACGCTAAAGTAATAACTTACATAATCATTTCTGTGTGTGAATTAATTCTACGGTTTTCTCAAGGGTCAGTTGTATTGCATCTAAGTTATTATCATATTGACATATTACACTAATTAGCATAAAATTTCTCATTCTCTTTATTAAATTTGCACAAAATCCACGAACCCTAGTGAAAAACTGTAAAGGGTTAAATAATCCCTTGTTAGCTTTACTAATCATATGAGTGTAAAATATCATAATTATATGGATATCAGTTTTAGAATAAAATAGGTATACACATTTTTATGCGATTTTCCACGATATGACGCTTTCTATTTTCTCACGTAGAAAATGTAGAGATTAAGGAAACATTGAAATCGAAATTACATAGGAAAAACATGATTCATGATATATATAAAAAAAAACATGTATTCAAAAATATATATTTTTGCTGGAACGTAGCCATGGAGAAACTCACGCAAATACAACAATTGAATGCGATAAATATTTACATTATACAATAGCATAAAAGTTATGTTTATTTTACAAATTAAACTGTCGTTAAACTTACCTTAACTTTTTATCATTTTGTTTGACTATTTTAGATAAGTAAATATTTTGCACTGTTAACAGTCTTATTTAGGCCTAGTCACTATGAATACAGTGTTTCACTTTATTAAAGTATTACTTAATGCATAATTATTGTGTAACCCATTGTCATTTCATCAAGGCTTTTAATACTCTTATGGCATTTTATATCAGACTAACAGTACTTATTAACAGTTGTAAAATTAAGCCCTCAAATTTCATTATAATGCTTTTTTTAATGTTATTATTTCGGAACAGTAAAGTGTGATATGTGTTAAAAAAAACTAGGGATGGGTCCTCGATACTTTCGATACCTCGATACTCTCGATACTTGCATGGTATCGGCATCGAACGATACTTCAGAATACTCGCTCGATACTTTTTCGATACTTTTGTAATTATGCAATTAAGTGAGGTTGCTAGTATTTTTTAACAAAAACTTGTAAATGGACTGTTTAAAAAACTAATTTTAGTTTTAATGTAGAGTTTAAAAATAATTATAGGCTACTGATGATATTAAATTTTGTCTCATTAAATATGCAGACTTAATTAATTTAGTTGGTATTACACAGTTCTCTCAAATTTTAATTTTTAATATATCTATTTATTGAAACTGGAAATGTTGAAGGTATCGAGTATCGAAGTATCGAGTATCGAGGAAAAAATCATGTATCGGTATCGAGTATCGAGAAAATCTGGTATCGACCCATCCCTAAAAAAAAAACCCATATTGTTTCTAACGGAAAAAAGACACCTAAATGAAATTCTAAGACTTGCTTTTAGAAAATATATACATTCGGAGGGATCCCCCGAACCAAAATCCTTCCTTCGTCACTGTCCGTTCAGCTGTCCGTCCGTTGTTCGTCTGTGCAGGGCTGTCGTAGGCAAATTATAGGCTACTCTGTATTTGACCTTAATTTTTATTACATACTTTTTTCCTCTTCATTCATTTGTATAATTAGGATTCTATCCCCGAAATATTAACCTAGTTTTCTTGGTGTTCGAGAAAAGGGGCTCCAACGATTGTGAGAGTTCAATGGGTCTATGTACAGTTACACTTCCCCATTGTATTAGCAGATTTGTTTGTATATATACCTTCTTCATATTGCTCGTTATTCTTAGAATAAGTTACATGCAAACAGGGGTTCCCCTGTCAATTGAAAAAAGCTGTTATATGTAAACATATCATGTTAATTGAGAATTTAACTTTGCGATGCTGTGAATTGTTACGTTCATTATAATTGAATTTTAAAATAAATATTGATAACATCAATTTTCGCATTTTATGCTTATGGGCAATAATAATGTAAATAAATAATACGACTCTTATTATAAATTTACATGCATCAATTGCCGCTTTGTGATACTAGGCTGACCCGCGGCCAATGGTAAATTAAAAACGTCAATTCCAATTAGTAGATTCACATCATGATGAACACGTTTTTAAAAAGTTATTCGTACACCGTTATCACAGTAATAAAAAGTAAATGCAATCACTGCTGTGTAAATGATGTATTCATTTATATATTTGGATTCTTAACTAATTTTATAAACACGCGGTTCAGAATAATAGGCCTATTCTTCTAGGTTAGGCCTGTCCAACTTTAGAGGAACTGGGAGCAAAAATTTATAAAGACAATCAACTTGAGAGATGTACTAAAGTTTTGTTGCATAAAGTAATGTTTTTATATGCCGTTCATTGGCAGCAATACATCATTCAGGCTTTAAAACTTAGTGCCCGAACACACAGAGGGAGTTGATTCCGGTTACCAACAACCTGAGTATAGGGGGTGGGGGTTGATTGCGTAGGCTGATAAGACAGTAGCTGATAGCAGTACTGAGAAGTGAATGCGCTTGTGGTACGGTGCCTCTCAAATTGGTCAACAGTGTACCTTGTCATTGTGCGTGTTTATACGTGTTCGGCATGCCGAAAGTAAAGTGTTCTAAAACGCAAACATATATTGAAACATTTGGGAGGGACTATTATACACAAACAGGAGAAAGTATCGTTTTGCATGCTTGTAATGTGAGTTTAGATAATGAGAAGTTATTTTGTGGTCTTCCTATATCTGTATTACTGTTTGTTTACTATCACGTGAACTAGCATATGGTAGCTAGGGCATACGCCGAGCAAAGTCTGTACGGTACGGTTGCTGTTAACATATTCGATCGGGCACTAAGTTTTAAAGCCTGCATTATATATGACGTATTAATCATTGTGTGCAGAAATACCTTGACGTATCCAGTATCGAGCTCACATTTTATGGGATAAACTGCATCCTAGCGATCCTTACAAGCATATTATAAGGTAGAATGATAATTATTTCACACTGGCCGTGTGTAGGCTAAGATGGACACGTGAAATCAAGGCATTGAATTTTTCATCCTCATTTCACGTGTCCATATTATAAGGTAGTATTTTAACAATATATTGTTTTTTAGTTAACCATGGTATTTATTCAAATACAAATACATATTTATGCAAGCAAAGTTAAGCAGAACAAATACAAACTTCAAAAATAAATAAAATTGTTATTAAAAAAAAAAGGAAAAGAAAGATAGGATAATCTTACATAGATTAATAATTTTTCTATCACAAGAAGCATTAACATTTATAAATACACCCGAATGAGCAAGACTGCTCGTGCTCGGGTGCAGTTTCAATAATATCAAAGTGAAGAAAGAGGAGAGACAAAGAAACAGAGTGTATAAAAAATGTGATTAACTAATAAAGAAAGTAAAAAAGTTGAACATAAATACCTGAAAGGAATGAAACAAAAATGTCTTAAACAGCTAAAAAATTATAATATATAATTATATATGTATAATATATAATATATATTGTATTATATATTATATAATTATATATTATTTATATTATATATCATATATAAAATATATGGTTTATATTTTTTTAAATGTTAGAGTGCATTTACGTAAACATAAATGATTTTAATACCAATGGAGATTTTCATACTTTCAGCATTCTGAATAGAGAGGCTTTGAACATACCTTTTCATCAAATAAGTAAATTAAATAAAGCATTTATGGTGCTGTAAAATCGCCTGCCTGCTAGGATTTAACAGATAAGTAATGTCAAGTGTTTTAGGAAACATGTTAAGATTATTTTAATAATGTGTGCCCATATAACAGTGATGACGTTTTTTAGCAATGGGCAATAATGTATTATCTTATTTTGTGTGACGAATCTTACAGCTTTGTGCTCTATAAGATTACTTTTTAAATAAATAGATAAATAAATAAGATAAACGAACGTTATTGGTCGATATCCGAGACATTGCTTAACGTTATTGGTCAATATCGGGTACCGCATCGTATGAAAATGACATTTCATTAGTTCAGTGATATATAAAAGAACGTCTGTTAGAACAAAATTATTCGATGACAAACTAATGTGCAATATGGATAGTAAAGCACCCTGTAAACCTTTATTTAAGAAATTAAAAATACCTGCGGTAATTTCATTATGCGAATACATCATTGAATGTTTGAATTATGTTGAGGATCAAATTAAAATATTTAACTAAATAATGCAACACATGAATATAATACCAAATATATGGATAATCTGAAGTTAAATTTATGCAGAAATACCTTAACCAAAAATAGTTTTTTTGTTCGATCATACTATAATATGCTTATTGGATGTGTGGTAAGGTGTCATAGTGATACACATTTCGAAACTGATCTTCATTATGACAACGATGTGGTATCGATTATTATCGAACGCGGAACGATCTTGAGACCTTGAGGGTAGCAGCTGAAAACTGCGTAATAGATAGCCTATATTTAAAATAAAATCAATTCTGTCCGTGTTAATTTTAATATCACACTAAAATGAATTAATTTCGTGCTCTCAAAATCTGTTGGTTTCAAGAAAATTACCAAAAGGAAGCTTCAATTTGACCGACGACATGAGCTGCCATCTGCCATAGAAGACAAGAACTACAATCAGCTGATGTGGAGGTCAGCTGAAGCGTGACCGTTTCTTTGAGTGAGTCTAAAATATGAGAATTTAAATATTTAGGCTTATTATGGTCGAACAAGAACAGTCATGTGCAACTTGCCTATAATGATAATTAACAAACTCGTATGAAAATTATGAAACGAGCATACTCGTATCTTAATAATTGCCATTATAGGCTTGTTGCATAATGTACAATAACTAGCAGGTGGCCGCGGCTTCGCCCACGATAATTAATTGAAAAATTAAAAATTAAGAGTATAATAATTATTAAAGCATTATATTTATTAACACTTGCACGCGAATCATTCATAAACTAAGCCATTAATAATTAATGAAACAGCTAAAATTCCGGCTTTAGAGTACATTCCTCGATTAGAAAGCGCCGCCTGGGAAAACGATATCAGATTCGATTATGCAGTTCCAAATCGACCTGTTAACACTGATAATACGTATTGTTTCTCAATTGATTGTTGACAGATGAATATGATGTGAGTTTTATTTGATAAATTCAGTGTAATTTTCAGAAATTATATAATTTTTCAAGGGAAGGAGTTATTTTGGTTGGATTTTTATTGTCCGCGATACTGCCCGCGGCTTCGCCCGCCATTATTAATTGACTCCAGGATTTTTTAGAAATTTACACTGGCAGATTATTAAAAATGTTTGTGGTTCAGAGCTATGAAAACTGTAAGTAAAAATAAAATTAGAATATTTGTTCATTGTGTTCATTTCACTTAGGCCTTATATAATAAAGAAACGGTTTTCCTAATTTTGTACTTTTCGTGAAAGTTTAGACTGCGAGAGACGAACATCGCCGAGTATACCAGATGTTTCACGAAGTGGGCGAGCGAGTGAGCACGCTATTTAGGGCCGTTGAATTGTATAACAGTAGATGAGTTAGGTATTAAATTAGCCTACACAATATACTGTAACACATGATCAAAATTTAGGAACCAAACAATTTAAGGTGGCAGTGAAACGTTTATTACATAATCTATCATTTTGTGACTTCAATTACTATTTCAGTTCATTTAAAAGTTAAGTCTTTTTTGCCTGTGTTAATGTTCCAAAACTTTAGGTAATATTCATAAAAAGTTGACGTATTTCTTATATTTCTATTAGTTAATATCTACTGTCAATGTTTCTCCTCGCCTTATAGTCTAGCTTTTTATGTCTTTAGCTACATAGGCCTAGTCTATGAATTTGCATTTCTTTTTGCTCAATAGAATTTTTAATAATTTGGCTTATTTTATTTATTTTTTGTCATATTTCAGGTTTGCCTTGTATTTGTGTGAATTTTCATATGTCCCGTATCATATCCATGATCAGTTGGACTAAATACAGTAAATAAATATCAAATGAATGAGCTCTTAACGCTGAATTGGAGCACGTGTTTTGATATTCAGAAAAGATTTTCCTTCTCTATTTTCCATCGTCCATGATACATTCTAAACATACTTTTTTAACGCCTTGTATAGAGTACCTAAAGAAATATTATAAATTAAAAAGCTACACTACACACTTTGCACAGCAGTATTTAAATTTCCTCTTTTTTTTTTTTTTTGCGCACAAGGGCGAAGTTGCTTTCAAATGAATGTAATTGCGTTGGTTACATTTTTTTTTAATACAGAGGTGAGTAAAAACAGCCTCCCACAGAAACAAGACTTGCTGATGAAGGCAAGCGCAGTCGAATCAAATTATCGGAATTAAAATCGCACTGGAGATGGACGTGGTGGACGTTGACATGAGTTTCCTTCTCCCTCCTCCCTCCTCCCCTTCACCCTCCACCCCTTCACCCTTTCCGTCCAGCTTAATTACTTCCCTCAGTCTACGTAAAAATCTCAGTTCAGCAATTCCTTTCCATCTTGTGTAGGAGCAGCCGACAAAAAAATACTTGCGGAAGCTGTGCGTGGTTTTTATTCTAGAAACGCAGATATTCCTAGCTTTTTATTTTAATTTAGTTTTCCTTCCCGAAGCCCCTCATATGTATAGACTTGTATCATATTTCATAAAGCCTAGAAAGTTCAGACGAAATGTGGAATTCTTTCGTGCCTGAATGTAAAGGCAAAGCTCGCTCCCTGTTGCAGTAAGTAGGAAAGTATTAAAAACGATTATACTAAAACTCGAGGTAATTTGTACATGTTTCATTTCTTTACAGGGAAGCTTGTATCTAATCTGTTTTCGAATCATGTTCTTAAATGTTGAACGAAGTTTTAAGATCAGTTCTTTATTATGTCCTGTGAGGAACATTCTCATTGTTAGACGCCCAGTTTCCAGTAGAGTACCAACACACCCACAGAGATTCGAGTAGTGCATAATTCAGTTCCTGATTTAAAAACTTCAGGGCGCTGGTTTTCCTGAATTTTGGTACGTTTCTTAAGAATTGATGTTTTTGTGATTTTCATCTTATGCAGTAGTAGTCCTATTATTAATTAGCTCAATGCGTGTATACAGGCATATTGGAGCTTTTACGCAACAGAATTATTTGCGGTGTTATGTACTAATACTATATTTTCTTGGACTCGCATTTGGGAGGTCTCAGGGTCAAATCCCGAGACCGGCCAGTTGGACAAGGGTTTTTCATGGTTTCCCCAGTCGTAAAGGCAAATGCCGAATTGGATATTTACGTACTATGAATCATCCACGCCATTCCATGCTATGTATACCCATTTACATTAATAGAAGTTGAAATTTACTCCATAAAATACACCAACAATAGAAAATAATTGACAATCAATAGTTTCATGGCCTACTGTATAAACACAGATCCTTAAATTCTGACATGGCTTCGAAGCTGAAAGTAGTGTAAATACAGGTTAAATTAAAAAAAAAAAAGATCTATAGGCTATTTATATAAATGACATGCCCATAAGCGAAATGTACCATTGTAAGAAAAGAGGTTATAATTATTGTAATATTGGTTAAAATCCAGTATAAAAGATAAATGCATAGGACTATTATTTTTATAGTTTTCATTTCCTTGATCTACTTATCCCGAATTTTCACGGAGAAAATGCGGAATAGAACTGGAGTCTGAAATTGATGAGTAGGAACGATGTACGACAGACTCTCATGTCAAAGGCAAAGATAGAAACAGCTGGAGGTCCAGTCATGTCTGAAATTGAATCCTCAGATGATGTAATCCTCCTATCTGACGGATGAATATTTTTCACACAGCTCTACCACCTAATGCCCCCCACTGATCCCAGTTTAGATCAACCGGTTTGTTTCTTTGAGATCATGTGACGTTGGGTTAGAATATATTCAATACAGTATGAATTCGGAAACGTTAACAAGAATATTTACCGTTAAAGATTTAGGATTAATTATTACGTATAATTTAAATTTTAGAAAGCATATTGATAAAATAATAGATGAAGCTTATGGACAGTTAGGATTTATTTTTCGTAATTCCAAAAATATTAAAGATGAACGTGTTTTACAATTACTTTATAATAGTTTTGTACGCAGTAAGTAAGAATATGCATCAGTTATATGGTCACCATTGTATAAAACTCATATTAATGACATAGAAAAAATTCAGAAAAGTTTTCTTCGATATATGTATTTTTAAAAATATGATAGATTTGCTTTAATTGATAGAATTTCTTATAATACTTTATTAAATGAATTTAAATTTGTTACTTTAATTGGTAGAAGGTTGGTAGCGCAACAGTTATTCTTATATAAAATTATCAATGGTAAAATTGATAGTAATGAACTTTTAAAACGTATTAAATTTAATGTAGTGCAATTAAATTTAAGGAATAGGGAATTGTTATATATTCCTCTCATTAGGTCAAAAATATTAGAATGTTCATCTTTCATTCAAATGTGTAAACGATATAATTCGTTATCACTTCAAAATGCTCTTCTGGATTTTGACTTGTCATCGAATCAGTACATGGGACTTCTTCATAAACTGTTATATGTTCCATATGATTTGGCTTAATTTTTAGATTGTCTTGTTAAATTAATTGTAGTTATTGTAAATCATTTATGTATTTTTTTTCTTTCTTTATCCTCACACATTCGTTCATTTATTGTATTGTATTTTTATACTGTACAACATGTATTGGCGAAACTACGCCAACTGTAATTGGGATTTATTCCTGTAGTTGGCAGAATAAAATAAATAAATAAATAAATATCTCTTTAACAGCGTAATAGAAGATAATTGTGGTTCCAATCAAATTTGCAGTTCAAATTTCAAAGTCAATTTATTCCCCCTGAAGAAATGTATTGTATGTTAAAATGTTTAGAGAAAAATTCGTCCTGGGAGGAAATCAAATCAAGATGTCGGGTAAAAATTGAATCTTATGGACGTTGCCTCGTAATAAATCAGTGGAGGCAGCGGATTTCTTCTGTGAGAGGTCCTGTAAGCTGTAGGCTGTAAACAACATGAACATACATGAGACATTTTGAACACAAATTCAATACATTTCAACGTGATGACCCTCAAATCTAAGCCCTCGTTCCTCTGTAGCCTGAAACACCCTTGCTATTTGTTCCGCAGCGGCATAAATGCGGTTTTTCAATTGTACAAGACCAGTGATTTTCACCTGATAATACCATGGACTTGATAAAGCTCCAGGCAAAACAGTCCATTTGGGTCAAGTCCTGGCGATGCACGACCATTTGAATGTGGTAGGCATGTTTATGCAATTTGAATTGCAGTGTTTTCCACACAGTGGTGTGTGCGATACCAAGTTCCCTGCTTAGTCTTCTGCTGAGGGACTACGTGTAATCGCTTCCTGAACCCTTTTCACAGTTTCATCTGCTACAGCCAGTCTCCCAGTTCGCTGTTCGTCAATAACACTGCCAGTTTGCTTGAATATGTTCACCAAGTTCGTAATGGCGTGTCTGGTAGGAGCTGGTTTGTGAAATTTGCGCGTGAAATTGTCCCATCCTTTATCATACGCCATTCCACGAGTCGGTAAGAAAAAACAGTTATTCTTTCTTCTATTGTGTACATTGTTTCAGACTATCTGCAAAAAAAAAATCAAAATTTGTAGTGTTAAAACAGAAATGGTAAGTGACTTTATAAACACTCTGTATTTGCTGGCCTCTGTTATGGTTGATTGATTCTTTGAGCCATGGGAAAATCCATAATATTATAAATATAACGTACCTTAACGAAGTATAACATTTAATTGATTCGTGTCACGCTTTATTTCCAATATCGTTTCTTTATCTTGTAGTTTTTCCAATTCACTGGTTCGCGTATATGGTAATGCACAGAGCATAAAATCTTGTCTTGGAGTTAATGTCTATTCTAATAACATGTACTTGACTTGAATAGAACTCCCGGGTTACTTCATGAAGTTGGCCTGATATTCATCACTCGCTGAATTTAGAGTTTACACGCAATTTGGCGAATTACAATAACAAAAAGTTTTCCTAGAAGAAATGTGAAATCTCAACGAGGGAGTGAATGTCAACATTTAGGCCTATGTGTTTTCAACATTTACTTCTGACTAATCCATGTGTCAGCCACAGTCTATGTGTCTGTCTCAGTTTGTGTTTGTCGTACAAAACCGCTGCACATAATAAAAGTTCTTATTCTGAATTTAGACACTTTTGGGGAGCTACAGTTATTTATATAATGGTAAAATATGGGGGAATAAGATGAAGGGGTAATAAAGCATGTTCTCCTAGAAGAACTTAGACAATATAAGTGAGAAATTAACTCTGTTTCTAAAGCTGCGCGTGAAAGCAAATTTCCTAAAAGGTGCCAGTGTTGAATGGGTGCAAGAGGAGGACATTTCAACAGCTCTTGTGCTTAGGTACAAGCTTGTTTTCATTGTAATTTTGTCACTGGATCATTACACCGTTAGCAGTTTCATTTGCGTAGGTATTTCACCTGTTTGCTCGGGAGTAAGAGCAGTGGCTGCCGCCGCGCAGATCCCCGCGTGAGACACTGGTGGTAGCTGTAACACTGTGCAACACTGGAGTTGTAGAATTGATTACGTTTCTCATTAGGTCCCCCCCCCCCCATAGATGGTATTTAGAACCTTCCGAAATAGTTATTTATGATACAAGCATTTGCGAGCATTTATGTATGCATTTTATCAGGTAAATTGCCTCCTTGAGACCCTAGGAAGCATATTATAAGACAAAATATCGTAATTGGTCTATATACGAAGTATTGCTGAACGTTATTGGTCAATATCGAATGAATGGAACAGTCAGATTAAACAAGAACTTGTTAATTCGAGCAATTATAAAATCGTACTGTGGATGGAACTTTCCTTGTTATTGCATTTTCTCTATCGAGTTTTGGCTTCAAAGAGAAGTTTGAAAACCACTTGTTGAAAGATGAAAGTTGTATCGCAGGATATCCGTGAATTGCATACGTACTCAGAGCCATAACTAATATTTTCTGTAGTGATATTTTATTTAGGAGGAGATTTGCATGCAGTATTTTCATCTTTCCAGGAAGCGAGCTCCTTGGGGAGAACAGACGTTGGAATTTCGCTTTAGAACAAAGTACAGAATAAGCTCACGGGAAATCCCGTTAGTTGGGTAAACAGTGACGTCAGAGAGAAGTTAAGCCACTTTTCTTTATTTCTTATTTTTTTACTTCTCTTTCATGTAGCTATAATTTATTCATGTGCTATTTCCTGAAGCTCAGATAAAATGTTTGTGGATCTCTTAAATGTTTCTAAGGTTTTAGAGATATACAACATAATAATAAATGAAGTTTTCTGTTATGGGCTGTTGTAATTATGTCTTCACGCGAGGAAATTTAATTTCAATATTATTTTTTGTTTGGCCATACAACAATACATTTACTACATCATTCAGTGGCGTAGGGAAGGGGGGTCCAGGGGGTGCAGACCTCCTCCGAAATCAAAACCTAAAATTCTATTTAAGTTATTTAAGCTCTATTTTGTCAAATATTTAATTATTTTATTTAATAAGAAAATACTGAACTTGTAAGTGTTGGCCTATTATTTCCACTGTTCCATGTGTTATTTAACTTTTCTTGTAAATAGTAATAAGTGCTTTAACTTAGGTAACGATTTCTTGTTTAAGTTGCCATGTCTTAGAGTATGGTAAACAATTTTGGTAACTAGTTTTTCAGTGCTAAAATAGCATAAAAGTTTAACATTTAAAAATTTTCAAGGGAGAGCCCCGAAACACCCCGGCACCTTCGACCCCCCCCCCCCCAAAATTATTTTCTGGCTACAACACTTACTACATGTCATGTAACGCTATCATGATATGATATCATGTATGATATCTATTGTATTTGTTTTTTGTAAATTCCTTTTAATGTATTTTGTCTTTATCCTGGTTGAGTGGAAGATAAGGCCCTATGGCCTTAACTCTGCCAGGCAAAATAAAACATTATTATTATTATTATTATTATCATAATGTTATTCATAAGATACTGAATTTCAATATAATACTGTTGTCCAGCTATCTATTAATATCGTACACGCACAATCTTCAAGGTTTGAAAGCAGCAATTCAAACTGCACAATAAACAACCTGTTTTTAAAATAAAATATTTTCGTTTTAAATTTAATGTTGTATTAAATTGAGTTCAATTCATGTGTTTTAATGTGCTTTTTTTTTAGTTAAAACGCCAAGAGAAGCCCGGAGTTCGTCACCTGCCATCTATCGCAAAAGACTAGAACTTACTAACTGCTGATCGCCAAGATCTGTCAAGTCGTTTGTTTGATCAGTTACAAGTCGTATGCAGTTTGCTTACAATTGTAATTAAGACGCTCGTATGAAAATTATGAAACGTGCGCAGCGAGTTTCATAAATATAAGTTACTCGTGTCTTGCTTTTGAATTTCTCTGGATTAAGGACATCGCCAACTAAACACATCAGCACTTAAAACCGTCCTTTAGTAATTGCAAAATAAAGAACGTATTTGAAAGACAGGCAGAATAGAGAACTGAGCCATAAGATATGGAGAAAATGGGTTCTTCTTCAATGTTGACCTGTTTTATCAATAAGATAAATCGACCGATAAATTGTGGTGGGAAATGTAACGTGGAACATGCATCACATGGCGTGTTACAAGGAAATTAATTTATTCTGTCACATGGCTCCATACTTTTTTTTTTAAATCGCTTTTCTTTCTCATTCCGAGAAGTGTGATTGATAACATGTACGCTATAAATCAGGCATCCAAACAATTATAATATTTTTCTGCTTTAGAAAAATACCTCCTGTTTCGATTACTTTTATTAATTTAAATTATTTGTCTATTTACCTATGTAGACCTACCTAATTGTCTATTTGCCAACTTACCTATGTACATAGCCAAAGCGAACGGGATTTCTGAGTGCAGGTGTTTAGCTTCAACATGACAACGCCCGTCCTCATGCTGCTCGTGCAACAATGAAAACCATCGATGATATTCGCTTTAAGTGCCTCCCACATCCGCCATACTCGCCAAATTTGTCACCGTCACATTTCCACATCTTTGGTCCATTAAAGGAGTACCTTGGATGGCAGAAGTTCAAGTCTGATGAAGACGTCCAATAGGCGGTGCACGAGTGACTACAGCGTCAACCAAAAGATTTTTTTCACGCGGTTTCAAAGCACTTCCTATCCGATGGCGCAAGTGCACTGAACTGCGAGGGGACTATGTGGAAAAATAATGTGCAAGCTAGCATTCTTCCTGCAGTAAAATAGTGGGGAAAAAATAATTGCGGTTTTCATTTGATTCTCCCTCGTACATGCAGTGGGTGACTCATAACTACCGTCCAGAGAATTTTTACGAAATATTATTTCAAATAAAAGTTTTAGTTCTTAGTATAAGCATGTCATTAAAAAAAATTAAACAAAATCGTTACCGCCGTTTTAGAGAAAAACTTGAAAAACGAAATTTTCTTCATGTAATGTGGTAGTAAAACTATGAGAAAATCGTCGCCAATCCCTTGAAGGTGTTTAACCCAAGTATGAAATTTTGTTTTCATACGATTTTTTCGTTCTAGAGTTAGTCTATTTACAGAACACACATACATACATGTTTCTCAAAATAGTATTTCTGGATTGTGGTGTGTATTTACGTTAAAAATTGGTCGAACACAATATTTCCTCTACTTACAGTACGGTATGGGCAGAGGAAGAACTGTAGTAAGAGTATTCCTTGTTCAAATTTTTGGGAATACACTACTGTCTTACGAAAAAAATTATTTAAATTGGACACACACCACTAACTAGCCAGCTTTTCACCTGCCAGTTTTGTAATCTCGGTCTGTAAATTCTTACGTCATATTCTCTAAATCTTGGAGTCGTTTATGCAAATAAGTTAAGTAATTTCCTGAAATCGTCTCTTTTAAGCATATTGTCATGAACTCAGTCTGATGAGACTCATAAAGGTTGATGTCTTCACATAATAGTGTAAGTTGAGACGAGAGCTTGGAGTGAAACTTATTAACTCTCTTCACCTCTTACAGAACTCCATTTCCGAGAAACTCGAGTTATCCAGTTTCTTAGAATCAGAAACTTGTAGGACGTATTGCAATATCCTGAATAATGTAATAAGAAATATGAGAATATGGACTGGCTGGCTCGATCTTCCTGCATCATCCATATCACGAGAACTGAACTACTTTAAACTTTCTGTCAAACTTGTTAGCTCCAGATCATCGCTTCCTTCAGATTGAAAGGCTACAAAAAATCGCTTCAGGACTTACAACGTGTTTGTGTCATTTAAATGATCGTGTCGCCTTAAGTATTAAACATGAATGAAGAGGAAAGTACGTAATAGGTTAAAAATCCTTTCTTGGTCATAGACCTGGGTCCTTATAAATTATTCAAATTTTCGAGCCCAATATGGCCATTTTTAAAATAATCTGTGGGGGTTTGGTGGCTCATAGAGCAGACATATCAGTGAGGATTATGAAGGAGATAGACTTACGCCACTCTTCTTCTGGTAACGTAGTACATTAAAGACTACATTTTGTTTTCAAAATCTCTATTTTGTATTGCCTAGGACTTTCCACATACATGTGTCATGTGGCGTAGAAGCATATCTATCAGGGCGACTAGTCCTTATAAGCGAACTGGATCTAGGGCGGAAAATTCTTAGAAACATTTAGGGGCGGCAACATTTTGATTAAAAGAAAAAAAGCTGAAATTTCCAAAGCACATTAAAATTTAAAAAATATATATTCTTCGGTTCTCTTGACACTACCAATCTCTGTGCCAAGCATAGAAAGAAGTTTCTCGAAACTAAAACCAATTAAAACATATCTGCTTAGCTCAATGAGCCAGATACTTTCATGTCTTGCTACCATTTCCATAGAAAATGAGTTATGGACGTAAAAGATTTTATTAAAGAGTTTGCCAAAATTAAAGCAAGAAAATACCTTTAGGATATAAAGCCTTCTTTTAACTCCTCCTTCCTGTGGAATAAAATTATTAAGTAGTCTCTTGTTCGCTTAATGTAAATATAAGAATTTAAACCCTTTTATTAAATACATTTTTTATTTAATCCCATACTATCTAGATATATTATAACGTCTTCATAAATATAAGCTGTCTGATACTAGGCCAATTCAAATCAACTTTATTTAATCACAAATACCAGACTAGAGAATGTGAAATTCCATGTTTAATTAAATGGCAAATAATAGAAAGATTGAGATGGAAATTTAGGGGGTCGCAGAAATTATTTCTCGCTTAGAGCACCAAAATACCTTGGGCTGTCCCTGGATTACCCTGTATTGAAGAGATTCTCTAACATTCCTAAACGGTATGGTAGCATGAACGTAATATTCATATAAAATTTCCGTGAAACGCAATAAAGAAAACGATTGCTGTGAGACAAACATTTCTCGCGACAAGCTACGTAAATGCAAATGTGTTTTACCTGCGAGGCATCTGGGAATATTTGTATACTATCGCGTTGCTTTTAAAGGCACGATTCCGTAGCAAACATCCTACATAATTAATTGCGTTATGCCAAGGTGAGCTACAAATTTATGTTTTTATGGCATGGAATTAAGCGTTTTGCTCATTTATAGCTTTAAATTCAGAATGACGCAGTTTAGTGTTAATTAGTAAATGAATTAAGTATTAACCCATTAAAGTTTTATGAAAGCAATTTGTAAAATACATAGCATATATATATATATATATATATATATATATATATATATATATATATATATTGTAGGAATTATTCACATGATATTCTTTACCCTAACCGTGGATTATTCTATATTTTCGTTCTCATTCCGACGTAAATTTAATAGCTGTATTAAAGCACAGGGTTACGCCGTGGTGTAGTGGTTGAGGCACTGCGGTAGAAACCGGAAGGTCCCGGGTTCGACCCACGATGAGGTCATTTGGATTTTTCAATTGGTATAATCCTTCTGGTGGCACTATGGCCCTGGGGTCGACTCAGCCTCTAACAGAAGCAGTCCAGGAGCAGTCCTGGGAATAAAGTGCGGTCGGTGCGTAAGGCTGACAACCTTACCACCTTCATATGCCGAATGTCTAAATTCCTGGGTTCCTCAACCTTCTGGAACCCCGACGGGCTGTATAGGGATCGCTTTACATTTTTTTTATTAAAGCACACCCAAAAATTAAAGGCCAATCAAAGGAGCAGACATTGTTATACCCGCTTAGTATTTTGCAATTTGAGCCACGTCATTGGCTGTCGTTTCCCATAACTCAAGCCGTAAAATGTTTTTAACTTAGAGTTTTGCGCATTTGGTTATTTGTGCTTCAAGCACCAGACAGAATATTATGGTTGAGTCCGCGGGGAATCATTCCGGTATTACATGAATAAAGACTAGCCAAAAGGATCAGCATGCTATTTAACAAGAATACAACTAATTACCGGTACTCATTAAAATTTGAAAACAATCATGTTTTTATGTAAAAGTTTCATTTCAATGAGTTATAACTCAATTTAAAGGCAGGTAACCGTAAAGAATAACTTTATTGCAAGATTAAATTGTACAATAACAGTCTCCGCCTACTACCAAATGAATAATAAGATAGTTGGAAAGACTGAGATAAGCATGAAAACCAACATGCAGATTTAAAATACAATTATGGCCCCCATCACACTATATGGCATAGAAAGTTTACTCATTAGCACTGCAAGATAAACGTATGAGCAAGCTCACAGCCACCGAAATGAAGGATATAAGGCGAGCAGTGGGAAGGACTAGAAGAGAAGGAATACGAAATGAGAGAATAAGAGAAGAGGCTGGACAAAAGAAGGCAATAAGTGAGGTGATTGAGGAACGTCAACTAAAATGGTTAGGACATGTTTGGACAGGAAAGAAAAGGGAAGCAAGTCTTTGAAATGAAAGTGGACGGAAGGGCAGGGAGAGATAGACCGCGTATCACATGGGAAGATAGGATGGAAAGGATCAGACAGAAAGGTGGGAAAACAGTGGAGGAAATGAAGAGAATGTGTGAGAATAGAACGGAGTGGAGGAGATGGACAGGACGAGGATACCCCGACGCCTAACGGCATAAGGGATAAGAGGAAGAAGAAATGTTTGAAAAAAAAAGTTTTAAGTCTTAGTACAAACCATTGCCATTGCCATATAACATAATCGATAATCGTTAAAACACTTCGAAATTTAAAAAAAATACTAGCCTATCATTATTACAGTATTATTATTATCATTATTATTTTTTATTATTACAGTATTTATTACTATGTTATTTATTATTATTATTATTATTATATTTATCCTTAGAAAATGGTAGGCCTACTCTGGATTCATACGTTGGGATCTTCTGTAGATGAACTTCAAAACTTATTGTTGAATATTATTTAGCCTAACCTTTTACTTAATTCATGAATTCCTTTCTTTAGTTAGATTAGGCTAGATATTTTCTTTTCTCTTGTGTTCAGATTCTGGGTTACGATTCTGCGCTCTCACATTTTTCTATTTTCTTCTAGTTTTCATACTCCCCTTAAAATTTCAGCAAGGTTCTTGGTAACCGATGATAATACTTTGAGCATTAGTTGGCTGAAGGGGATGGGTGGGTTTCCATATTGCTTCAGGGATAACAGCCTATAAGCATGCGGAGATGTAACGGTGAAACAAGGCAAGTTCGCAGTCTCCCGCAGGCAAACAAGGAACAGAAATACATGACAGTCTTTTTTTTTTATATCGGATCCATATAAGGCGTATGTGATCCAATTTTCCGTCTAAAATCATAACCTAGATAGCGAAGAATATATGTACGTCATTCTGTGTTAGCAAAATTCCACGTATGAGCTAGTGAGATCCTGGTATGAATAATTCACGAGTTGAAATTCAGGTTCTTTTAGAAATAATTTGTAAATTTGTTTACTTTATTTATTTTCATGTACATATTAATATTGCCACTAAGAAGCACCTAGCAGTGATAGTAACGCTTTATTATTATTATTATTATTATTATTATTATTATTATTATTATTATTATTAGGAAGATTATGGATACACTGCTAGCCAGAACATCTTCTAAAAGCAGCCTTGGAGGGGGCTCTCCTTAACCCTAAATGGTAAATAGTTGTGATTATATGGATCAGTCTATGTTTAGTAATAGCAATTTAGGCACAGAAATTTATTACCAAAATGTTCGTGGTTTAAGAACTAAATCCACGGACCTTTTTGACAATATAAACACAAATGAACCCAACATCATTTGTCTTACTGAAACATGGTTAAACGATGATCATTATGATCACAATTATTTTCCTGAAACATATCAGGTGTACAGATCTGACAGAAAATATTCACTAGTTAGCCAAACTCGGGGAGGAGGGTCCTTAATTGCCATCAGCAACAGTATCAGGCATAAACGTAGACCTGAATTTGAACAGACAGATGAATGTGTGTGGATTGAGTTAACTCTCAAAAATGCTCAGCCTATTTTAATTGGATGCCATTATTTTGCGCCCAATACGAGTATTGCTACACTTCAGCAATATTTTAATTTTCTTGAAAATAATTTAGATTGTAACAACTTTCAGGTCATTTTACTCGGTGATTTTAATATCCCTGGTTTCAATTGGCTGGCAGGTGTTGCACCCAATTTATATCACTATCATAAAATTAAAGGTGAAATTGTACACCAAACATGCTCTTTTCTAAATTTGTCTCAAATCAATGACACTGTCCCTAGTAAAAATTTATTAGACTTAGTTTTTACAAGTCTGGATGAGATCACTGTATCAATACCGGATTATTCACTGGTGAATATAGACAATTATCATCCCCCTATTGTTATGAATTTAATAAGCCAAGTGAGCGAAGGTACTCAGTTCCCAACAGAAAGTTTATGCTATCACAAAGGTGACTATTATAAATTATACAACACATTAGCTTCATCTGACTGGTCCACAGTGTATAATCAAAAATCACCTGACACTGCTGTTGAAAATCTTGCATATTTAGTTAGTGATGCAATTAATAAGTCAATCCCTAAAACATTTGCTGTTAAACCAAAATATCCGGCTTGGTTTTCAAGAGAGCTCAAATTATACATAAGGAAAAAGAAACATTATCATCGACTTT